>LPNX010079040.1:30071-98760 GCA_001517045.1 Pseudotsuga menziesii | reverse complement strand
CCTTATGACTGCATGTTCTCTGCATTCTGGATCTTCACATTCTTCAGCTGGTTTCTTAAGGTCATAATTTGATCTATGATCTTCCCTTCAAATAGCTTGGTCAAGGATTCAAACCTCATCGATGTCTTTAGGGAAGACACCTGTAGTACAAGTTGATTCGAAACTGAATCATCAATGATCTTCTAGGATTTGACGAAGTTCTTCTTGAGAAAGGCTTCTAGCCTCATCTCCCTCTGAAACTGGATCCTCTATGCTCATGTAGGTGTCCAATCCATTTTCTTCAGAGAGATCATATACTTCTAGGCTTGGAAGTTGTCAAATTCACCAAGCTTATCATCAAGCTGATGTCATAGATCACTTTGAAAAGAGAACCTCAAATGAACATAGCAAAGGATTAGATTTTACCGATTTGAGGTGTCCGTCCTGGTTCCGGAGCTGGCTGATCTAGGGTTTGTAACAGAAACCATAATTTTAAAACTTGGAATCTTTCAAATATGATTGGATAGACAGATAGATCTCTTCAAATGGAGCTGTCCAATGTACTCCATTTCTGAAAACAGTGGAGGGAAGCTCCCGGAACAGGAAGCCCTAATTTTCCAATTTCTTCTGCAGAAATGCCTGTTACGGTTTCTGTGATATATCCGTAATTTCTAATTCTCTATGTCTGAAATTTTGTATTGAGGTAACCTCGCATGTCCCTGATCCACCACCATAGGTTTCATCAGAATTGGTTTCACCATTTGGGATTTATGATCATTTTCCCAAGGTGACCTGTTACAGAATTGTTCAGAACAGCGAAGTTGTACGACATGCCACGTGTCACTGGTTCATCTTCTGAGTCTGATATTCGGACCACCGAAAGTACAATGCGTGCCCTTTCTAAAAAATCTTTAGGAATTCCATTTGGACCTCTGTAGCCCAAGATATTGCAATTCTCCCCAGGTGTCCTGTTTAGGGATGAATTCTGGAAGAGGCTGGAACCCTAACTTGGAGAGAACATATCTCCTGGAATACAACGAATCTGTGGATGAATTTTGGACACAGTGTTCATCAGGATTTTATCTTCGGCCCCTGCAATTTTTAGCTCCTGATACTTTTCCAATCTCGAAATATAGCGAATGTTCCAAAACATAGCAGTTTTAGTATTTAGGGTTTTTCTAGCTCGGGGTCAAACTAGGGTTTGACTTTCCCGGAGATTCACCCAACCAAAAAACTTGATCCATGTCTCTAAACTTCGGTTTTGATGAGGAGAACAATCATATGCTGGTCTCACTCAAAAATTCCTCTTCTGTAGAAAGCCCTAATTTCCACATCGAAAATTGAAAATGCTCAAAATCAAATTCCGCTTCGACAGAACGATGCACCCTTCAAAGGAGAGTCAGCCTAGCCTTCTTTTGCTGATTGATTGTGGAGAGAGAACCAAAAATAAGAAGCCCTAGCTTCTGTAACTTGTGAAAGCTGCCCTATTCAGGTTAGCTCTGATACCATGTTGAATTTTCATATGCTTAACTAAGACATAAGTATATCATTTCATTTTTCATAATAAAAGCATATAAAGCAGGATCACTGAAAGAAACAGTATCACAAGAACAACACAGATTTATCCTGGGAAAACCCTAAAGGAAAAAACCCAGCAAAAGCTTCCTCAATATAGATGCCCCAAAAGGGAAAAAGGTAAAACCAACAAGGAGATCAAAAACCTGATTCTCCTCCTTCTCCAGCAACTCCTCTCCTCCACAAGTGCGCTATTCCAAGTGAGTGTGTGTGTCTCAAATGAGGAGCACTACACCTCTATTTATATTCATCCGTTTACTTAAAGTTTACTCAATCAACATGTCGGCTTAAGTTAACTCATGTAGGCTCGAGTTACACATGTAGGCTCAAGTAACCACACTGGGGTGCTGATGACCCACCTTTACAAATAGAGGGGACTACCTCATGACTCTTATTAGTTCTTTCGATTAGGAGCATCGGGGTACAATGTAATACAAGTGGTTCTCCCGGTTGGACCATCGGGGACCACAAAAGATACATAAAGAATATTCTTCGAAGTTACAATATTTCAACAAACGGTCCCCACTTCCAATTCCTCTCCAGCAATTTGGTGTTGTACTCATCCATGTTGTGCGTTTTTAAAGGAACCAGCCTCTGGGAAGGATGTAGAAAATCGGTTCGTAACCTAAGACACTAAGCCAATTCTCCTGAATCCACCGCTCTAGTGAAGGTCTGGCCGTCACCTTGCCACAAAATCGTCTGACCAGATTGTAGTTGAGGTAATCAAGTATCTGCTCCAAGATAATATCCTTACCAATTATCATTTTCAGGCTTCCTTTCTTCGGCTGCATCCCTCTTCGTTTCCTCGGCATGTCTAGCGGTGCCTCCACACGCATTTCCTCTTTCATGATGTCAACCTTATTATTGTTGATCGTGGGAGTCGTTAGTGGAGAAGCACCTGAAAGTACTTCCTCCTGCGCCATGGTCGTCGAATGTGTGAAGCGTACCTCCACGTCCTAGCAAAAAACCAAAAAATTCACTGCTATCCTCTTCGTAATCCACCTCCTCGCTATACATGTTCGCTCTGTCCGATCCGCAAATTTTGAACCTTCGCTTGTGCACCTCATTCCACTCCTGCTAAACATTAAAAACGAAAAAAGAAAAAAGCTGCCACACGTTTCTTACACAGACTTTCGCATTCGGGACTATTGCCGTAAAGCAACATTTTAGCCCCTCATATCCATATATATATATAACCAGAAGTGTTACAATTATAAATTTTTAAGAATGATTATATATATAAAACAATAACTCTTACTCATATAAATATTTAAGAATGATTTTGTTTGAGTATCTAATATGTATACCATGAAGAATGATTTTGTTCGAGTAATTAATACTTATATTTATAAGTGTGATTCCCATGTATAGCCTATATGGTAGCATCTTCTTTAAACTTTCTACTTCTCTTTCCATGTTGACTTTTTATACTTTGAGAGAATTCTTCAATGATAGGGCTGTAGTACTACTCAAAAAGAAAAGGTTTATTGTATCGAACATCCTTGAGATCGATCATCTCCAATGGCTGCATTTAATCCCACTTGCTACGATGTATTCATGAATCATGGTGGCTCAGACACGAAGAAAACTTTGGCCAGCCATCTTTACGGTAGCCTTCTTTCACATGGATTGAGAGTCTTTAGGAATTGCAAGAGGGAGACTGTATAACTTCTCAAATAGAAGGAGCTATTCGAACAGCGTCAGTCCATGTGGCCATTTTCTCTGCTCGATATGCCGAATCAAATTGGTGTCTAAATGAGCTCCTTATCATGTTAGAATCAAAGGCTCCCTTAATTCCAGTGTTTTACCACGTGAAGCCTACTGAGCTTCGTTGGACAAGTGTAAGAGATGGAGGCTATGCTGAAGCCCTACACAACCTCGAAAATAAGAAAACTCATGAAGACAAGTTGCGATACAGCTCCAACACAAATCAAAATTGGAGAAATGCTCTTTCTCGTGTTGCAGACATAAGTGGTTTCACGCTTGACGCGTATAATGGGTAAGAACTCAACCGTCCCCCTCTCTGTATGACACATGATGTTTGTTTCTATTTAGGACTATTTACTTATTTTATTGCGAATAACCAGCGACGAGGGGGAGCTGGTGGATAAAGTAGTTGAACGGGTGTTGAAAAAGGTGAAAAAACCAGCTTTGGATGTGGCTAAATATCCAACAGGCTTGGAAGAGAAGGTAAAAGATTTTGAAAATATGCTCTTTTGCAGAAAGAGCATAAACCTCAGATCGTGGGTATCGTGGGGTTAGGAGGTGTAGGGAAGACAACGTTGGTCAAAGAATTTTTCAATATTAAAAATTCAGATTATCTTAGATCCTGCTTTTTATGTGATGTAAGAGATACTACAGCCAAGGGTTCTCTAACTTCGTTGCAAAGAAAACTTTTGAAGAGTTTGACTGGATTGGATAATTCAATAGACAATGTTCATAAAGGTGTAGAGCTGCTCAGAAAACATCTCTCATCTTCTAAGGCATTAATAATTCTAGATGATGTAGATCATGTTAATCAAGTGGATGCACTATTGCCAGTTCGAACTATTCTCTACTCCGATAGCTTAGTACTGATTACTACTCAGAACAGAGATGTTCTCACAAGCTCAGGAGTAGAAGATTCTCTAAGTGCTCTTAATAAACGACAGTCTTTAGAGCTCTTCTGCATGCATTCCTTTAACCAGCCACATCCACTTCCAGGATTTTAATGTTTGACAGATAAATTTTTAAAAGCTTGTGATGGACTGCCTTTATTTTTTATAGTGTTTGGGGCACTTCTTCACGGAAAAACTGACAGATTTTACTGGGAAGACCAGTTGCATAGACTTCAGCGGATACTTCCCTCCGAAGTAAAACAAAGGCTTCAAATTAGTTATGAATCACTAGATGCCGAGGAACAACAAATATTCTTAGATACTGCATGTTTTTTCATAGGGCAAAACAGGGAGACAGCCATAAGCATATGGAACGGTTCAGGCTGGAAAGGTCGGTTGGGGTTTCACAATTTACAGAACAAGTGTATTGTGAAAGTGGATTATAGAAATAATATACAAATGCATGACCACTTTAGAGATCTGGGAAGAGACATTGCGAAGACTCTAGCGCCGCGTCGTTTTTGGCATCCAAGAGAAAACATTAATGATTTATTGCCGGAATCATCTGTAAGTAATGAATCATTAAATAAAAATGTTGATTTGTGTTTTGATTTTTTCATATTTTCCAAGAGTGAACAGGTAATTACTGTCAATTTTAAAGAGTGGACAGGTAATAAACATGCGGGGCATCAAGATGGTTCTTGGTGAATATAACGATAAAGATGATGCTCTTTATAACGAGGATGAAAATGATGCATTAGGCGATATGGTTAGGAGGAGGCTGCAACTTGTTGATACTGAATACGATTTCTTGGAACGCATTTGGAGAAGGGTGAAGTCCCCAAATCTCATATGGCTTCGCTGGAGTAATTGCCCATACTCTTTTCTGCCTTTCTGGATTCCAATGAAAAATTTATGGGTTTTGGAGGTGGGCGGTAGCTCACTGGAAAGATTGTGGCAAAGAGATCAGGTTATTTGCAAGTTTGTTTTTTTATTCATTATTGATATTGCACCATGGGGTATCCAACTAATTCTAAGGCATCTCTTGATGAGAATCATGATCCATAAATCTTTGTTATAGCTGAAACATGTGAACATTTTGCAGGTGCCTTTGCTCCTCTCTCTGAAATACCAAAGTCCATAGGGAAGCTGAAGCACCTGGAACAGATTATCCTCAGTTATGGGAAAGTATACGGGGAAAATATCATCCCAGATTGTAGGAAACATCTTCATCTAAAAAAATTTCCAGAAGAATTTTGTGATCTGCAGTCGTTAAAGGCCTTGGTGTTAAAAGGGTGCTCAAAGCTGAAGTCACTCCCAAAATCCTTTGGTAATTTAACAAATCTCCAACATCTCGAGCTTTCTGACTGCAGCGATTTGAAGAGGCTTCCAAATTCCTTCGGGGATTTAATTAAGCTTAAATATCTTAGTTTGAGGCACTGCTCTAATTTAACTATCTCAAGGGAAATACTTGGAAACATAAGCACGCTTCAGTACATAAACATTTACTGTTGTAAGAGAATGGAAGTATTGCCCCCGCAAGTGGCACATCAAAGGTCTCTGGAACATTTAGATGTGAGGGGTACAAAGTTAAAAGAATTGCCAAGTGCAATTGGAGAGCTAAGCCATTTGGAAGTTCTCCAATTAGGAAGTCCTTTGCTGGACATGCTGCCGCCTTCCTTGGGAGACTTACAGAACTCGAAGGAACTGAAGCTTGAGAATTGCAAAGAATTGAAATGTTTGCCGTCTTTTGTTGAACTGTTGGCTCAGTTGATCGAGTTGATAGTATATCGTTGTCCAATACGCGAAGTGCCCTTTAAACAGGTTAAAGGAGAAAGAAGAGCATTGCGAACATTGGACTCTTCCATTGACAAGTGCATGCCTGGGCTCCAATACTTATCACTGATACACACAGAAATATCAGATGTATGATTTGGTGAAGTTGTTTGCTCCAATCTTCAGCATCTTCGCATCGAGTCTTGTTATGATCTCGTGGAGGTTGGAACATTGCCAAATACAATCATAAAATTGGAACTGATCAATTGTGATAATTTGAGAAAAATAGAAGGGCTTTGTGGTCTTGTAAACCTTCAAAAGTTCAGCATTAATGGGTGCAATGAAGTGGAGGAGCTAAGTATTGAAACATTGATATTTTTGGAGGAGTTGTAGGGAGGTGAATGTCAGAAGCTGAAAAGCATACAAGGCTTGGCGCAACTGACAAAGCTTCGACTGCTAAATGTTTATATGTGCTCTGAATTAAAAGAAATGCCAGGTATTGAGCATTTGATGTCCTTGGAGACGCTTCGTGTCTTTAAATGTCCCAAACTGCAATGGGACAGGAGAATAATGGAGCAATTTCGCTGTAATGTCCTCTTTTGCCTAGGCATTGAGGACCAACCCGCTAACCTATGTGATTCCTGTGGGTTCGAGCAGGTACTGACAGTTAGGGAATCAGCTGAAGACTGATGCCATCTACAGAAGATCCAAGGCATCAATATTATATCACCATTGGGTCGAAGAGGGCCACCAGAGCCAAAGGCCACCTGCATGCATGACATTTGAGCATTATTTAATGATGCATGCACCCAATTAAGTCTCCATGCGCATGCATGCAAGTCAACTGCAAATTAGAAGTTAAACTGACCTAATTAGGTCCAAAGTTAGGGTTTTCGCAGTTAAAGATTATAAAAGAAAGATAAAGTGAATGGAGAAGGGACTTATGTGATAATTGATTTGTGGAGTCGAATTGGAGAGCTCGGCGAGCTAAGTTGGGGTTGAGCGCATGCTTAGCTAATTGGTGTATTTCGGCAATGAAAACTATCTGCCCTAGTTCATCATCAGGTTGGATCATACAGGTTTAGCACTAGTTCATCATCAGGTTATATTCAACAGTTATTCCGGGAGGTTGATTATTCATCCAACCAGAGGGTTTCACCATCACACTGTGTCACCGTGATCAGAGACAAAGCAAGCACATCATCCGAGCTCCCAGCAGCAGCTTATTTATTTTGAGCTATATACGGGTATGTACATGCATTGATTTCTTCTATTTTATAGCATCTCCGTATTTTTCTAGGGCACATATTTGCATGCAACTGCATGCATGCAAAGTTCGGGGTTTGCTTTCCTATTATATCAGTTTGGGATAATACAGTGGTATCAAAGCTGGTTTTCCTGCCAGCCTGAGTGGGAATCTATTAAGGGTTTCCATTTCATGTCTACATTTAAGTTTGACGGTTGGAGTCATTGAGGGACATCCAGGCCTCGTGGCATTCGTTTTTCGCCAATTCATACTCCCTAACCACAATTTGATATACTGGAAAGTTATAGGTCGCAGATACCAATAACAATGTCATCAGATTCATTGACTTGAAAGCAAAAGAAGGTCCTGTGGTTCGTACATTGGAGCTGAAAGGAGTCCAGGCTCCTGCAATCCCCAAAACTCCAAAAAGGCTTTGCAGGCATCCTTCAATTGACACTCAAATTATTACAATAAAACCTACTTCAGCTACAAGCGGTGATTTACACCTAGAGATATCGCTTCCCTCTGAATATCATTTTACGAAGGTCTATTGTTGCAAAGAGGATGAGGTGTGCTTGTACTAGAACCTTACTTTTGAGGTTCCCTTAAGTCCCGACTCGCCGTTCCCCTCAACAGAAGATATATCACTATCCTATACTTTGCAGCCAAAAGGTACAGTATAGGGATATCAAAAGGTTATCAACGGATTTTTATGATTGGAAATGAGATACTTTGCAACCAACAGTAGACTACATTATCGGCGGATTCTTATGGGATGAAAGTGAGAGGAAATGGAGATTTTCGTGCCCAGAAATAACTGATCGAGGGCGCAGTCTCTGTGTCATACACCAACAATAGACTACATCATCGGCGGATTCTTATGGGATGAAAGTGAGATAAAATGGAGATTTTCGTGCCCAGAAATAACTGATCGAGGATGCATTCTCTGTGTCGTACATAGATTCCAAAATCTTGTTTATTGTTTTGAACGTTCTTTTCATTGAATCTGTTTACTACCTTTAATTTTCATTAGTATTTTCTGTACGTAGGGGGGTTCTTCTATAGAATTTAAGTCTAATAGAACCACTTCCCATCGTCAAGTTGCGCCACGAGGCTCCTGTTGCATCATAAAATCTTATAAATTTTGGATTAAATTACAGTGCAGGTTCCCATGAACAGATCTTTCAGGTGCTGAGGGTTTGCTGACGTTGATTCCTGAAAGTTGTTGCGGATTACTCATATTTTACTTGCTGACAGGTTATTGTAAGCACGATCATAGCTCTCAAGTACCGGTAGCACATGAAAAATGTATGCTGTATTTTTCCGCCTGTAGCTGCAAAGAAGAATTCGTCTAAAAGTCTGCATAAGAGGACCGGTTCACTAGGCATGGAGGTACTGTGGTTACATTTGATTTACATTTTTTATTTGAAATATTATATGTCATCAATCTTGCCAGCTGTGGGCATGCAAAAATTATAAATGAATCCAGGAGACCCATACAACATTACTCACAGGAGACAGAGGAATAGAGACAAAGAAGAGGAGTTAGAGGACATAGATTTGGGGAACAGAGAGTATCAGTTTGGAAAAGGCAAAGAAACAATGGCCGATGATGATAAAACAACTTTCGATAGTCTCATATCAGCCATAAAAGAACTCACTAATGGCAAAACGAAATGATGAGCACCTTCAGGCAAATGACTAAGAAGAATGGGCCCACCCCACACAGTCCCTTATTTCCCAACAGCGATAGGGTATCCACCAACAGTAGTAGGGAGTACTTATATACCAACATGCAGGGCCATCCCCATATACACAAGCCCTTCCGACCTACCATGCCTCAATTCTTAGATAGTCCAGCTATAGTGCCCCTAGCACAAGCAGAACCAGAAGAACCCATGAGTGCCTATCTGAGAGAATATAGAGCTTTAGGAGAGGACTTCCATTCAGCCATGGCCTTCACTCACTTCTGTCACTTTAAAAGTAAGAACAAACCCAAAGCTTACAATAGGCCATTTACCCAAAACTATGAGTTACAGCGCACCGTAGGGAAACTGACTATCCCTACCTTTGAGGGCACTCGGGGTGGCCCAACCAGGAATTGGGAATGGAAGTTAGATACATACTTCCAACTCAACCCCATGATTGAGACCGATGCCATTAAATTGACTACTTTGCATTTGGACGGAGAAGCACATGAGTGGTGGTATCACGGGTTAGTGACATTGGGTCACAACACCATCACATTGTATCCAGATTTTACACAGAGGCTCATTGAGCGGTTTGATCGGAAGGATCCTGAGGTACACTTTAGAGAGTTGGCACAACTCAAGCAGACAGGTAGTGCAGATGCATTTATTTCAGAGTTTCAGAGGTAACAGTCATGGTGACAGATATATCAGAGAGCAGGTTGATTATGTTGTTCACTGAGGCTCTCACTGAACCCTTACAGGGATGGGTCAAGTCTTATAGGCCCACCACCCTAGCAGATGCCATCAGACGGACTAGAGATTTACAGGATGCAGTACCTAAGGTTAGGCTTCCTCCCAAAACCAATTCCCCTATTGAAGATGACGAGAGGAAACCCGTCCAGAAAGAGTGGCCCAAGAAAGAATGGATGGACAACAATACCCAACAGGACCTTAGAAGAAAAAAGTTATGCTTCACTTGCCAGGAACCATGGGTACCAGGTCACAGATGTTCAGGGAAGGGAAAGGCTTACTACATAGAGGCCTATTCTGACAATGGGGAGGAAGATGATTATCCGGATCAGGAGCAGAGAGAGACACCAGAGACAGTTAGGGAGTTACCGCCCTTAGGAGTTACCATTGCTACCATGACAGGGGTTCCTAGATTCCACACTCTCCGAATTAGAGGTACCGTACAGGGCCACAAAGTGGGAATGCTGATAGATGGTGGGGCATCCCACAACTTTATTGATGTTGCATGGGTTAAAAGGAGAGACATTCAGATTGAGAGTTTTTATGGGTTTTCAGTAGCTGCAGCAAGTCACACCATGGAGTGTAGTCAGAGAATTCCTCAATTAACAGTAACACTTGGGAATTATAAAGTGATGGAGACATTCTATGTGGTGGATGTACCTGACATGAAGGTGGTATTAGGAGTTCAGTGGATGTATTCCCTAGGGAAGTATTCCACAAACTACCAGACCATGGAGATGGAGTTCACAGGAGCAGAGGGACAAAAGGTAGTATTGAGAGGGATGAATACCTAAGTCACCTGGTTCGAGTTTGTGTTCGAATTCGAAGACCTTGAAAATCGACAAAAAATCGGCAAGAAAAAATTTGGTGATAAAAATCGACAAAAAATTCGTGTGTATAAATTTTGGAAATTAAAAATATTTTATTTTATATATAAGTATTAAATATAATAAATAATTATTTAAATAGTATATAATTTATTTTATATATAAATATTAAAATATAATAATACATATTAGTTTATTTGAATAGTAGATAATATATTTTACAGATAAATATTAAATATAAAAATACATATTGATTTACTTTAATAAAAATTATTATCAAACAAAACAAAAACCTCGATGGTGACTTGCGTGCTACCAGAACCACGAGCTGCTAGAGCCGGCGAGTTGCTGGAATCACGAGTTGCCGACGACCTTCTGGAACCACGATGACTTTGTTGGAACCACAACGACTTTCTGGAACCAAAACTACTCACGACGACTTTCTGGAACCGCGACTTGCTGGAACCATGAGTTGCCGGAACTGACAAAATGGAATCCACGATCTACCGAAACCAACCAAAAATAGGGCATGAAATACGACTCACCAAACTTCAAGGCGGCCACGAGCTAATACTCCAGAAAATTTATCGGGGAACAGTCGTAGGCAGCAGAAGGGTTTACCCACTTTAAAATCGGCAATTTTTTTGAAACAAATTCGGGTTGCTCCAACATTCGGCGATTTTCGATTTTGAAGGCGAAAAATTGCCGAACCCAGTGACTTAGATGAATACCTACCCTCCCACGCCAGTGACATCACACAGGATGGAGGCAGTACTTCGACAGGGGGATATTGAGGGAGTAGCAGAGTGTTTTGTCATTTTCAGGAAATCACCAGATAAGGCCACACAACATCCAGTAGTATTTGGAGACCGTCCAGCAGGTCGACCTCCAGATAGGGGATCTGAGAGCTGCCCCCCCCTTTGATGATGAGGGGCAATTGATTCTGATTCCGGAGCGCATCCTAGAGGTGCGAGAGTGGAAACTGCGAAACAAAATCATCAGAGACTACTTGGTTCAATGGAAAGATCTGCCTATAGAGGAGGTCACTAGGGAGACAGAACAGGTATTACAGCACCCAGCTTTACAGTTGCTTGAGGACAAGCAAATTCGAGTGAGGAGGACTGTAATGTCCTCTTTTGCCTAGGCATTGAGGACCAACCCGCTAACCTATGTGATTCTTGTGGGTTCGAGTGGGTACTGATAGTCAGAGAATCAGCTGAAGACTGATGCCATCTACAGAAGATCTAGGGCATCAATATTATATCACCATTGGGTCGAAGAGGGCCACCAGAGGCAAAGGCCACCTGCATGCATGACATTTGAGCATTATTTAATGATGCATGCACCCGATTAAGTCTCCATGCGCATGCATGCAAGTCAACTGCAAATTAGAAGTTAAACTGACCTAATTAGGTCAAAAGTTAGGGTTTTCGCAGTTAAAGGTTATAAAAGAAAGATAAAGTGAATGGAGAAGGGACTTATGTGATAATTGATTTGTTGAGTCGAATTGGAGAGCTCGGTGAGCTAAGTTGGGGTTGAGCACATGCTCAGCTAACTGGTGTATTTCGGCAGTGAAAACTATCTGCCCTAGTTCATCACCAAGTTCGATCATACAGGTTCAGCACTAGTTCATCATCAGGTTATATTCAGCAGTTATTCCGGGAGGTTGATTATTCATCCAGCCAGAGGGTTTCACCGTCACACCGTGATCAGAGACAAAGCAAGCACATCATCCGGACTCCCAGCAGCAGCTTATTTATTTTGAGCTATATACGGGTATGTACATGCATTGATTTCTCCTATTTTATAGCATCTCCATATTTTTCTAGGGCACATATTTGCAGGCATGCAAAGTTTGGGGTTTGCTTTCCTATTATATCAGTTTGGGATAATACATTCGCCAACGCTTGAAGGAGCTTGACATTTAAAATCCAAAAGAGCTCAACATTTAAAATCCAAAAGAGCTCGACATATAAAAATCCAAAAGAGCATAGTTTTATTCTATGGACTATAGAAGGTTTTGCTGTCATAATTAATAATTATTTGATCTTTGCTTTTGATGTTTTGCCTCCCATGCTCGCTTTCATAAGTTTTATCCCTGTTCCCTGGTTGGATTCCTGCACTTCCTGGATTTCTGAAGGAATTGTGGTTTGACGTACGTGACAAGCAGGTCTGAAGCTCTTGAAAAATATTGCAATGCCCTGTAGACTACGCCATAGAAATCATACATTGATTTTCACAGGTCTCAAGATCCCTTTGGCCTTTTGCTGTTTATTCAACCGCAATTCTTACCTCAGGGTCATTCTCCATTCATATTCTGCCATTCCGTGCCAAGTGACATTATGCTTATATATTCTCTGCATACCATGGAAAATGCATTTGGCATTTAAGTTTGAGAGGAAGCAGAGCAGAAGCAGGTCCATGGACGTGGACGTGGAAACGCTTCAACAGCAGTCTTCTGAAGGAGAGAGTGACTCTCGTACGTTTTGAATCGATATGTATATGGAAAAGGAGAAAATTTACTAGGCTAATGAATCTGTGACATTTTATTGAGGACCAGTGGTAATTTGTTGGTAGAATTGCAGGTGGAAGGAGCTGGCGAGAGTCATGGGATTATGATACCTCTGTTGATGAATAAGTTTTGATTATTCGACTCCACAAGCTTCTTAGTGACAGGTACCTGTTCTGCGTTCTTTTATTAGGTGAGGGATTTATTCTACCAAATCTAAATTCACCTAAGAATGGCGTTGGCTATTCCACTGAGTCTACCCGAGAATTGCACCCAGTTTTCCACCAAATTGGCCCAAGAAATACACAGGGTCGCTTCTCTTTTTAAAATATCAAATGGCAAAATTTTCTCTCCCAAGAATATTGTACAGGGCTTCTTCACTTTTAACATGCCATTTGGGGGTTCAGACTCCAGACAGGGTAATTATGAGGTTAATGCGAAGACTTGCATCACGTCTCTTTCCTTCTCATTTGGATGTTATGCCAAATTTGCAAGACTTGCGCCAGCCGTCTTCTTTTAATATGAAATTTGGATCTCTTTCCTTCTCATCTGGATCTGGATGTTATTCCAAATTCGCAGCCCTCCTCTTTTAAGATGAAATTTGGATCTCTTTCCATCTTGCTTCTCATCTGCATGTTATGCCAAATTTGCAGCCATCTTCTTTTAAGATGAAATTTGGGTCTCTGTCCTTGTCAGTTGGATGTTATGCCAAATTTGCAAGACTTGCGATAGCCCTCTTCCTTTTCTTTATGATGATATATGGGTAACTAAGAGGGTCTTTACTAAGTCTACTTTGCTTAAACTTTCATTTGTGCTAATTTTTTTTATATGTTATTTGGGTATATGTGAGGTCCAATTTGCTTATAAGCTTCTTTTCTTTTTAACATATCATTCTAGATAATTGAAAAAATATTATTAAAACAAACTTTTAAGACTTGCATGTAGCTTTTTTCTCTTTTTAACCTAGTATGTTTAGCAACCCAAATTTGTCCAAGCTTCTCCAAAAGTTTAACACAGTAGTGAGTAAGTGAGAAGGTATTATCAGTCCAATTTTGCCCAGACTTGCATATGCCTCTTCGCTTTTCTCCACGCGTCTTTCTCTTAACATACCATTAGGTAATTAGAGCTTATTACTAGTCCAAATTTCCCAGATTTGCATAGGGCTATTCACTTTTAACCTGCATAGGGCTATTCGCTTTTGAGCTGCACCAAACTTGCTTTCTTTTAACAAACTATTTGGGTGACAAGGTGTTATCATATCAAATGTTGTTTTTTTAGACTTGTTCCAAACTCCTTTTGAAACGTGACATATGAATCATTAAGATGGTATTTATTAGCAATTGCCTCACGAAGGGAAAAAGGAATGCCGAGTGGAAAAGGGAAGGAATGGTCTTCATTCTTATTTTCTCCAAGGCATAACAAGAAAACTCATAGATCCCCATAAAGGCAGGAATGTTCTTCATTCTAGGGCTGCCTTTGTCCTCGGAAAATATGATTTATCCCTCTATTTAAACATGCTTCAAGAAAACCATCTAAAACTAATTATGAAGCTCAAAATAGGGGAGCACTCCTCCTTTAATGGCTCATAGAGATGTGCGATGAAGGAGGAGGTTGTAACTATCCCTAGATCTAGGGCGTTCATTCAATAATGTCATCAAACTTATTCAAGTCATGGGTTTCAAGTGGATATGTGCATCTTAAGAGGAAGTGCTGCTTATAATCACATCAAAGTTGGGCTGCTTCACCCCATTTTAATCGCGAAAAATTCACAATGCACTTTCTCTTTGTATAAGTTTTAAGTACACCGATGTCTTTCCATGTACATAATCTATACATATTTTTACTTCAAACATATATGTTTTAGACTGCCAAATTGTTAAACTGCATGTTAGAGAGCCTCTTTAAAAAATTTCAGTTGTTTGTCCATGACAAAAATTGCAAGAATCTTGCTTATGGTTATCATTTTTCCACTATGGTTGGACTTGATGATGTATCAACGGTAGTTTTTGACCAGTTATTAAATTCCCAAAAGACTTTTCTACAGTACTATCCAAATATTTGCATAATAAATTTCGGATTTCACTACTTTTGTTAAGTTCACATGGATTACTGTGTATGCTTGGACATTTCCTCTAATGAATATAATTAGCTGTCAATTCTCAGGTCAAATTCAAATGTTTAATTACTTTTTTCTTTGCTTATCATATACAATTTTTCTAGCATCTTTCAAAATCAAATGTTTAATCACTTTTTTTTCTGCTTATCATATACAAGTTTTCTAGCACCTTTGAAAAAAAACTGTGGACAAACATCTCGCCACAAAGAGTAATTGCAGCTCCCCAGATGACATCACATTGCATTGATAGGCTCAACTTCAGGGCCCATTCTTCAGGAGTAAGCTATCTATCTGACCATTTGCACCGGGGCCCACTTGACTCCGTCCGGTGATAGATTAGTCCGTTATATTTTCGTGACAGTGAGACCAAGAACAGCAGATTCTGCTTCTTTTCTTGCATTTTTATTGCAGATTAATTCTACAACAAACTATTATTACACTCAGATATAGTGCAATAATGAAAAATACTAATTTACCATATCAAATTAAATTTACAGACTGAACCAATCTAAACCTAATCTGAAATTGTGTTCTAAAAACTTGTAATTTGAAATTCAATTGTTATGGATTTGATAATGCCAATGTTCTGTGTGTATGCTAGTTTAAAACTTTAATCTCCCTTATCATGAAGGATAAAGAATCCAAGGTTTAAACCTGGATCGGGTTCCATAAAACAAACAAAGGAGTTGATTAATTGTTACAAGGAAGTTGGTAAAACGTTCTAAGTTTTAGATCTTTCCAGTTATTTTTATGGAGTTGACTAAAATTATACAGTTCTAAACATACATTTGCAATTTTCATAAAAATTCCAAACAAAACTTACAATTTTAAACTTGCACTTCATAAAAATTCCAAACAAAACTTACAATTTTAAACTTGCACTTAAAAAACAAGAATTTCCATGGCTAAATTTATGGATGGATGAATTCGAGAGTGCAGTTGGTGTGAAAGTAGGTATTGGAATTAGTTGTTCTTGGTCTCACGGAAAGATAAAGGAGTAAGCTATCACCCGACGACGTTAGGTGAGCCCGGTGCAAATGGTCGGGTAGATAGCTTACTCCCCATTCTTCAGAGTTTCTCAGGAACGAACAAAGAAGCAGTAAGCCAAATGAACATTTTTGCAATGAAAAAGAAGGTTTTAAGTATGATTCTAGCTTGATGCAAACCAACGCAACTGCTCCACAGCTTCCTCTCCAAATGACAAACAAGGACATTGAAAGAGTAAATACTTTCCGAAAACCTGGCAGAAAACAGTCAGCATTTAAATCATTTTTCAGGGGAGTAGAAGCTAATTATAAGCATTCCACAAAGAGTGATGCTCTGCAGAATTCAATGCCTACTAGAATTTCTAGTCCAGAGACGTTGAGATGTAAAGGAGAAGTCTGCAAGCCAGCAGTCATGTTCCAGACAGCTGGAGGGAAATCTGTAGGCATATCATCTGAATCTTTAAAAAAAGCAAAGGCTATTCTTGGTGAAGATCTTTTTCCAGAGTCACCTGACGATGCTTGGGTTGGGCTTCTACAAATTAGTCAATCTTTAGGCATGTTCCAAGCTGCTTCAGGAAATTCTTTGACTGTACCGTCCTCCTTAAATAGGCACAGGTTATTCTTCGTGAAGATCCTATGCCAGTACTGGGACCACATGGTATGTCACCGCCTCATACGATGAATGAGATAATGGCAATTGTTGCAGGTCCTGTGACAGTTTCATCACCATCTTCCATCAAGAGAGCATAGTCTATTGTTTGTAAAGATCCTGCTTTAGGAGTGCCAGAATCATATGGCAGGCATAAACTCCAAACAATGAGTAAAGCCCTCAAAATATTTGATAATGCTTCAAAAAATCACCAGACAATATCCTCCTCCTCTATAGTTCCTTCTTTAAATCCACTAGAATTGCATGGTAGGTCCAGGTCTCAAACAATGGATAATACCAGTACAACATCCATGCTCAATGCTTCTGCAGGAAATCTTATCAAGGTGTCAAGCTCCTCCATACAGAAAGTGAAGTCTAGTTCTAATGAAGATTGTACTTCAGAAGTACTGGAACCACATAGTAGACATGTTCCTCAAAACATACTTAAGATAGCTTCAATATTTGAAACTGCTGTAGGAAATCCTGTGTCATTGTCATCTTTTTCCATGAAGAGAGCATGGGCTATTTTGGAAGAAGATTCTTATTCATAAGACATGAATCAAATGGAGGGCCCAAGTCTCAAATTTTCAAGAAGGCTACTGCAGTGCTTCAAACTGATGCTGGCAATCCTGGGACAATCCTGCCTTCCTCCATTAAGAAATCTTTGGCTCTGTTTGGCAAGGATTACACAACAGAGGTACTTGAAAAGCATGATAAGGTCAAGCCATAAATAGCAATTGAGACTGCACTACCATTTGAATCTACTGCAATAAATCCCATGTCAGTGTCAGCCACCTCTCTCAAGAAAGCAAAAAATCTATTGTGTGAATATCCTTATTTAAAAATAATGGGTAATTGCAAACCCAAGACTCAAGCAAATAATATCTCTTCAGCAACGTTACAAACTACTCCAAGAAATTGCTTGATAGCATCTTCTATGTCTATCAGGAAAGCAAACATTCTTCTGGAGGAAGATCCAAAAAAAGTTCTCAATTCTAGCCCTCTTCATGAATTGTCTAACAAGAAGAAGAGTTTTAGATCTATTAAGGAAAACACTCAAGCTGCTTCTATGTTTCAGATAGCAACTGGAAAACCTGTGGCGGTGTTGGACTCTGGAGTCTTCATTGAAAAGAGCCCAGTCTATTCTTAGTGAAGATAGCACTCATGGTGTCAATGAAGACAACCATACTTCTGGCATGTTTCAAATAGTTCCTAAAAATCCTGCAGAATCATCACTGTCTGCTATCAGAAGAGTAGAAATCGTTCCTGGCAAAACCATCATGGAAAAAGGTGATCTTATTACCAATGACATAGGGGATAAGAAAAATAATTTAGGTGATACAATAACATTCAGCGGCCAATATATATTTGTCAAGTTACCTTCCATCCAGGCCAACAACAACAACAGTGTTCTTTTGATGGCCAAAAGCTAGAAGAAATTGTAATCCCCCAGCCAAGTGAAATTGGGTAAAGGACCACTGTGAGCTAAAATATCTTGGCAGTACTCTTGCAAAATGTATGTTCAATGCTCACATTTGATTATTATCATATGTGAGCTTCGGCCAACATGATGCCTTTAAACTCTTTATTCAAGCATCCAATTTTTCAACGTTAATGGTGCCATCAAATTTTATAAACTCCTTATTCAAGCATCCAATTTTTCAACGTTAATGGTACCATCAAGTTTTATAATGGAGATCTTTGTCTAGAGTCTCAACGAAGGTTATGTCATTGGCCCCACATTTGACCGGAGCAGCATCTAATGAAAAAACAATCAGCATTTTTTATATCATCCTTTGTTAAATTAACTAGCTTCAAAACATTTATCTCATCATTTTTTACTAAACTCCTATCCAATAAGATGTTATTCACATAGCTCTTGGGTGAACTGCCCCCACCATGTTGGAGTAAGAAGGTTTGGAAGGTGTGTTAGCTTGGTATTCTTTTTGTTTTTAAGAGGCCATTTCACCTACAACGAAGCCAAGGCACAAAACATCAAATACAAAGTTTGCAAACATGGGGAAAATAACACTTGTAAATTCTGGGCAACAAATACCTAGAAATTGAGAGTTGAATGTCGTTAAAGGGCGTCTTAGACATTCAGCTCCATTCCATTTAGGATATTCATTTCTGTGGGATCATTACATGCACACACAATAACAACTCCATTCCATGTAGGTTCATAATCGACAATCATAAGTATTTACAACAAGAGGAGCACAAAAAAAAGACTGTACTCATCAAGATGTATCATTACACGCATATTCAATTCAATTCTGGATTTTTTAAATCCCTTTCTTCTCAGTGTTTGTTGAAATTCATTCCGTTGTAAGTTGGAGCTACCACGTCCCAATTTTTAGTTGCAATCCTAACCCAATTTCTATGTGCATTTGAAGAGCTCTACCAGAATTATATGTAAAACAATTAAGTGTTCAACTAAAACATGTCATTATCCCTTGCATACATAGCATGTACAGATGATATTGTACAACAAGTTGAGAATGATTCCTTGCAGAAGAAAGTAAAAAGATGAAATGCCAAAGGGTTTATAAAAGTCTCGATACATAGGCAAAATATGAGAGCACTTTTACAACAAAGTTGGGATATTAAAGGGTTTATAAAAGTGTCGATACATAGGCAAAATATGAGAGCACTTTTACAACAAAGTTTGGATATTATTATTTCAAGTACTAATATAATATTTGGCTAGCATAATATATAAAGTTGTATAACATGTCAAGATAGTAAAATTCGTATATCTATTAAAAAAATAGCCTGTGGCTTGTTCACAAAAGTTTGAGTTTTTTGAATGGGGTGTTGTTGATTGCCTTGTAGTTTTATCCAGCAACCTACAAACCGGGCAGTCAAGAATGCATTCTTGACTGCCCGGTTTGTAGGTTGCTGGATAAAACTACAAGGCAATCAACAACACCCCATTCAAAAAACTCAAACTTTTGTGAACAAGCCACAGGCTATTTTTTTAATAGATATACGAATTTTACTATCTTGACATGTTATACAACTTTATATATTATGCATTCTTGACTGCCCGGTTTGTAGGTTGCTGGATAAAACTACAAGGCAATCAACAACACCCCATTCAGGAAACTCAAACTTTTGTGAACAAGCCACAGGCAATCAACAAGTGTTTGCCTTTCATCCGTTTGGCTACCAAAAAAGAGTGTGAGAGACCTGCAAATGAGAAAGGTTCCTATTTATCAGCGATCTACTATTGCTAAGAAGTTGATTATGCAAAGAATTGTTTATAGTCATGGTAGTTATTAATATGTAAAGCTTTGAAGGTTGTAATATTTAAATAGAAAGTATTTTTCTAATAGTAATGCAGAAAAGCATAAGATGCATTGTGTTCCATGTTGACAGGAAAGCATGAGAAGACAACAACAAAAAAAGGTTTTTTTTCTTTTTTGTACATGCAATATGTTGTAAGAGAAAGTAGAGGCAACGAGAAAAATTGAAAGAAGATCATCTAGTAGTCCTGACCCGTGACTTTGATGCTCTTCTCTCTACTACTTATTTCACCTCTCTTGTTCTTACCTATGCTCATGTCAACTTTGTTTTTGTAGGCTTCAAGTTTTCATCTTTGTATAATATATTTAACTATGGATGAGATTCTAAATGGATCACCTAGGTCAAGCTAAGACACTAGGTTAGTGAAAGAGCAAGAGATGTAGGAAAGTGAAAGCCTAGATCACAAAGTGAAAGTAAAAGAGTAGTAGGAAAACCAAAGATGGCTGTTCAATAGCCCTATCCCATCTTGTTCAAAAGGCATAGTCCACAATTTATTAATGATACTCAAATTCAAAGCCTATTTTGGTAAGAGACAATAGCTATTAGCACCCTCTCCCACTTGATAGCTTCTTAGAAAGCCACCATAATTTATCTAGTGAAGCTACCACCAATGACCCCTTTAAAGCTCTTCTCCATTATTATAGGGGTACTTGCAACCAATATTGGATCAAAGGGTGCAATGCCATTAGAATTATAACTCGGCACTATAAGCATTCTAATTCAGTACATATCAAGAAATTCAATAGTTAATGTATATGCAAGTATGCAGAAATAATCGGTGTTAGCCAAAGACTATTATATGAACATTGCATTATTTCTGAGAGATAGCTATTCCTTCAATCTGTGAGCAGAAACAATCCCAGGAGCAATTTACGGCAGATTACCAAGGAGATCCTAGATGGCATGGCAATTCAACAACTTTCCAAATGAATATATCTGCCAACGTTTTGCATGGAAATTATCAATTTGCAAATGAATATGGACTTGATCAAATAAAGAAAGTTTAAGATGTAAAGATTAGTTTGCTCCTCCTACTTTTCCAGTAGAAGATAATTGCAAATTCTAAAAATAGCATCTTCATCCTGGAAGTTATAGGCACTACATAATTAGATGCTTTTAAGTACATTTGATTTCATGCTTAAGTTGGAGATCTCCTGGGTACTCCCTTGAGAAGTGTGGCATTATTTTTGAGATATAACTATTCTTTCAATCTGTGAGCAGACACAATCCTAGGAGCAATGTACAGCAGATTACTGAGGGGATCCTAGATGGCATGGCAATTCAACAACCTTCCAAATGAATATAACTGCCAACATTTTGCAGGATCAGTTTGCTACTCCTACTTTTCCACTAGGAGATAAATACAAATTCTAAAAATAGCATCTTCATCATGGAAGTTCTAGGCACTACATGAATTGAGATGTGTGGTACATGGTTATTCAATTTTATGTAGTTGAGCCTTAGAAGGGCTGATGTAATCATCGGGGCATAGTGGTTGAAGGACTTGGGCAAGTTCCAAATGAATCTTGATGAGCTGTTAATGACATCTCAAAGTAGAGAGCCACTGATTACAATTACTGGCCTGCAGGGCTGCAGCCTGCAAGTGTAGATCCCTTGGGTACTCCCCTCTAAGATGTGTGGTATTGTTGGTTAAAGTTTAGGGTGTGATATAAAGAAAAGAAAAAAAATTATACTTTAATGTATAAATAGGAATTAGAAACAAAGTTAGATCCAAAACAATACTGTTGTAGTAAATTCAAACATAATTTTCAACTTTTTCAACTTTAATATTCTACTGATTACTCTGTTAAAGTTGGTCCTTACAATGATTTACCAATTGCAATATACAGAATATAAATAATAACTATATTACAATAGAGTAAACTAACGAACAATAGCAATGCTAGTTAAATCTAGTTTGGATCTACTTTATACTCAGAGATTTTGAATTAGCTCTTGTCATGGTTAGGACAAGCTGTTAGAAGACATACCTTGAGAGCATTTCTATATGCTCGTCACTTTAAAGACAAGCTGTCAGAAGACATACCTTGAAAGCAATTCTATATGTTTGTGGGCGTTCATGTTTGGAGTTTATCTACCTGGGTGAAATCTGTGATCGGTGTGAGCGCTGTGGATTGGAGGAATCATTCCAAAATTATTTCTTGGGGATTGTTTGCCTGAAACGCGGCTTTGTGGGGGCAGTCTAGTCGCTGTTGTTTTACCCAAAGCCTGAAACGAGCACACAGCCTCGCCTTATGCCTATAGTAGAGTGTTGCAGTTAGAGGCATAAACATGGTCCCATTGTCATTTCTATGAATTTTTCTGTGGATCGATTGATCTATAGCTGGATCAAACGGGACAAGCAACGTTGTTTTGGAGTTTTAGATCTTGTTGGTGAAGCTCGTAATCTTAAAGTAATTTCACTCCATCGCAAGGATTCGTAGCTCATGTTTTTTGGTTGATCGGGTAGGGGTTATGCATACCAGCTCTGATAGCCAAAACCAAGCCGACTAAACTTGGGTTTAGGGCTCAGTCAAAATTAAAAATTTTAATTTTCACTTTTCACGCCGACCATTTTACCTTTTTTCTAGTCGGGTGAAACTTGTCTATGTCCGACTAGACAAGTTTATAAATTTTAGTCGGTCATTCACTCAACCAAAATTACTTCGACTTACTTGTCCGACCGGTTTTTACCTCGACCACTTGTCACATCGACCAAGTCGGCTGTCTTCTTCTCTTTGACCAAGTCGGCTCACTTCATGTCTTCGACCAAGTCGGCTGACTCAACTGACCACTCAAGTCGGTTACCTCTTCGACCACTCCAGTCGGCTGACTTTGGTCGAGATTTACAGAGTATGTTTCTTAGTCTAAAGACTTAAGAAATTACAAATGCTTTTCACCTGTGAGTAAGATAGAGTAAAAATAGACACATTTACAAATCCAAATAACTTATGCAAAACATATGCCCAAATATGTAGGAAGACT
This sequence comes from Pseudotsuga menziesii, assembly GCA_001517045.1. Lineage (NCBI taxonomy): Eukaryota > Viridiplantae > Streptophyta > Pinopsida > Pinales > Pinaceae > Pseudotsuga > Pseudotsuga menziesii. Next base: position 75,765 of record LPNX010079040.1, on the reverse strand, counting down.
TGAGTCGACCAATGTGCCGTAAAACCTGGAACTTTCACGCGGTGAGATTTTTATGGGTTCTTGTTCTTTTACTTATCATACTTGTAAAAGACATTTACAGAAGTAAATCTAGAAATATGTGCGGCCAAATAATCATGCATTCAACCACAAACTATTTCATATATTAACTATGCGGAAATAACAAAGTATTACAAACTTGTTAGTTACAAACTGGTCGGTCCAGACTCGTCGGTCTACAGAGCTTCAGCTCTTCAACTAAATCACATGCACAGAAGCTTGAGCTTCGACTTCTCTTTCTCACTTTGAGTTCCTCTGCTGTCTAATGCTTGTGTATGACTCTGTGTAAACTGATTTACAATTTGCTTCTTCTATTTATAGGCAACCTGAAGATTGCTACTACATGGGCCGACTGACTTGCCATTAAAGACTGTAATAGCTATCTACCTAACAACTTAGCTTCAGAAATAAATTCGACTTGATTACGTTGCCTACTCGTGGACTTTTCCTTCATGTCAGATTGACAGACAAGATCTTGACTTGTACAGACTCTGACAGAGTCGGCTGGAAGTCAAGTACAGATCTGCGAGTAATTACATTTTTCTAACACTCCCCCTTAATTATAAACAGATGGGGATTTTTAAAACAAAAATTTACAAAATGTTTCAGAGCTTAGACATGCTCTATTTATGACAGAGTTCGCTGTGGAGAACTTGTCATTCCAAGATAACTACGTAGATACTGGAATGTGTCCTTTGCCAATGGCTTTGTGAAGATGTCGGCAAGTTGGTCTTCAGACCTGCAAAATTCCAAACAAATTTCCTTGTCGTTCACCAACTCTCTTATAAAATGAAACCTTGTGTCGATGTGCTTGGTTCTCTTGTGAAACACATGATTCTTTGATAATGCTATGGCTGAATTGTTGTCACAGAAAATTGTTGTGGGTTCTTGATGGTTCTGTGACAAGTCTTTCAAGACTCTCCTCATCCCGACAACTTGACATGCAACACTTGTTGCTGCAACATACTCTGCTTCAGCTGAAGATAGAGTTATTATGGGTTGTTTCTTTGAAGCCCATGAAACAACACCTGTACCAAAATGAAATGTGTACCCAGATGTGCTTTTACTGTCATCTATGCTGCCTCCATTGTCACTGTCAATGTAACCAATGAGTTTAAAATTTTCTGAAGTTGAATACATAATACCAAGGTCTTTTGTGCCACTTACATACCTCAGAATTCTTTTACCTGCTTGCCAATGTGAGTCTTTTGGTGACTCCATGAACCTTGAGATCAGACTTACTCCATACATAATGTCTGGTCTTGTTGCTGTCAAATACATAAGGCTGGCAACAAGCCTTTTGAACAGTGTAGGATCTACAGTGGATCCTTCATCATCCTTGCTCAATTTTAAACCTGTTATCACTGGTGTTGGGGCTGTCTTACAGTTAGACATGTTAAACCTTTTTAAAACTTCACTTGCATACTTAGACTGTGATATAAAGATACCACTTTCAGACTGCTGAACTTCAATGCCCAGAAAAAACTTCATAAGCCCCAGATCAGTCATTTCAAATTCACTTTCCATGACTATTTTAAAATCTGCTATGCCATAATCACCAGTAAATATTAAATCATCTACATACAGGCAGACAATTAACATCTTACCTTGCTCATCGACTTTGGTGTACAAAGTCGGTTCACTTTCACTTCTATGAAATCCATTTTCAATGAGATAGGAATCAATACGACTGTACCAAGATCTAGGAGCTTGCTTCAAACCATATAATGTCTTTTTCAGCCTATACACTTTGTGCTCTTGACCTGGAACTTCATACCCTTGTGGATGTTCCACATATACTTCCTCTTCTAGATAGCCATTTAAGAATGCTAACTTAACATCCATTTGATGAACTTGCCATTTGTTTTGTGCAGCAATGGCCAAAACTGTTCTGACTGTATCCATGCGTGCAACAGGTGCAAACGTTTCATTGAAGTCGATGTCGGATTGCTGTGTGAACCCTCTTGCTACCATTCTTGCCTTGTGCTTTTGCACATTCCCATCAGCGTCTTGCTTTGTCTTATAAATCCATTTGACACTGATTACATCATTGTCTGTTGGTACATCGACCAGTTCCCATGTCTGGTTCTTCTCAATGCATTCTATTTCTTCATCCATGGCTTGTGCCCATACTTCTTCTTCAACAGCGTCTTCAAATGTTAGTGGATCATATATAGGGGAAAATAATGCAAACAGAGAGAATGAATTAGGTGTACCAGCTTCATATATCTCTCGCAGACTTCTTGTCTTCACCGGTTCTGTCAATGTCGACCTCGACGAAATGCTTAATGGAGTCTGCTGTCCTCTTGGTGTACTTGTCGGTGTAGCTTGAGCTGCTACTTGTGTCGATGGTCCTTGTGCTGAACCATGTCTTGGTGTCATGGGAGTCGACGGTGCTCCGACCGGTTGACTTACATGTGGTATTTGAACCACTTCCTCTTCCATATCATCATTGTCGATGTTCGACACAATCTTGACATTCATGTCGACGGTTCCATCCCATGATTCATTTTCGACAAATTGAACATCCCGACTGATTATCACTTTCCTTGTGACGGGGTCATACAACTTGTATGCTTTTGTGTCATCTGAATAGCCGACAAAAACACATTTCTGTCCCTTCTTGTGTAGCTTCCTTCTCAGCTCATCTGGAATATGAGCATATGCAACACAACCAAAAACTTTTAAATGGGAAACACTATGATTCATACATGTCCATGCTTCTTGGGGAACTTTGTTCTTCATACTCTTTGTCGGACATCGGTTCATAATGTAAACGGCAGTTGCGACTGCTTCACCCCAATACTCATTTGGCAAATGCTTGGCTACCAACATGCTACGTGCCATCTCCATGATGGTTCTGTTCTTCCTTTCGGCAATACCGTTCTGCTGAAGTGTATAGCGTGCAGTGAATTGTTTCTGTATGCCATGGGTCTTCATGCAAAAATTCAGAAATTCATTTGAAACATATTCACCTCCTCTGTCAGTCCTTAAGATCTTGATGCGGTGACCACTCTGGTTCTCCACGAGTGCCTTAAACTACTGAAAATAACCAAATGCATCATATTTGTGTTTCAAGAAATATACCTATGTCTTTCTTGAGTAATCATCTATAAAAGTTAGAAAATAGTTGCAGCCACCAATGAATGATGTCTGCATTGGACCACAGATGTCAGAGTGCACAATTTCAAGTGGTGTGCGTGCTCTATAGGACTTTCCGACTGGAAATGTCTCTCTGTGCTGCTTGCCAAAAATGCAACCTTCACAAACCCTCTCTGGTCTGTCAACCAATGGTAATCCCTTCACCATATTCTTTGTGTGCAGTAGCTTTAGCCCACCAAAATTCAGATGTCCAAATCTGAAATGCCACAACCATGATTCATCTTGAACTTCTGTTTGAAATGCAACTTGCAAATTAGCGCTGCAATTTTCTCTCTTCTTGAGGAGCTCGACTGTTTCTTTACTTTCTGCCTTGAATGCAGCTCCTGTCTTTGTCTTCCCTTTTATGTCGAAAACTATCCTCAATGGAAACAAGCGGTTGCTTGCCATTGGCACTTTTGCTATCAGCTGGTCGCTTGGATGCTTGTCTTTGATCACACAGTGTTCATCTTCCATGTAGACTCTGTAGCCTTTTTGTAACAAATGTCCAATGCTTAACAGATTATGTTTCAGACCTTCAACATGATAGATATCAGGGATATACTTACTCTCCCCCTGTTTGGTTAGAATATCAACAGTGCATTTTCCTAAGACAGTAACTTGGACATTGTTTCCAAGTGTAACATCAGTTTTAACTGAAGTGTCTAGACTGGAAAACAGATTTAAATTACCAGTCATGTGGTTGCTGCAGCCTGAATCTAAGTACCATATGTCATGTGGACTTTCTTGGACAGCATTGCATTTAAGTGGAGATGTCGATGCCATTAACATTGCACTTGTCGAAGTGCTGGTGTTGGTCGACTGACTTGGGCTTTTCCTTCCTTGGTCATATTGCTTCTTCCTGCATTCATATGCATAATGACCAAACTTCTTACAGTAATGACATTGAATTTTTTATTTATCAAACCTCTGGCCACTTGGCTGACTTGGGTTCTGGTTATCTCCTCTGTCACTGACATTTGCAGGACTTCTGCCTCGTCCTCCTCTTGAAGAACTTCTTCCTCTGCCTCTGAAGTTGTTTCTCCCCCTGCCTCTACCACGGCTTATGGATGACTGTTCTGCAAATGCACCTTCCAATGATGTCTGTGATCTGTTGATTCTGTGTTCATGATTGATGAGTGAAGCTTGCAGCTCATCAATGGTAAATGTCGACATGTTTGTGTGTTCCTCTAAGGCCACAACCAAATTTTCAAATCTTGGAGGAAGACTTCTGAGAATTTTTTCAATAACCCTTTGGTCTGATATGGGGTCTGATATGGGTTCTCCATGAGATTTCAGTTGGTTTATCAACCCAACAACTCTGGTGTAGAATGTGTCTACATTTTCTGAATCTTTCATGGACAGAGATTCAAAATCTTTTCTCAGAATCTGCAGCTTGGATGTCTTTACCTTATCCAAACCTTGATAGGTAGTCTCCAATGTATCCCATGCTTCCTTGGCATTAGTTTTTGCTGCTATTCTTGGGAGTATGCTCTCATGCATAGCTTGATGTATGAAAAACAGAGCTTTTCCATCTTTCTTCCTCTGTTCTCTCAAGACATCTTTCTCAGCCTGTGTGAGATTGTTATATGCTGCCATGTCTGTTGGTTCTGCATAACCATGCTGGACTATCTCCCAAACATCTTGACCTCTGAATAAAGCCTTCATTGTTAAAGACCAATATTCATAATTCTTTCCTGTAAAACTTGGAGGTTGCAATCAATCAGAAGTGGAAGCCATTTTTAATTTTTTTTTAATTAACTTTCCTTAGAAAATTAATTTCCACCTTTTAAGACAAGATTTCTTTCCTAAAATCTTGGGCTGATATAAACCTTGCTCTGATATAACCTTGCTCTGATACCAGATAGTCAAAACCAAGCCGGCTAAACTTGGGTTTAGGGCTCAGTCGAAATTAAAAAATTTAATTTTCACTTTTCACGCCGACCATTTTACCTTTTTTCTAGTCGGGTGAAACTTGTCTATGTCCGACTAGACAAGTTTATAAATTTTAGTCGGTCCTTCACTCGACCAAAATTACTTCGACTTACTTGTCCGACCGGTTTTTACCTCGACCACTTGTCACATCGACCAAGTCGGCTGTCTTCTTCTCTTCGACCAAGTCGGCTCATGAACTCTCTTCTTGCCTTCGACCAAGTCGGCTCTCTTCTTGCCTTCGACCAAGTCGGCTCACTACTTGCCTTCGACTAAGTCGGCTGACTCAACCGACCACTCAAGTCGGTTACCTCTTCGACCACTCTAGTCGACTCACTTTGGTCTAGATTTATAAAGTATGTTTCTTAGTCTAAAGACTTAAGAAATTACAAATGCTTTTCACCTGTGAGTAAGATAGAGTAAAAATAGACACATTTACAAATCCAAATAACTTATGGAAAACATATGCCCAAATATGTAGGAAGACTTGAGTCGACCAATGTGCCGTAAAACTTGGGACTTTCACGCGATGAGATTTTTATGGGTTCTTGTTCTTTTACTTATCGTAATTGTAAAAGACATTTACAGAAGTAAATCTGGAAATATGTGCGGCCAAATAATCATGCATTCAACCACGAACTATTTCATATATTAACTATGCGGAAATAACAAAGTATTACAAACTTGTCGGTTACAAACTGGTCGGTCCAAACTTGTCGGTCCAAACTCGTCGGTCTACAGAGCTTCAGCTCTTCGACTAAATCACATGCACAGAAGCTTGAGCTTCGACTTCTCTTTCTCACCCTAAGTTCCTCTGCTGTCTAATGTCTGTGTATGACTCTGTGTAAACTGATTTACAATTTGCTTCTTCTATTTATAGGCAACCTGAAGATTGCTACTACATGGGCCGACTGACTTGCCATTAAAGACTGTAATAACTATCTACCTAACAACTTAGCTTCAGAAATAAATTCGACTGGATTATGTTGCCTACTCGTGGACTTTTCCTTCTTGTCAGACTGACAAACAAGATCTTGACTTGTACAGACTCTGACAGAGTCGGCTGGAAGTCAAGTACAGATCTGCGAGTAATTACATTTTTCCAACAAGCTCAGATCCATTCATCACTTGATTTCCTTGGGGGTGTTTTCACGTGGTTGGCATTCGGGTGTTATTTTAACGCCTAGTCAACCCTGTCCCATGCACCAGCGATCATTGGACAACCTCCTCTACTAGACATCGTACCAATTGTGGAGAAGGGGTGGAAGCTGAACCTTGGAAAATTGACCCGTATACTTTTCGTACACGCTATGGGCGTCCTCCCTGCAAAACATGGCCTCAACTTTGTTTTAGTGAATATTTTGTGTCTCAAATTCAATCCTGCATTTTTATCCCTGTTGAGTAGCAAAATTGCATGCATTGCACCTACATTCCTTCTCTGCACCTCAGTACCATACTGCGATGGAGTTTCCCAGGACAGCCCAGGGCTTCACATGACAATTTCTTGGAATGCATATGTGTGGATTGCAGTTTGCCATACTAGATTAGCCTGGATTCGTGCTTCTCTATTGTGCCAACTAGGCTCTTTTCATTGTGCCAGACACCTATTTCATATTGCCTTTTCGTTCTGCGATTTGTGTCGGAGTCCCGGCTGATGGGGGAGATGGTATGAAATTTGTGTTTGATGGTGAAGGCCAAGGACCTATACCCCTTGTTCGCTTTTCACAAACAAACAAATTATCATTTATTTGCGTGAATTCTACGGTTAGTTGGTTTCTGAGTTTGTATGGGGAGGAGTTTGTTATTTTGGAGGTCCTTCGACAGATTCTTTAGATTGTTTATTTGCCAATTTACGATATTTTAGACGTTATTGTAATTTAGAGGTTATTGGCTAAGTTTTCGTCAAATATCTTTTAATAAAAGTCTCCATTTTTCATTTTGTTTGATTTGCGAAGAGCATTGTGGGGTGGTAGGTATCCAATGCTTTTTTGGGTGATTTGTTTAATTCAGATCAAGCCTCTTTAAAGTGAATCTTGTAAACAATATCAATTCTTTTATTGATTCCGTGGTTGTAATGACTAGTAATCCATTGCAATTTGGTGAGATGGATTGGCGTCTATAGAGACACTTAGTGTATGATGTTTTCTCAGTTGTAAATAAGTACCTTATTAGGCCTTTTGTGCCGAGATTCATTCTAAAGGATCAGTTTATTTTTGGGGTGTGCATTCATCTCTCATTGCCTCAACAGTTTGCACGGTGTGCATCCGATACTCACTACCTGTTCGAAACTAGCTACTTGGATTTCTACATGTATCTTTGATAGAGTTGACAACATAGGGTTTCCTAGCCCTCTTTACAGTTTCAGTCATTCTACCTATATGGATCTTTTAGCATCCACAAGCCTCATAGCTCTTTTGATGGTTGATGGTGTTTGCTTCTATTTGAAGCTTTTGTTCTGGTTTCTAAGCAGCACCTATTTGTCAAGAGTATCCAAGTGGTTGTTGTTAGTGTTTTTCATTCTTGTGCCTCTACAACCAATCCATTTCTCCTTCAAAATTCAACCATGTTCTTTGAGGTTATTTGGTTGTCTTCTTTGGAGTTTTGGTCAAATTTCTGATTGGAGCTTTTAGACTCCACAATTCTCCTACTCTAGCCATTCACTGCATCATTGTGAGATCTTCTTCAATTTTACCTAAGTCAATGCCTTTTTAAGCAATGGCATTTTCTCCCTTCTGAAAAGGAGTTTTTATCCTACATGTTTTTCTCCTTTTCTCCTCTTATATAGGTACCTTATTAGGCCTCGTTGGCGGGACCCATATTTGTTTTATTTTGTTTCCTCCCTACATCTAGCTTATGGGGGGTGTTGGAGTTCCAATGTAGCCAGTTGTTAGAGTTCCAATGTAACCAGCGTATTTTGATTATAAGCTTACATAAGCACTCTTATCCATCCAACTTATCTTGACTATAGAAGGGCTTCTCCCCATTATTATGTCCCCAACATATAGTTTTCTGTCGGGGACATTAGTTTGCTGGTGATTTGTCAAATTTTCACAAAAGACTATAGTTTGAACATAAGAAATGAAATTTTATTTAGAAAAATAAGTTTTTAAATAGCATTTTTCTGGTATTTAATTTGTTGTTTGAGGCTGACGTTTGCCTCGTTATGTGTTGCCCACCACCCGGCAATGGGTTGGCGTCAGGCTCTTTAAATGTTTTAGTTGATGCGGGCTATGTGAAAGATAACGTGTTAGCTTTGGAAGATAAGTTCTGCATAGAGAACAATGTGTGTAGGTTTTTAGGCTTTCGGTAAATGCAGTCCACTCGACAAGCTGCATGGGGCCATTGTTGTTCTCTATGTCTAACCTCAATGCATAGTTGAAACACCTTCAAGCTTTCGTAGACATCTGTCTAGAGCGGCGTCCACTTTCGCATAGCAAGAGATGTGTCAATCTCATGCACTCTCCTCCCTGATCCACGATTTTGTAGAGCGATGGATTTCATTGAAGTTCGAGATAAGATATACACCCCATAGTTGGAAGATAGAACCGGAAGATTGAATGAAACCCCTGCATAGACGAGACAGATGAGTATATTTTTGTGGGAGTTGCCAATAGACAAGTTGAGAACGATCCAGTTGAAAACAAATGGATAGAGTTCTTGAGAAATAACCGATTTGAGAACGAACGAGTCAAGAACGGGTGGTTAAGCTGATAAACACATTTGCAGTCACCATAGTTGATAGCGTAAGAAAATCTCTGCAATTCCTTGTGCTTGAGGACGATGAACACGATCTAAACGTTGATGTATGGAACTTGAACTTTGGTTCACTAGGGTTTTGTAGGCTTGGTTCTTACATTCTTCCTGCATAAATTCATAGCGCCTTGGGATCTGAATCTGATAAGAATCCTTTATTGAAATGCAGAATATTAAAGTTATATGGTAATCACAAACTATTGTATGCCAACTTCCAAGGATGACTGACTATGACTTTCTCAGAAGGGTCAAGGTATTATATATTCTTCACATAATGCTTAGACACCACTTATTTCCTGCAATAAAGAATTACGGCTAGCTATTTCGAATACATCTATTACCATCTTCATGCCACTTATACCATCTTCACAATCGAATCAATTGATAAACTCTCAACAAATTAATAAACAGTCATAATTATATCAATGAAAGCAAAAAAATTTCTAAAACCAAGATTCAATACTCTTGGGAAAAACGGAGGCTGCGGTAATTAACTTGAGTTACCGCACAGCACAACCTTTTGTTTTCCCCTTTTCACTTTTTCAAAACTTGTGACTCAATTTTTTTGCGATGGAATTTACTGCGTGAAAAAATAACTACGCAGAGTTATTGTGCTATGACAGAGTTTCTGCGATGGACTCTTCACCTGCGACGGACTTTTACTTTGGCTTCGACCGACTTTTATTGCGACATGAATTTGGTTGCGACCAACTCATGTGCGAACAAGTTTTTCACTTCCGCGCAATAACTTTATATTTCTTAGTCTAAGGACTTAAGAATATGAAAAACACTTTTCACTGTGGTAACCTAGGATTAACTGAGACACAACTATATTGTGAATCACTCACAATATCATATAAGAAAATAATAAACAAGATTTGTGTTGAACCTCTGCGCGTAAAACTAGGAACTTTTACACAGTGAAATAATTATGAATTCTTTGTGTATTTCACTCACAGTAAATGTAAACAACATTCACTCAAGTAAATATGGAGAAGATGCGCGACTATCTAAAACATTCATTCAACCATAAACTTAAAGATTTATATTTCATGTGACGACATAACAAAACTTACAACCGTAAATACAAACTTGGTAAAAACACAGAAGCTTGAGCTTCAAACTCTTCAGTGAGTTTTCCTTCTTCTTCTTCGCACTTCTCTTCTCTGTTCTATTCTGCTTGTTTGTCTCTTTTTTAGATTTACAAATTCATCCTTCATATAGAAAATTTCTGTCGGCTAGCCGACTTAACATTTAAAGACTGCAATTACTCTCTACCTAAAAACTTAGCTTCAGCAACTAAATTCTACTGTCTTATATACGAGAAATATGAACTCTTTATCTTGTCAGACTCTCTGGCACTTTCTGACCTGCTACAGACTCTGACAGAGTCAGCTAATTGGATTATGGATCAACGAGTAGTTAACATTTCCAACACTCCTCCTTCATTATGAGCAGATTGTAATTTAAAAAACAAAATATTACAAAATGTTTTTTCAGAGCAGAAAACATGCTCTGTTCATGACAGAGTTCACTGTACAGAACTTGTCATTCCCAAATAACTTTGGAGATACTGAAATGTATCCTTTGCCAATGGTTTTGTAAAGATGTCTGCAAGTTGATCTTCAGACCCGCAAAATTCTAAACAAATTTCTTTGTTATTCACCAGCTCTCTTATGAAATGATACCTTGTGTCAATGTGTTTGGTTTTCTTGTGAAACACATGATTCTTCGACAAGGCAATGGTTGAATTGTTGTCACGGAAAATGGTTGTTGGTTCTTGTTGGTTCTGTGACAGATCTTTTAACATTCTTCTCATCCAAACAGCTTGACATGCAGCGCCTATAGCTGCGGCATACTCTGCTTCTGCTGAAGATAGAGTTACTAAGAGTTGTTTCTTCAAAGCCCACGAAACAACACCTGTACCAAAATGAACTGTGTACCCAGATGTGCTTTTCCTGTCATTTGTGCTACCTCCGTTGTCACTGTCAGTATATCGAATGAGTTTAAAATTTTCTGAAATTGAATACATTATGCCAAGATCTTTTGTACCACTTACATACCTCATAATTCTTTTACCTGGTTGCCAATGTGAATCTTTTGGTGACTCCATGAATCTTGAGATCAAACTTACTTTATACATGATGTCTGGTCTTGTCGTTGTTAAATACATAAGGCTACCAACAGGCATTTTAAACATCGTAAGATCTACAGTTGATCCATCATTATCTTTGCTCAATTTTAAACCTGTTATTACTGGTGTTGAGGCTGACTTGCAATTTGACATATTAAATCTTTTTAAAACTGTGTTTGCATATTTAGACTGTGATATAAATATACCACTTTCAGACTGCTGGACTTCAATGCCATGAGCCCCAAATCAGTCATTTCAAATTCACTTTCCATGACTGTTCTAAATTATTTTATGCCAAAATCACCAGTAAATATTAAATCATCCACATACACGAAAACAATTAACATGTTACCTTGCTCATTCACTTTGGTGTATAGTGTTGGCTCACTTTTACTTATGTGAATCCATTCACAATGAGATAGGAATCAATGTGACTGTACCAAGCTCTTGGAGCTTGCTTTAAACCATAAAGCGCTTTCTTCAGTCTGTACACTTTGTGTTATTGTCCTGGAACTTCATAGCCTTGTGGTTGTTCCACATATACTTCTTCATCTATATAACCATTCAGAAATGTTGACTTAACATCCATTTGATAAACAGGCCATTTGTTTTGCGCAGCAATAGCCAAAACAATTCTGATTGTATCCATGCGTGCAACTGGTGCAAATGTTTCATTGAAATCCATGCTGAGTTGTTGTGTGAACCCTCTTTCTACCATTCTTGCCTTGTGCTTCTGCACATTCCCATCAGCATCTTGCTTGGTCTTATAAATCCCTTTGACGCTGACTACATCTTTATCTTTTGGTACATCAACCAGTTCCCATGTATGGTTTTTCTCAATGCATTCTATTTCTTCATCCATGGCTTGTGCCCATATTTCTTCTTCAACCACTTTCTCAAATGTTAGTGGATCATCTATTTGAGAAAATAATGCAAAGAGAGAGAAGGAATTTGGTGTACCAGATTCATATATCTCATGCAGACTTCTTGTCTTCACTGGATCTGTTGATGTCGAACTGCTTGATGGAGTCTGTTGTCCTCTTGGTGTGCTTGTCGGTGTAGCTTGAGTTGTGATTTGTGTTGATGTTCCTTGTGTTGAACCATGTCGCTATGTCATGGGAGTCGACAGTGCTGCGACCGGTTGATTTACTTGTGGTGTTTGAACTACTTCTTCTGTCATGTCTTCATGCTCGACATTCGACACAATCTTGACATTCTTCTCAACAGTTCCATCCCATGATTCATTCTCAACAAATTGAACGCCGCGACTAATGATTACTTTCCTTGCGACAGGGTCATACAACTTGTATGCTTTTGAGTCTTCAGAATAACCAATAAAAATACATTTTTGTCCCTTCTTGTCTAATTTCTTTCTTAGCTCATCTGGCACATGAGCATATGCGACACAACCAAAAAATTTTAAATGAGAAACACTATAATTCATATCTGTCCATGCTTCTTGAGGAATCTTGTTCTTCACGCTCTTTGTCGGACATCGATTCATAATGTATACGGCAGTTGCGACTACTTCACCCCAATATTCATTTGGAAAATGCTTAGCTGCCATCATGTTGCGCGCCATCTCCATAATGGTTCTGTTCTTTCTCTCTGCGACACCATTCTGTTGAGGTGTATACCATGCAGTGAATTGCTTCTGTGTGCCATGAGTTTTGCAGAAATTTAAAAATTCATTTGAAACATATTCACCATCTCTGTCTGTTCTTAGGATTTTTATGCGGTGTCCACTCTGGTTCTCCACGAGTGTTTGAACTGCTGAAAACAACTAAATGAATCAGATTTATGTTTCAAAAAATATACCCATGTTTTTCTTGAGTAGTCATCAATAAAAGTAAGAAAATACTTGCAGCCACCAATGGACGTTGTATGCATTGGACCAAAAATATCAGAGTGCACGATCTCAAGTGGTGTGCACGCTCTCTATGACTTTTCAACTGGAAAAGTCTCTCTATGATGCTTACCAAAGATGTAGCCTTCACAAACTCTGTCTGGTTTGTCAATCAATGGCAATCCTTTTACCATATTCTTTGTGTGCAACAACTTCAGTCCACCAAAATTCAGATGTCCAAATCTGAAATGCCATAGCCAGGATTCATCTTGAACTTCTGTTTGAAATGCAGCCTGAAAATCAGCATTGTCATTTTCTTTCTTGTTGCAGTGAACAACTTCTTCTTTACTTTCTGCCTTGAATGCAACTTTTGTATTGTCTAGAACTATCCTCAATGAAAACAAGCGATTGCTCGTCATTGGCACTCTTGCTATCAGCTGGTTGCTTGGACGTACATCTTTAATCACGCAATGATTATCTTCCATGTAAACTCTATAACCTTCATGTATCAGTTGTCCAATACTCAGTAAATTATGCTTCAGACCTTCTACATGTTAAACATCAGGCATATACTTATGCTCCCCCTGTTTCGTTAAAATACTAACAGTACCTTTTACCAAAACAGTGACTTGGACATTATTTCCAAGTGTAATATCAGTTTGAACTAAATTATCTAGACTGGAAAAAAAATTTAAATTACCAATCATATGATTGCTACAACCTAAATCTAAATACCATATGTCAAACAGACTTTCTTGGATGGTATTGCATTCAATTGGGGATGCGCATGCTATCAACATTGTGCTCGACGAAATGATGGTGTTCATCAACTGATTATGGCCTTGCTTTCTTTGGTCATATTGCTTCTTCCTACATTCATATGCATAATGACCAAATTGTTTACAGTAATGACATTGAATCTTTGATTTATCAAACCTGTGACCACTTGGCTGACTTGTGTTCTGATTCTGTCCTCTACCAGCAACATCTGCAGGACAACCGTTGCGTCCTCCTCTTGAGAAGTTTCTTCCTCTGCCTCTGAAATTATTTATCCCCCTTCCTCTTCCACGGCTTATAGATGATTGTGCTGCGAATGCACCTTCCAATGATGTTTGAGTTCTGCTGAGCCTATGTTCATGATTGATGAGTGAACCTTGCAACTCATCAATAGTAAACGTTGTCATGTCTGTGTGTTCTTCCAAGGTTACAACCAAGTTTTCAAATCTTGGGGGAAGACTTCTGAGAATTTTATCAACAACCTTTGGTCTGTTATGGTTTCTCCATGAGATTTCAGTTGATTTATCAAACCAACAACTCTGGTATAAAATTAGTCTACTAACTCTAAATCTTTCATGGGCAAAGATTCAAAATCTCTTCTCAGAATTTGTAGCTTTGAAGTCTTTACCTTATCCAAACCTTGATAAGCTGTCCTTAATGTGTCCCATGCCTCCTTTGCGGTAATTGTTGTTGCTACTCTTGAGAGTATACTTTCATGCATGGCTTGATGTATGTAGAAAAGAGCTTTTCCATCTTTCTTCCTCTGTTCCCTCAGGATATATTTCTCAACTTGTGAGAGATTATTATATGCCGTTTGATTTATTGGTTCTGCATAACCATTCTAGACAATATCCCAAACATCTTGACCTCTAAACAAAGCCTTCATTGTTAGAGACCAATATTCATAATTCTTTCCTATAAAAATCGGAGTTTGTAAACTCGACATATTTGAACCGGAAGTAGAACCCATTTTTTTAATTTTTAGGCTTTCCTTAGAAAATTACTTTTTCCCTTTTAGGACAAGATTTATTTCCTAAACTAGCTCTGATACCAGGTCTCGGGAAAACGGTAGCCGCGGTAATTAACTTGAGTTACCGTGCAGCACAACCTTTTGTTTTCCCCTTTTCACTTTTTCAAAACTTGTGACTCAATTTTCTTGTGATGGAATTTACTGCGCGACAGAATTACTGCGCAGAGTTACTGTGCTACGACAAAGTTACTGCGATGGACTCTTCACCTGCCACGGACTTTTACTGCGACATGAATTTGGTTGCGACCAACTCATGTGAGAACAAGTTTTTCACTTCCGCGCAATAACTTTATATTTCCTAGTCTAAGGACTTAGGAATATGAAAAACATTTTTCTTTGTGGTAACCTAGGATTAACTGCGACACAACTATATTGCGAATCACTCACAGTATCATATAAGAAAATAATAAACAAGATTTGTGTCGAACCTCCGTGCGTAAAACTAGGAACTTTTACACAGTGAAATAATTATGAATTCTTTGTGTCTTTCACTCACAGTAAATGTAAACAACATTGACTTAAGTAAATATGGAGAAGATGTGCGGCTATCTAAAACATTCATTCAACCATAAACTTAAGGATTTATATTTCATGTGATGGCATAACAAAACTTACAGTCGTAAATACAAACTTGGTAAAAACACAGAAGCTTGAGCTTCAAACTCTTCAGTGAATTTTCCCTCATCTTTTTCGCCGCATTTCTCTTCTCTGTTCTTTTCTGCTTGTCTGTCTCTTTTTTAGATTTACAAATTCATCCTTCATATAGAAAATTTCTGCCGACTAGTTGACTTAACATTTAAAGACTGTAATTACTCTCTACCTAGAAACTTAGCTTCAGCAACTAAATTCTATTGTCTTATATACGAGAAATCTAAACTCTTTATCTTGTCAAACTCTCTGGCACTTTTTGACCTGCTATAAACTCTGATAGAGTCGGCTGATTGGATTATGGATCAGCGAGTAATTAATATTTCCAACAAATACATATTCATATAAACAACAATATAATCCTTTAAGTAAATCATTATAGCTCTACAATAAATAAAATCACAATTCTAACATATAAATATCTCCTAGGCCTTGTTATTATCAGTCACCAAACTCTTAAAACCTAAATAATACAATTTCAATCTTTTACAGGTTCCATACATATAACAACAATTACTAAGTGGCCTTAATCCTCAATGTAATCTTATAAACTCAAACAATTTCTAGGAAATTTAATCCTTAGAATTCTTAATTTTAGTTGTTAATTTATGGCCATTTATACAATCCTTTTAATGTTCTTCAAACAAAAATAAATCATCTTGTAGATATTTGACAGTGGATTTATTGTTCGTTTAAATTGTGATATGTTTAGTTTCAATTTGAGAGTTTAATTGTACAAGTTGTTCATAATTGCGGTTGCCAATAGAGTTTCTTCCAACAATTGAAACTGGAATAGCTCATCCGATGAAACTACCATATTTTAAAAGCTTCCCCGATAAATAATATTACAGAACCTTGTCGATGACACTCAAGTATTCAAATGCCAAAGCAGATTAGCACCAAGGAATTGAAGTTTTAACACTTCAATGCGACTGCTATAGATCCGTTAATTATTTGAATAAATATGACTGCCTTATTTTCATTAACTTCTTTTGAAATAATGGCTCAAGAAAGTAAGAAAAGAGATCACGATGAGACTAGTTGCCAACGTCTCGAAGGGTCTCTTTTGTGTGCGAATAATTTTGTATTTTTCGAAAGCACGACCACAATGAATTTTTGCTCCAAATGTTACAAATATATGGTATTGAAGCAAGCTAAGGCCAAGGCTTCTCCCTCGTCTTCATCAGTAGCACATAGCAATGGCAATGTTGTGAAGATGGTTGATGTTTCTGAACCTGCCTTCTAATTAACCAATTAGGCGGAATCAAAGGGGTTGCCCTGCTCTTCCAACGGAGTAGTAGGCCAAGCAGAAGAACAAGAGAAAGCAAAGCAGGGCCCTACCCGTTGCAATTGTTGCAAGAAACGTGATGGATTGACAAGCTTCTATTTCCGTTGTAGGAACACCTTTTGCTCTTTGCACCACTATTCGGACCAGCATAATTTTCTCTTTGATTACAGGGCAGTGAGCCGAGCAGCCATTGAGAAAGCAAATCCCGTCGTCAAGGCGAAAAAGGTAGATAAGCTCTAGTTTGATATATACGTCAGCCAATCTATGAAGGTAATATGGACATTCACAAACAGGTTAAATGCCTCTTCTGCTATGGTGTGTGATGATGATTCAAGAGAGAACATCTTTAATATTTCATTTTATAGTTTGTTTTCTTGGAGCCATATGTTTTTTGTTTTGGTGTGGACTGGTATCTTTCTAGGGATGGCTGTCTCTACTCCTATTTCTTTTGTGATGGATTTTGTACAGTCATATTTTAGAGGTCACGGTTATATTTTTTTATTTGCTCTACTGAAGTTTATCAGCCACATGTTTTCAAGTAAGCATAATTATTACCTATTAATCTATGTAATTTGTCCATGTCCCTGGAAGAAGAAAGTATCATTAATAGTTAACAACATCAACATACCATCAATTTTTACATGGTTTTTGTTTCTGAAACTTTTGGATCCACTGTTTGTAGATGGAATTCGGATGTTCAACGATTGCCAGTTTGCACCTCATTGAATCTGGCTTGATTTAACTAAATAAAATCTAGTTATATGGCTATAGTTAGTTATAAACTTATAACTTGATATGCCCTCCAGTGTTTGAATGTGGTAGGAACAATAAGATCTTAGTGTAAGATAATGTGATATTTTTAGTCTGTTTTGATTTAACTAAATAAAATCTAGTTATATGGCTATAGTTAGTATAAACTTATAACTTGATATGCCCTCCAGTGTTTGAATGTGGCAAGCACAGTAAGATCTTAGTGTAAGATAATGTGACATTTTTAGTTTGTTTGGGTAATGCTTTGTCTAAGATGGTCAACTTTAAGGGAAGTTTTAAACTTTTAGCACCTCTTTTATATAAATAGGTTTTTTAATTACAATTTGAATTTACTGGAGTTGGCTCCTCTTTTAAGCGTTTTTTGTTGTTTGGTTATTTTTTTATTTCAAATGGTTATATGATCTGATATATCCATTAATAGCTCGATGGGGCTTTTTCCATGTCGACTGATCCCACCATGTCGTCGATCAATTGACTTTTTGACAATGGACATATTCGACCATTGAAGCTCTCCAACTAGCTCTTGAAGTCACAATAGTTGGGATCGCTAATAGACTTTGAAGAGGAAGAGGACGAGAACAAGGTTGGATGTAGTTTTGCACTCGTAAAGACTGCTGATGAAAGGGGCTGAGACCGTTTATGTCGAGACAAATCTTAACATTGTTGAAGTGTTTTTTGGACCATGTTTGTTGTCTTTTATTTTTTTCTCAAGTTTTTTTTTAATGTTACAACTAAGATCAATGAACCAAAGGGCCACACTAGTTTCCTTCTTACCAATCTGAATGCCTCTCATGTCTAAATGACCAATCTAAATGTCTACTATTATACCTTGATGGCTCTTCTCAATATCTTAAATTTTATTTTATTTCTATGTGTTTCTAAGTTTTATGTTTACAAGAGAAACCAATGACATATTCCGCAGTCACGACCATGACCATTTAGTTGTATCAACAACATAAGGTCATGCGTTGCTTGTTGATATCAAATCCCCCACAGATGAAATGGACACGGTGAAAGTTGAGAAGCCGATTGATCAGTATGGAAAATATAAATGCTAACAAAGATCTTTGATATGTTTACGTATTGAAAAACAAAGTTGGATCGATGTGGTAACTATGCTTATTGGTGATTTCAATATAAGTTATTCTCAGTGATTGCAATAAAAATTATTCTCGATGATGCATCATACTTGTTAACTTTTTCTTATAACTAGACTTAATATTTGGCCATATCATTTTTACGTTGAAGGTGTTTTCCATATGGAGACGCGGTCTCGCAAGATTCCTCATCTCCTTGGCCATTAACATTCCGACACGTGTCACATGGTGATTGACGGCTTGAAATTTCCATGGTTAAATTTTCCGGTTAGTACATCCCGTGATCCGGCAAAGACGAAAGAAGCGGCATGGAGTTAAAATGCTCAGTCTTTATTCTGTACCATGGCGTCTCCAATTGAAATACCAAAGTGTGCTTGGTCTTCCTTCTTCTAGACGTTTTCACCAAGTTTCCTTCGAGCACTTAATAAATCTCAGAGTAAGGCTATCAAATCTTCTGCTACCATTGTTGGCCTTAATGTCATCACAATCATTAATTAACCCACCGTTGCAACTATAGCTTATGGGTTTCATCAAATCTCACAATCCTGGTTCCAATGCTCCGGTGTTTTGAGCCTGGTATTGCTTGTTATTCAGTTATGTATTTTTGGCAATATAGTTTATGTGTGGGTTTGGTTTATGGCTTCGTGCCATTGAGAGATTGCTTATTTGACTGTCGGTCTTGATTTTTTTGCGATAATTATCGTCTTTTCC
This sequence comes from Pseudotsuga menziesii, assembly GCA_001517045.1. Taxonomy (NCBI): domain Eukaryota; kingdom Viridiplantae; phylum Streptophyta; class Pinopsida; order Pinales; family Pinaceae; genus Pseudotsuga; species Pseudotsuga menziesii. The sequence continues at coordinate 56,583 of LPNX010079040.1, read as the reverse complement.
TCTTATTTGAGGCTCGGTCTTGCTCAATTGATCTGCTTGATAATTTCCGGTCTTTTGCTCTGCTTAGATTCCCAATCTCGATAGTATCATGGAAACCACTCGTTTTGTGCGCTTTCTGCAGAAAATGCCATTCCGGGAGAACATTTTATCCGAGTTTTCTACGAGCATTTTTCCTATGGAGACGCAATCTCGTAAGATTCCTCGTCTCCCTGTCCATTAACATTCTGACAAGTGTTGCATGGTGATTGACGGCTTGAAATTTCCATGGTTAAATTTTTAGTTAGTATATCCCGTGATCCGGCAAAGACGAAAGAAGCGGCTTGGAGTTAAAACGCTCAGTCTTTATTATGTACCATGGCGTCTCCAATTGAAATACCAAAGCGTGCTTGGTCTTCCTTCTTCTAGACATGTTCACCAAGTTTCCTTCGAGCACTTAATAAATCTCTGAGGAAGGCTATCAAATCTTCTACTACCATTGCTGGCCTTAATGTCACCGCAATCATTAATGAACCCACCGCTACAACTATAGCTTATGGGTTTCATCAAATCTCACAATCTTGGTTCCGATGCTTCGATGTTTTGAGCCTGGTACTACTTGTTATTCAATCATTAGAGGAAATTTGAGGTCTAAAATGGGCCTCCTAAGGAAATTAATAAAATAATAGTTAAAATAATAAAATAATGTTTATTAATTTTGGAGAAAAAAGAAAAAACTATTTGTTTTGTTCGTATTTTCAACATATATCCCTGTGTGTTTACTCAAATTTCATATGGGAGGGCTCGTTGGATGTGGATTTTAATTCCGCATCCAACGAGTACCCACACTGCAAACTTTTGACGAACTTCGCTACCCCAAAAACAAGAAATACCTGAAAAAACGTGATGATGACATTATCATCGTGCCTTTTCAGGTATTTCTTTTTTTTGGGGGGTAGCAAGGTCCTGTGTTTTTACTCGAATTTCATACAGGAGGGTTCGTTGGATGCGTATTTTAATTCTGCATCCAACGAGTACCCACACTGACATCATCATCACATTTTTTCAAGTATTTCTTGTTTTGGGGGTAGTGAGGTCCGTCAAAAGTATGCAGTCTGGGTACTTGTTGGATGCGGAATTAAAATTTGCATCCAATGAGCCCTCCCGTACGAAATTTGAGTAAACACATAAGGAGATATGTTGAAAATACGAACAAAAAAAGTAGTCTTTTTATGACAAATATGTTAAGTCAACCATTATGGTTGACTTATTTTATTGAAATTCTATTGGTTCTTAAATTCCATCTCACAAGAATTTATTGTTGGCTCATTTTCTTATAAGGCCCATTTTAGACCCCAAATTTCCTCTAATGTATGTATTTTTAGCAATACAGTTTATGTGTGGGTTTAATTTATGGCTTTGTGCCGTTGAGAGATTGCTTATTTGATTGTCGGTCTTGATTTTTTTGCGATAATTATTGTATTTTCCTCTTATTTGAGGCTCGGTCTTGCTCAATCTTCCATCTCCGTCTTGCTCAATTGATATGCTTGATAATTTTCGGTCTTTTCCTCTGCTTGGATTCCCAATCTCGACAGTATCATGGAAACCACTCGTTTTGTGCACTTTCTGCAGAAAATGCCATTCCGGGAGAACATGTTATCCAAGTTTTCTATAGTCGAGTTAAGGAGCGATCCATGCGGAGTCTATTTGACTGCCTTTCTGAACGACAAGGGGGCCTCTATGTCCTTTTTGTATCTTTAGTGTCGCTAGATGGAGCCGCCAATTCAACTTTCTCTAGATTTCCTTCATCTTTCTTTAAAACAAAGACATGGGGCTAAATCTAACAACTTCAGTGACTTGCACTGCCGAATGCGGAAATCGAAAATACATATAGTTTTATTACTAACTTGTAACTTCTGATTTTTGAGGTGCAAAGAAACGCCGAGAGGGTAAAATATTGATAACAAACTCTCTGCAAGCAACCTTTCCTGATGGCATTGTTCATTTACAGACCTCAAAACCGAGGTTCTAAAAACTAACATGCTTTCTTTCCTCACTTCCGCACATCCGCACTGCCACCCTTCCGCATTTTCGTTCTTTTGCACTCTCCAATTTTTTCAAGATTTAGAATGAGTTGAATTTACTTTCTTTCGAAGTTTGAACATTTAGGTACAGATTGAAATGATGAGTAAAATAAAAATCATTATATCTCAATGAGAAACAGGTCTTTCGCACTCTCAGAAACAAGTTCCCGCAGTTTCATATTTCCGATTCCTGATGCGGAAGTCGACTTCTGAACTTTTGAAACTTGCAAGTCTTCACTTTCCCGAGATCCACACTCTCCTTTTCCGCACTGTTGTTGAAACGATCTGTAGAAAAATCTGTCGTTGTTTTTTAATGAAATAAAAGTTTTAATTATATGTCCTTATGTTATAATATGTCCTTATTGTTACATTCATTCATTCATTCATTTCTTTATTATATGTCCTTCTATGTGTTATAATTTAGATCTTATCGCGAAATCTAAATTTTATTAACTATGCCGCAATCTGCATCCTGCGATTGCGGGATCACAAAAGTACAAAGTTTGTGTTGTGTGTTACAGCAAGAAAATCACAAAATAAACCACTTCCCACAACTCGCATCCCGCAAAATTACAAAATAAATCACTTTCTGCAACCCGCAACCACTTCTGTGCACGAGTCGGATATCCCATGGCCCGCATCCCACAACCTACAATGCGGATTTCGGGATCTAAAATCACAAAAAAAAACACTTCCCGCAACCCACATCCCACAAAATTACAAAATAAATCACTTCCCGCAACCGACAACCCGCAACCACTTCTGTGCACGAGTCGGATATCCCGCATCCCGCAAACTGCAATGCGAATTGCGAGATCTTGAAGTTTATATATTGTCTAATTTTCATCCCACATTCCGCCATTTGCGAAATGTGGGTTGCGGGATGTTTGACTCGTGCACACAAAAAATCTCCGCCTCCCGCATTTTGCGGGCTGCGAAATGACAAACTTTTCAAAGTTTTTTGTTGCGTGTTCCCGCACCAAAAATCACAACAATCAACAAAATAAAAGCGGGATAGTTAATAAAATTTAGAGAGAGGCTATCATTTATTTCCATTATCTTTTTTCACCTGTGAGAGAGGTTGTCATTTTTTTCTAATTTATTTTTTCTTCCATGAGGAAGGGTCTTATTTCTTGCCTCTACTGTATTTTTGAATTTTTTGTTGTTTAAATTATTGTTCTGATTTAGCATTTTAATCTTTATGTTGTGTGACACTTCATTTCTTGTTGAATTTCAATTCCTTTCATAATTGAGACAAATAGTGCCTAGACAATTATGTGATATTAGTGCCTAGACAATTAGGTGATAAACCGAGACACAAAATCGATGCATCAATTTATCCATTTGCACAAACCAACAGGCTTCAAGAGGTGTTTGAAACATAAAACATATCGTTCAATTTATCAATTTAATTTAATATTATAATTTTACTTTACCATTTACCATTTCCCTTCAGTTTTCCACAAGGTAGAGTTTCTGCAATCCGCAAAGGTAAATTGATAATCAATTTATCAATTTACCTTTTAGAATGCAGAAAGCAGAAAGCCGAAACGTAAATTGATAAATTGATTATCAATTACCTTTCCACTTTTCGTAGCATACACTGAAATACTCCTATACTGAACAGGTTAAGTTGTTCAAATGTTGGATAAGTTGCGGTTTTTTAATATGATTTTTATGGACAAAAGATTTGAAACTGCTGCATTGGATAACTGGTTGTTGGGGTTCAAAATTTGTGAATCAACTATCACATAAAAAGACATAAAAACTCAAAAATGAATGTTGGCTTATGCAAAAACAAAAAAATAAAAAAATTGAACACAAAGCTACCATACCCTAATGTCCAAAATAGCAAATGGAAGTCCAATAGCCATAAAATTCATTTTAAAGGTGGAGATTATACACATGTTTGTTGAACACTTAATTCTTAAAAATGAGCATTTTTTAATTTGTTAAGTAAATTCAAGATGCGTATTACAACATTATGAAGGTACATAGGCAATATAAGTCACAACCATTTTTTCATAGTTTTGCCACATATACAAAAATACTATGTGTTCAAATTCAAACATGTCAATGTTCCTTTTTCAATTTTCGACAATTCGGTACTTGGAAATCTATGTCGTATGTTTTGCAATAAGGAACATGATATATTCCAATATCAAATTTTCCAACATAAGCAGAAATGCTATGTGTTCAAATAGAAACATGCCGATGTTTTTATTTCCGAAATTTCGAAATTCAAAATCTCGATTTTCATGCTTTATTTTCATTGTTTGTACTTAAATAAAGTATTTTAATGCATATTGAAATAACGAAAGAGATAATAACAATTTAAAATATGTACAGTGGTTGTTTGCAAAGTGGAAAACAAAAATATTTGCAAAGAACAATATTAGCGAATGTTGAAAATAGCTAAATGTTAAATGCGAATATGTTTTGGAACATCAAAACTCGGAAATCGGAAATCTGTTAAATAGGAGAAAGGTCATCTTAATTTTATATTTGGACACTCAATTTATACACAATGATAATGTTGAACCAGCTAAAACATGGAAACATTTCGATAGGTTTTGGTAGGTAAATTTACAATCGTTGTAAAGGTGAAAAGCTTGCAAGTCTAAAGAATGCTTTAGTAGTGTAAAAGACTTAATGCTAGAAAGAGTTGGAATGGAAAGATGCTGAGTTGGGGAATTTCGGTGTAGAGAAATCTCCATTTGCAAGAAAGAGCAAAGCATTTCATATCCTGCTTAAAAATATATAGCATAGTAGCATATTAGGAAAGCCTGAAGAATAACTTTGTTGCAATTTCATTATTCAAGATGATGGAAAGCAACTGGGAAGAAGGGTAAACAAATAATGATACCCTTTATGTAAGTTATAGCGAGTAGAGAAATACAAGGAAATTTGTAATATTCACCAATCCCTTGTCTCTCCAGAAACTATAGGCCTTTCGTTGGAAGTAGCAGTGCGAACTTATATTCCCATCTCTTCCCATTCCACGCTTTGATATCATCATGCTATGAGTTTTTTCTTTGGCAGCCAAGAGAGCAAAATTAATGACACTGACGAGTGCAGTTTTTGTGCATATACAAAATCATAAATGAGCTCCAAATGATTTTTTCCTCAATAGGAGGGTCTATTTATTCACTTAATCTTTCAAATGTTATCATGAGTTCAGGAATTTCATGATGTAGTATATATCTATAACTTGGTGTTAATGTGATATGTATATAATTCTTTTGTCTCCTATAGCACGCGAAAGGTCACTTAAACGGTGATATGAAAGCTCGGAATGGGAGTAGAATCCGAGATGTCAAATATATTAGATTTGAAAGATTCGGTGTTTCAAGTGGGTGATACTCAAAATGATTTAATGATCAAGCAAGATAGTTCATATATATTATGTCATCATATTAATCGCAGAAGTGATTGTTACCCTCATTCTTTTGAATTTTGCTCATTGAACTTAGACAAAAGTGTTTTATACACAATGACAATGTTGAAGCTTAAAAAGAACAAAATGCGTCAATAATCATTATTTTCATAATACAAAAAAGGTAGTAAACACCAAATCGTAATGCTACAAAGTGATGTGTTGCACATTCATCTGTGCTACAATCCTCGGCCATTTCCATATGTTTTGCTAGCTAAATTTCCATGCGTTTTCATAGCTAAAGTGCGACCATTTCCATATGTTTTTGCACTTCCTTTCTTCTATAGTCCCTTCTTCGAAAGTAGAACTCCCAAGTTATCTTCCCATCTCTTCCCATTCCGGCCTTTGGTATCACCATGTTGGCAATTTTTTCATCGGCAGCCATGTGAGGGGAAATAATGATACTCAAAAGTCCAGTTTGTGTGCATATAAAAAACCATAAATGAGGTCCAAATGATATTTGCCTCAATAGGAGGCTCTATTTATTCACTAAATCTTACAAATGCTATCATGAGTTCAAGATTTTCATGATGTAGTATATATCTATAACTTGGTATTAATTTGATATGTATATAATTCCCTTATCTCTCGGAGACCACGAAAGGTCACTTAAACGGTGAAATGAAAGACCGGAATGGGAGGAGAATCCAAGATGTGAAATATGTTGCAGTTGAAAGATTTGATCTTTGGAGCGTGTGATATTGACGATGATTTAATGATTAAGCAAGATATTTCATATATATAATGATTAAGCAACAAGGATATATTTATACCATCATAAGAAGGCATCGATAAAGTAACAAATGTCAAGTTTATGCGGTATGGGATAGCTTAAAGCTGACAACAGGTGAGGGTAACAGTCACTTCTGCGATTACTATGGTGACGTGATAATATTTAGGTACGTTCAAGTGACCTTTCGAGTTGTCGAAGAGATAAGAGAATTATATATTCAAGTCATAAGCGAGTTTGTTTAGCCATAGGTATTTATACATTCAATCTACTGCCACATTCAAATCTGAATGTTCTGTACAAATTCTGAGGGTTTGCTCATTATAAATCATTATTGAGAGGGATCGCTCATTCCTGTTACCAATGAATATAGTTTTGGGGGATCTAATTTGAAACCAAACAAAAATTACATGAGCAAGGATGCCCATATGAAATTAAAGAACAAAACACTGCCCACGATTTATTCAAATCTGTACCCAAATCCTCCAAATGGCCAAAAGCAACCAATTTAGACTTCCTCTTTCCGCAGTGCAGAACACAAAAATCGGAAGTTACAAGTTACTAATAAAATTTTGTGTATTTCTGATTTCCATGTTTTGTATACTTCCGCTTTCCGCGGTGTGGAACATGGAAATCGGAAGTTACGAGTTACTAATAAAACTTTGTGTATTTCTGACTTCCGATTTCCGCAGTGCAGAACATGGAAAACGGAAGGTACAAGTTAGTAATAAAACTTTATGTATTTTCCACTTCTGCTTTCCGTACTGCAAGCCACGTGTTCCACTGTCAATTGGAAATAGCCAAAACACATGTCATAACACATGTAGGAATGTTAATGGCCGGGGAGACGAGGAATATTTTGAGATTGCGTCTCCAGCTTTCCGCAATACGGAATGTGGAAATTGGAAAATTATTTGTCTCATATTTTTTATCTTCTTTCTGGGTTTCCACTTTCCGCATCGTGGGATGCGGAAATGTAACTTTACATTTTTTTCATAATTTTTGTTTTCATCTACTTTCCCTTTTCCGCATTGCGGAAAGTGGGATGCAGAACTTCGATTTGTTTTTGGGTCGTCTCCTCGACTTAGTTTTTCCAAACTGCTAAGTGACACACATCATACAGATTAAAATGCTAAATCAGAACAATCATTTAAACAACACAAAATTAAAAAATACAGTAGAGGCAAGAAATAAGACCCTTCCTCATGGAAGAAAAAAGAAAATAGAAATAAATGAAACCTCTCTCACAGTTGAAAAAAGAGAATGGAAATAAATCACAGCCTCTATCTAAATTTTTATTAACTATCTCAATTTTATTTTGTGCTTTTTATGATTTTTGATACGAAAACACGCAACACAAAACTTCGATAATTTTGTCATCCCGCATCCTGCAAAATGTGGGATGCAGAGATATTTTGTGTGCGTGAGTCCGATATCCCGCAACCCGCATGCCGCATTGAAATGTCCTGCGCAATCATCAAATGCACATTGATTAAAAAATCAACATGTTTATCTTTCTAACTTTCACTGTTGAATCATTTGCAGAAATAGATAAAGACAGTTAACAAAATAAATTCTTTTAAAGCTTCATCAATGCATGAATCAGTAACAGAGAGAAATCAAAGTTATTCATAAATGCATCCATTAATTGCAGGACACTAGCAGCGATACTGATCTATCTGAAACAGGAAAAACATGATATGTTAAAGAAATTTAATCAAATCAATAACAAGAGATGTGAAATGATATAAATACTGTTTTTAAATTAAGTTATGTAAGAAATTACATAAACCTCAAGTACACAGAGGTATGTTCAGTCTCTTGTCCAAATATTTCCCCTTGGAAAAGTCCCTAATACATCTAAAGATTACCCCTTACATAACTATTACAAAATAATCAATTCCCTTGAAAATGGGATCAAGAGAACCAAATAAAGCTAATATCCAAGAAAATATCTCCATATTTTCCAAATCGCCAACAGTTCTCCTGTGTTGAGATAGTCAACGGATTCAAGTCCAAGTTGAGCATTACATTTATGATCTTCTAGTTCATTCTTTTCCAATTTATGCCAAATACGAATGTAGACATGGATGTTTCCTTCAATAGCAAGTAGTTGTTTTATTAACTGATCCACATCATCAATGCCGATATGACTGAGTCCCTGGATTTTCTATTTTGTCTCGCCTTTGCGTTGTTCAACTTGTTCAATCACAAGTTTCGGCGGACATGCTTTCTCAATGAGACCCATTATAGGAAAACACAGAGTCTGCATTAAATTATTAGCAGCATACCACCTTCTCCAACAGACAGCTTGCGCCTTCTTGATAGCTTCACCAATTGTTTCATTCAGATCTTCCCAAGCACACAAAATGATTCTGACCTTCTTCAGTTGGAAACTGCTAAGAATAGTGATGTTCTCAGGGTTATCTTTTGTGTATCTTTGCCAATCTACAACATCATCATATGCTTTAGAATCCTTCTCTCTTCTTTCTACTTGATCTTCCAGAGTATCATACATCTTATCAAAAGCAAGATGAGTCTCAAAAATACTATCCAAAGTGTTGAACAACTCACTAATTAATTCATAATGCTCTTGATTAGTCTTCAGAGCCAATTCCTTAAATTCTTCCTGTGAGAACTTAGAGAACGAAGATGAAGCTGCACTTGCAGTTGCATCTTCACATTGGTTCTCAAGCAACGTTATTCTCTTTCTGAAGGCAACATTGGCAGTTTTTTCACCTAACAACTCATCCTGAAGAGAGGCATTCTTCACCTCTAGCTCATTCTGCTTCTCTTCAGATATCTTCATTAAACCAGCAACATAAACCTCATGTTCCTTTTTAACCTATTCAAGCTCTTCTTTTAGTCTAGCTATTTCTTTTTTTTTTCTTTTCAAACTCGTTGTTCAAATTATTAATAGCATGGAAGTTTGCACCTGTGAAAGCTCCCAAGGCAGAAGCAGTATCTATAGCATCCACCTGCGGATCACCGGACTGTTGATTCCACACTACCTGGTTGGAGAGAGATGTATCTACATCACCTTGATTTTTGCTTCTCTTTTTACCTCTTTTAACCACTGCTTTGTTAGACTTGTCATAACAATAATCTCCAAGAGAGATTACAATGTCTTCAATAAACTCATCTCTTACCTCATCAGTAGAAGAAATGTCAATTCCTTTTAGACCAAGGAAGATGCCTAAGTGATGGTAACAGAAGGAATAGGCATAGTGATGTGAGCAGAAAGTAAAGGAGAAGAACCAGTTTGGACTACAACTGCTTGAGAAGTTGAAGTATTGATTGGAATAGAAGTTTCAGGCGATGAAACATGAATGGTATCAGCTGAAATTGATGATGATGCAGGCATTAAAACTTTCTCATAAACACAGGTTGATGATGAAGTAAAATAAGGGATGTGCAATGAAATCTTAAAAATTTGAGGTGCAATGGATGACGGCATGGGTGGTTGTACAGATATAGGTGTAATAGAAACATGTACACATGTCGAAACATGATACAACTGGGATGATGGAAGTGAAAAAGTTGATTCAACAAGCAAAGCAGATAGGGGTTGAATCGATGGTGCTAAGGAAAAAACATAAGACCCTCAAGTGGACTGTGTGCTCTCAGGAACACATCTAGATATGTCAATCCCTGTGGAGACCAAGGGAGAACTCTGAATGATGGTAACATAAGGCATAGGCATAGTGATGTGACCAGAGAGTAAAGGAGAAGAACCACTTTGGACTACAGCTGATTTAGAAGTTGAAATAGTGATTGGAATAGAGGTTTTAGGGGATGAAACATGAATGGTGTCAGCTTCAAGTGATGATGAGGTAGGCATCTAAAACTTTCTCAGAAACTGAGAATGATGATGAAGTAAAGGAAGGGTTGTGCAGTGGAATCTTAAAAATTTGAGGTACAGTGGATGACGGCATGAGTGGTTGTACAGAGATAGGTGTAATAGAAACAGGTACACATGTTGAAACATGATACAACTGGGATCATGGAAGTGGAAAAGTTGATCCGACAGACAAAGAAGATGGGGGTTGAATCGATAAAAGAAGTAGTGCTAAGTCAAAATCATAAGACCCTCGAGTGGGCCGTGTGCTCTCGGGAACAGAGGATGCTTTTTTATTACTCCCACTAAATAAATTCATAAATGCTTCCAAATTGTTGCCATCATCAACCTCTTCAGTAACAGGCACAGGAGAAGTTCCTCCCTCCTCGGCATCAGAATTGGTTAAGTCTATCGTGGAAGCTGGGATAGAAGAGATTTGAATCTTCAAATTTTTGAATGGTTTCTCCTCAAAAATGGTCTGATCAGAGTGTGCTTGAAGAGATGCAGCAGTTACCTAACTATTATCAGTAGGCTGAGTAGTTCCAACTTCTTCAGTGTCTAACACAGGCGCCATCTTTGTCAACTATTGTTTATACTGTTGAGAAGTATGAATCAAGGTTTTTACCTGTTGAGCAATAGATGCCTATGGGACATCCTCCATAGGACCTTTACCTTTATCCATGGCTGAGCTAGTTGTCAATGAAGGATCTTTAGCTGCTTGAGCCTCCTTTTCTTCCTGACCTTTTCTCATCTTCTCCAGAATATCCAATTCCATTGCTCTGTAAGCCCGAACCATGTCTCTAATTTCCTTTTGGTAGCATAAGATCCAGCTTTCTTCCTCTTTGCTTTTAGCTCTGGCTAAAACTTTAGAAAAAGTATCGACTCCTTGGTAAATAGAATCATTTAGTACTTCTTCATGAGTATAACCTGCTTTGAAATGGTTCTTCCTGAGATGAGCATCATCAAACCGGTTGGGATCATGTTGTCTTTTACTGGAAAAACCCAACTTCAAAGAAACTATGTGGTTACTAAGTTTTGTAGCCCAGGTAGAAGTTGGTATGCTCAATGCTCCAAGGTTCTGAGGAAACTTAGGCCAAACTCTTCTCTTAGGTCCAACAAGTTTTTTGTAAACTCCTTCAGTCACTATCTGGAAAGATATTTCCTCAATAACCAACCTAGCAGGTACAACTTTGGGTAACATATGGGCAGTATTGCTGCCCCAGACTCTTATATATGCAAATGATTCTCCAACGTACCAATCACCCATGGTAGCAATAAGGGTCCTAGCTTCAGGAAAGAAGGTTGGAGCTTCCCTTTTGAAGATTAGAAAATAAATACGACCAATGAAGTTTTCACAAATTTCGTAGAACCTAGCCACATAGTTGCTATCCCGTAATTCTGCATGGTAAATCTATACAGGTGGGGCTGATAACATCCAATTCAATCCCAAATTGGGAAACTAGAACTCAGTTCAAAATGTGGCGATAATGAAGGTTGAAAAGAAGAAATTAGGTTTCTTCTTGGCAGATCCCTTTTGATACTCCTGGATATTAAATGTTCTAAGTTCCAGGGACAAAATGGAAGCCCAAGGAAAGGATTCTCCCGTGGTTACAACGTGATGAGCAATTGGGGCCCATTCAGCTTTGAAAAAAAAACAATTGGGCAGACCATAAAGCCTACACAACATAGCTGCTAGCAGGGAGTAGGGTTCCCTAAACCACTCGACGGGGTAAAGGTTATCCTTCCTCTAAGAAAACCTACCGGGATCGCTCATCCAGGACTTCAACATTTCATCGAAATTATATCTAGACTTGAGACGATAAGCTCTGGTGAAAATTTTAGGACGAAAGTTAGTAAGTTGCAACCCTATGCTACTATTGAAAGAGAGGTCTTTTGTGTTGGCGTGTTCAATAATCCATTTAACCGCATCATTGTAAGGGAGAATGGCAGATCTAGCAGCAATGGAATGGATACCGAAATCCCTGATTCTCTAGTAAGCAGACTGGTCACTCTCAATGTCCGAAAGGTCATCGTTGTCGAAAATAGAGTATGTCCTAGACCAATCTTCTTGGTAGGTTTCACTGACTCTGCCACTAGTATCAGAAAAAATGCCAAAGTTTGGGTCCTTAGTGAGCATATCCCTCTGTAGATTCTTGTATCGAGAAATTCAAGACATCTTGGGGTTGTCTATTTTGTTAAATGCATAAACCAAGAATTAAAACTAATTTAACCAGAACAACAGTAAGCAATTTGATTTATGAAAACGACTAAAATACTAACCTGTAACCAAACCAGACAATGACAACGTCAACTGGTAAAAAGCACAAGGAAATTTAACGCAGAATAGCAATTTATAGCAGTAAAAATGGTAAAGAAATCACAAAAGATGAAAATATATATAGATTTTCCCAACTCCGTTAGAACCGTAGGATTAGGATAAATGAACGATCGAGATTAGGCCTGCAGGATCTAGGATTTTATGAAGATTTCAAACTTTATTTAACCGTTCCGCACCCCGCATCCCGCAAATGTTGGATGAGGGATGCGAGATCACAAAACCGTTAACATCTTATTCAATTATTCCCATAACCCACATACCGCATATGCGGGATGACCTACTCACACACACAATAGAAATTTTAATTAGCTGAGTGCGGAATGATCTGGCGAATATCAATAGTTGGTATCCCATATTATTATTAATTAAAACTAATTTAACCCACAACAACAATAAGCAATTTGAATTATGAAAACGACTAAAATACTAACCTGTAACTAGACCACAATGACAACATCGACTCGTAAAAAACACAATACTAGCAATTTATAGCAGTAAAAATGGTAAATAAATTGCAAAAGATGAAAATATATATAGATTTTCCAGACTCCGTTAGAACCATAAGATTAGGATAAATGAATGATTGAGATTAGGCCTGCGGAATGGGGGATCTTATTATGATTTCAAACTTTATTTATCCATTCCGCACCCCGCATCCTGCACATGCGGATTGCGGGATGCGGGATCACAAAACCGTTAACAGTTTATTCAAATAGTCCCGTAACCCGCATATCGTATATGCAACATGCGAGATACGGGATGGGGGATGGGGGATCACAAAACCATTAGCAGTTTATTCAATTATTCCCCTAACCCGCATATCGCATATGCAGCATGCGGCATGCGGGATGGCCAACTCACACACACAATAATAATTTTAATTAGCTAAGTACAGAACCTGGGAAAGTGAAGAATTGCAAGTTTCAAAATTCCGGAAGGCGACTTCCTCATCCCAAAGTGAAAAAGCTTAAAAGTGCAAAAACCTTGTTTCGTAAGTGGAGGAGTTGACTTCGACATCCCAATTCAGAAAAGCTTGAAAGTGCGGAAACCATGTTTCATAAGTAGAGGAGCCGACTTCCGCAATCCGCACCAAATATCGGAAAATGACAAGGAGACATGTTTCTCATTGAGATATATTGATTTTTACTTTAATTAATTAATAGTGTTTTTTCAAGTGAAAATAAGTTAAATTAAATTTAAAAGCTCAATATTTAAAGCTTAAGAACCTTGTTTCGTAAGTGGAGGAGTTGACTTCGACATCCCAATTCAGAAAAGCTTGAAAGTGCGGAAACCCTGTTTCATAAGTAGAGGAGCCGACTTCCGCAATCTGCACCAAATATCGGAAAATGACAAGGAGACATGTTTCTCATTGAGATATATTGATTTTTATTTTAATTAATTAATAGTGCTTTTTCAAGTGAAAATAAGTTAAATTAAATTTAAAAGCTCAATATTTAAAGCTCTAAATATGTACACTTGAATCCACAATCCTCAAAAATTCAATCCATTTTTATTATAATTATAATTTAATCCATGTTTATTATAAATATATCGATAATAAATTTTGAAATACATATTCTTTATTTGTTTTACAATATTAATATTCCGGGACAGTGACTTGGAAACCTCTTAAATTGCGGTTGACAATTAATGAAATTATATATAATTTAAATTTATATAAAAATAAATAAATATTAATAGTTTAACCATAAATCATATTGGAAACAATCAAAACAATGGAAACCCAAAATAATGGAAACGAAAAATAATTAATAAAACGTTGCGAAGAACCTCCCATTACATATTCGCACATGAGTAGCCATACTGAGTATGCATGGATGGAAATGTCCCACTCTGGCCGGAATCTTAATTAAAAGGTTTATTCAAATGTATTTAAGGAAAGTAGATGAAAAAAAAATCAAAGTTCCGATATCCGCATTCCGCAATGCAGAGAGCAGAAATTTGGAAATAAGATAAAACAAAATATGAGACAGATTTTTCTATTTCCGCATTCCACGCTGCCGAATGCGGAAATCGAAAATTTGATTTTTTTTTATCCACTTTCTGTAAATACATTTCAAATTTATTTAAAAATGTATTTTAATTCAAATGTTATTTATTCAAATGTATTTACGGAAAGTGGATGAAACAAAAAATCAAAGTTCCAATTTCCGCAAAGCGAAATAAGAAAAAAATAATGCAATTGTTCCATTTGATTCCATTCCATTTCAAAACATTGCTCCGATTATTCAGTTTTAACTTAATGTAATAAGTGTGTTAGCACTATATTTTAATTTGTGAGTGATAGGATTAAAGCATTTGAAATTAACCCTATTCGATCAAGAATCATGGAACCGCCTATCAAGTTATCGGGTTAGCAGGTCTCGTCATCAAGAGTCGTCAGATACATGGCGAATTCTGATCTACGGTGATAAATCCTTCTATGGCCAAAACAAGCCGCAGGGGAAACAAGATAATGAGCGTCGTGGATCAACGGTTCAGATCCATGACTAGGAAGATCAACGACAAAGCGAGATTCTGCGGACCGGAGGTGCAAGGAAATATTTAGTGTTGAAAATCCACGGAGTCCCTTAAGTGGGTTCGAGGTTGACAGGTCAAGATCAACGCACGACGAGATCAATGGCTCTAAGTCATCCCGCACGCTGAACATGCGCGGAGAGAGAAACTTTTCCAAATCGCAGAATGGATTAAAAGTCGAAAACATCTGACGACGCAGATAAGAGCAGGAGCAGATCTACGGTTGTAGATAATTTCATGATACGAAATAGTGCGGACAGAGTCAAATTATCGAGCAGGTGTTAGCCTTGGGTATTGATATTGAAATCGCACGCATAAAAGGCTCGAATCTTAAAAAGAAGCTGATCCACGGTACATATAACGGGAGAAGCTTAACACTTAACGGTCGTAAGGAATTATAAATGAAATTTGCATGGAGCTCAAGGATTCGTTGTTCTAAGTTTCGAGATCAGCAGATAGCCCAACTACGTGCAAAACTCCATCGTGGACAAAATCTCCTGATGAACCTGGTACAGAAAGAAGATTCCCACATACAATTTATCTTTCCTGATCAATAATCGAGTCCCCATACACCATTCGCAACACCCTATAAGTGAAGACCATGTCCCCAGCATCGCCTGTTGTCCCAACTCCGAGGATCCATCATGAAATTTAGATATTTGAAGCAACAAATATTCCCTCTACACGAAGCAAAGAAACACGGCCAACCGAATCCGCTCTTATCCCACCTCTAACATAGGCGAAAGGGAAACGAAGGTCAAGTCCAAATTCCTTGACCCACCTGAGCAGTAACGTAGGAGAACACCTAAGGTATTATCCATGGCCAGTATGATAACTGACTATCAGAGGATATGACTTCGCTGGATTCTTCGCAAGGAATAAAGATCCTCGCCCACTTGTCACTCATACTATTGTTATGATGACCAATTGTCAAGTGTGTAGCCATCTTGGTAAGTTATTTTCAGGTCATTCTGCCTCACCCTATATAGCGCCACCCTCCGGAGCTGCTAAAGAACGCAGATGAATGAATAGTGAGAGAAAGGCCAGAAGTGCTCAATTACGTGAGGTCTTGACTTTTCTTACAGACAGCAATGGCTGTATGGTTCGAGAAGCTAATTTGTCAGGGGGTACTGATGGTTGGCGAACATGAAATTATGTTCCTTTATCATCTTGGTTGTCTACACCAGGAAATTTCCAACCATCAGGGCCTGGATGTCATGCACTTTGAATATTTTCAGATAGTTGTACCTCCAACTGCACGATACCAGGGTTTTCCTGTCACGGAAGTGTCTCCCACGTGTCTCCCCAGAAACCCCCGAAGAGGTTGCGGCTTCCAAAGTCCCACTGCATGGGGGGCATGTTCAGTCGCAAGCAGTTGGAGCAAATGCTTGCACTGGGGTGGCGAGGGTCCAAACTCTTCATCATCTCGTTTGTAATTTCCATTTGCTAATTTTCTCTGAGGTGGCGACGAGGTTGAGGACACACCCCACTGTATTGCCTGTAGGAGATCCCACACCATGGAAGCTGAGGAGAACAAGAATGCCCTTCTCCAAGTGCCCTCATACAACAATGTTACCAGGACATAGGGGAATTGTGGACAAGGCTAAGCACAAAAAGCATATAAAGACACCTTTGAGCACGAAACACACATCGAGGGAAGGACATGTGACTGATTCAATAAACAGATGAGTGGTCGAGCCTAGCATGCTTACTGCATCCAACGCTATACATTTCTGTAATTTTATGCTAACATAGATGCAAATTCATTATAATTCTTACATTTCACATTATTTTCAGCGTTCCGGGGTTTCAAACCTTGGTCGTATGATAATATTAGTTGGTTAAGGTTTGTTTATTTCAAGATTTGTGGTTAATTTATGGATAATCTATTCCAAAATAGTATCTCATAAGAGCATTCTTGATAGTCTATGGTTAAACTTGGGGTCCTCTTACACTGTTAATAATTCAATTACATTTTAGGATCATTTGGAGTCTCGATAAGAGATTCAGACTAATATTGTGTAGTCAATAATGGATAGTGGTAAAGAAAATCATAATGTACTTTATGTAACTGATTTAAATAACAAGACAACCTATGAAAGCATTTTTTAAACCAATTCCCTAAAGCAAACCTTAGTGACTGTCAATTAAAACGTTTAAGAAATTATTTCAAGCTCTCTTTGTTTAATTAGCGTATTTAATTTAGTACTTAAGAGAAGAATGATAATTATTTCAAGCTTTCTTTGTTTCATTTATGGCTCTTGGACTTTCATTTGCTATTTTCGACATTAGGACATGGTAGCTTTCTGTTCAAGTTTTTTTTTTTGCATAAGCCAACATTCATTTTTGAGTTTTCATGTCTTTTAATGTGATCGTTGATTCAAAAATTATCAACTTCAACAATCAGTTATCCAATGTGACAATTTCAAATCTCTTTGTTCAAATCCCGCAATCCACATTGCAGGTTATAGGACGTATGATGCGGGATGTCCCATTTGCGAACATAAAATATCTCTGTATCCCGCAACAAACACTTTGTTGCTTTTATCATCCCACATCCCGCATCATGTGCAACTTACGGTATAGTTAATAAAATTTAGATCTCGCGATAAGATCCCACATCCCGCGAGTTTTAATCTCAACCGTTCATTTCTCTTAATCCCACTGTCCTCACTCACCTCGAAAAATCTATATATAGGTCAGTGTTTTACAATTCCCATTGGCAAGATCTCTAAGGCTTTCTCCTTCGGTTTTGAGCTCTATAAACGCACGCTGCCAGCACAAAAAGTCTATTGCAGAGAATTTGTTGCGGTAAAGATTCAATATTTTTACCCTCTCGGCGTCCCTTTGCACCTCCTGGTGCAAATGCTAGTATAATTCATTTCACAATACAATAATGAACAGATTTTTCCATTTTAAACAAAAGAGATTTGAACTTTTTTGATATATCAATCTTTTTGGTTGACCATTAACTTTTTCTTCTGACTAGAATTATTATTTAACATTTAGCAAATTTTAAATTTTATATTATATTATAGAGATTTCATTATCTTTAAATTTTTATTATATTTGAGATATAATTTTTAATTTTAATTTTAAATTTGATCGTTTTATATGTTTGGTTTAATAATAATTTTAAAATGTCAATTATAAATGTTTTTTCAATGAACTTTGATTATTTTAGTTTGTGGCTGATCAAACACTTCTTAATATCGTGTCTTTAAATTGATATATAATTTTTTTTAACTATTTTATTTATTTCCAATAACAATAATTTTGATAATAAAAAATATAAAAATGTATATATTCAAAATAAACAAAATCCTTATTTGAAAATTAAAATTATTTCAAGCTCTCTTTGTTTAATTAGCGTATTTAATTTAGTACTTAAGAGAAGAATAATAATTATTTCAAGTTTTCTTTGTTTCATTTATGGCTCTTGGACTTTCATTTGCTATTTTCGACATTAGGATATGGTAGCTTTCTGTGCAAGTTTTTTTTTTCGCATAAGCCAACATTCATTTTTGAGTTTTCATGTCTTTTAGTGTGATAGTTGATTCAAAAATTATCAACTTCAACAACTAGTTATCCAATGTGACAGTTTCAAATCTCTTTGTTCAAATCCCGCAATCCACATTACAGGTTACGGGATGCGGGATGTCCCATTTGCGAACATAAAATATCTTTGTATCCCGCAACAAACACTTCGTTGCTTTTCTCATCCCGCATCCCGCATCACGCACAGCTTGCGGTATAGTTAATAAAATTTAGATCTCGCGATAAGATCCCACATCCAGCGAGTTTTAATCTCAACCGTTCATTTCTCTTAATCCCACTGTCCTCACTCACCCCGAAAAATCCATATATAGGTCAGTCTTTTGCAATTCCCATTGGCAAGATCTCCAAGGCTTTCTCCTTTGGTTTTGAGCTCTATAAATGAACACTGCCAGCACGAAAAGTCTACTGCAGAGAATTTGTTGCGGTAAAGATTCAATATTTTTACCCTCTCAGCGTCCCTTTGTGTCTCCTGGTGCAAATGCTAGTATAATTCATTTCGCAATACAATAATAAACATATTTTTCCATTTTAAACAAAAGAGATTTGAACTTCTTTGATATATCAATCTTCTTTTTTCTTTTTTTTTTGGGTCAGAAAGAAAAAAGCCTGTCCTTGTTATTCATTAGAATCAAAGGGCATTTTACAGAGCTTGCCCAAGAGATGGGCTACAATCAAAGAGGAGAACATACAAGTGGCATACCGCCAAACATCCCGAGAAAGACACAACTCATCAAGTGCTAAGGGGAGAGTCCAGTGCAGTCTAATATGAAATAAAAGATACCCATCAGTAAGTGTTGTCATGCCATCCCATATCTACCGTGTACATGATAAGCATATGTTCAGCAGACTAAAGGAGCCAACTCCATACATAAAGAAAGGTGTGCAAAAAGAAATGGGATGCAAGTTCCCGCACCAACTCAAAAGAGTTTAATATTGCCATGTGAGGTCAAAAGACCATCATAAAATTCAGAGCATGTGCCAATACCCATAGCCAAAGTAAGAGCAACTTTAAAAAGACGGTCAGCTAGCTGATTATGTTCACGGTAGATATGGTCGAAAGACAGTGCTAGAAAGCGCGAGCAAAGCTTTCTAGTCTCCCTACACCAATAATGGAGCTCAGGTGGGGAAAGAGAAGACTTGCCCTTCGCCCAGTTTATGATGACTGAGGAGTCACCAAACACCTGTAGTGAGGGAATGCCCATCATATGGGTGGAAAGTAGAAGGGCCCAAAGCCCAACCAGTTCTGCTTTTGTATTAGTACATTGACCTAACCCCACAGCAAACTCAAAGGAATGTGTTTCATTCAGGTGCAAGCTGAAACCAATGCCACCACTTTTTGCTGAAGCACCATAAAAAAAACCACATGGATATACAAGTTTTGGGATAGGACCCAATATTCTGGGTCTTTTCCTCTTTTCTGTTGTAGGGCAGTACAATTGTGTGAAATATACCACCTGTTGAATCATACTGAGTACAGACTGTTTTTTCTCCTCAAAGATATAGTAATTTCTAGCTTTCCATAATACCCACATAGTGTGGAAGGGAAGGTAACAACAGATGTTGTGCTTCGAAAAGCGGTCAGTCCAAGTCTCCAGAAATTCCACAAGACCGTCTGTCTGAGTGTGTGGTGCCAAGTGATGCCGATCACTCAGGTTCATGAGCAGGTTCCTCCAGACCGGACAGTGTACAAATAAGTGTTGTGTACTGTCCATATTTGCTAAGCAAAGTGCACAAACAGAAGGCCCGATCCATCCCCTCTTCTAAAGATTATCCCAAGTAAGCAATTTGTTTGAAATAGCCAACCAAACAAAACAATTGATCTTCCTAGGCAGAGCGCCATTCCATATGATATCCAAAAGTCTGCTACCAAGAGGGAGACACGAAGATAATACAATGGAATCATAAACCGCATTTGCAGTTACAGTGCCATTTTGCGGATTAAGAGCCCAGACAAGAGAGTCCGATCGAGAAAATAGATGGATGCCACCCCGATCCAAACAGTTGGTGAAAGCCTCCCATGCTATTTTCCATTCACCACCAATACAAAAATCCTCTGCATAATACTAATAGCAGTGAGGCCCTGGGAGAATGTTGTGGGCACTAGCAAGAGAATTGATATTCAAATCTGTAAGGTAATCAAGAAGTTCCGTGGGCAGAGACAGCGATTTGGTAGCCCCCACAATAGGTTCAATGCCCAAACGGATGTTGTTACCATCGCCCACTTGCCAAGCAAGTCCTCGGCCCAAACAAGGCAGGGTTTGTAAGAAGCCCCTCCAAATAACAGAACCACCACGAGGACTGAAATTCTTGCCCCATAACCAATCAACCACGGAGACATGCTTCAGATATTTGTGAATGAGAACTTGATGCCATAAACCATCGTGCTGGAGGGCCATCCAAAAGTTTTTTAGTCTTAATGTTAAACTGAACCAAGGGAGATTCTTTATACCCCATCCCCCGAACTTTTTAGGCCAGGAGAGTTGCTGCCAATTACCCAGATGGTATCTGTATTTGTTGCCAGTTGAGCCCCAAAGGAAAGGAAAAATAATACCCCTGAGTTTGTTGATGACAGATACAGGTATGGGGGCAAGATCCAGCCAGTATACAGGAATGCTAGTTAGGACCGCTTGTACCAGGACCAAATAGCCACCAAGTGAGAGTAACTTGTGCGACCAATGAAGATTTCTACATTCAAATTTCTGAATGAGCCAGTGCCAATCATTGCTCTTATACCCCAGGGGTTTGAGTTGATAGCCCAAGTACTTGAAACCGGATGTAATGGGGTCCATTTTGTAGGGCAGTAACCGAGCAATGTCTGTACCCACATCTACATCCAAGTTGTGGTAGAGAAAGCAGGATTTATCCAAGCTTATGCACATGCCTGATGCCTTGCAAAAAGTACTCAAAATGACATCGAAAGCCATCCACTCAGAAAGAGTACTTGAGCCCAAAAGTATAACATCATCAACAAAGAGGTGTGTTAGTGCAAGCGATGGAGAAATCTTGATGCCCCTAATGAGACCATGAGCCTTAGCATCAACAATCAAGAGGCTGGGCCCTTCTATGACAAGAATGAAGAGCAAGGGAGAGGGGGCAGTCCTGTCTGATGCCATGCGAGGCTTTAAAGAACTTGGAGGGAGTGCCATTGACAAGAACACCAAAGTTTGCTAATAAGAGACAAGCCATAATCCAATTAACCCCAATAAGTGGAACTCCAATTTGGATAAGGATGAGTCGGATGTAAGACCAGTTAACCCTATCAAAAGCTTTTACCAAGTTCAGCTTCAGGATGAGGGCACACATGTTCTTTGTTTTCACAGTATGGAGGGTCTCCTGAACAATTCCTATGGGTTCGACAATCTGCCTGTCTTTTAGAAAACCATACTATTCTCTGGAGATATGTGTGTCCAAGTGGGGCTTCAATCTAACAGCAATTACCTTCGATATCAATTTATAAAGTAAATTACACAGGGAGATTGGCCTGAAATCAGTGAAGGTAGTGGGCTTATCTTTTTTACAAGAAAAGTAGAATTTAGGGAGGGAGGAACACATCTTGATATTCTAGTAAAATCAATAGCAGCAAGTAATTCTTTACCCAGCAGACCAAAAAAGTGAAGATAAAATTCAGCAGGCCAGCCATCTGGTCCAGGGCTCCTGTCCTTTTTAAAGGAGTGTAGGGCACTTTCTATTTCCGCAAGTGAAACAGGTTGAGTGAGGCAGGAAGCATCCACGGGATAAATCATATTGGGGTACAACATGACAACCCTGAGTTGTTCGAGCAAGTCTGTTTGTTTGTCATCACAAAAGATATGTGCAAAATGCCTACAACCCAACTCCTTAAGTCCTATCTCATCCTCAACTACACCACCCTCCTCATCCATAAGAGACTAAATAGTGTTTTGATTCCTTCTCCCCGAAGCCAAAGTATGGAAATATTTAGTGTTTGAATCTTCGTGGAGAGCCCATTTGGTACGGCTTTTAAGCTGCCAAGTAAGAAGGAGATGGTCTGACAGTGTCTTTTTTCGGATGCGAAGCTGAGTAAGTGCAGACTGTTCATCCTGGGCAAAGATGCCAAAGGCCGAGCCCGATAGGATATCACTAATATCTGAGTCAATCCTTTGTTTTTCAGTCTCCAAAATGGCACCTTTGTCCTTAATCCAGCCTTTGACATCCATCTTGAGAGAACGAAGTTTGTGGGTGAGAAGTTCACAGTTGGTGCAAGAAGAAGGGGTACAAAGTTCAGACCAACATTTGGTGACCCAAGAGGTAAAATCTTGATCATTCAACTAGGATCTATTAAACTTAAAGGGGTAGTTACAGGACCCGACAGTTTTGTTTCATTCAAGACAAATAGGAAAGTGGTCGGAAATTTCAGAATGTAGCGTCCAAACCCGGTGAACCTAGAGTGAAGGGATCAATCTTTTTGGTTGACCAATAACTTTTTCTTCTAACTAGAATTATTATTTAACATTTAGCAAATTTTAAATTTTATATTATATTATAGAGAATATATTATACAGATTTCATTATCTTTAAATTTGTATTATATTTGAGATATAATTTTAAATTTTAATTTTAAATTTGATCGTTTTATATAGTTGGTTTAATAATAATTTTAAAATGTCAATTATAAATGTTTTTTCAATGAACTTTGATTACTTTAGTTTGTGGCTGATGGTGTCTTTAATTTGATATATATATTATTTTTTAACTATTTTAGTTATTTCCAAAAATAATAATTTTGATAATAAAAAATATAAAAATATATATATTCAAAATAAACAAAATCCTTATTTGAAAATTAAAATTATTTCAAGCTCTCTTTGTTTAATTAGCGTATTTAATTTAGTACTTAAGAGAAGAATGATAACTATTTCAAGCTTTCTTTGTTTCATTTATGGCTCTTGGACTTTCATTTGCTATTTCGACATTAGGATATGGTAGCTTTCTGTTCAAGTTTTTTTTTTTTGCATAAGCCAACATTCATTTTTGAGTTTTCATGTCTTTTAATGTGATAGTTGATTAAAAAATTGTCAACTTCAACAACTAGTTATCCAATGTGACAGTTTCAAATCTCTTTGTTCAAATCCCGCAATCCACATTGGAGGTTACGGGACATGCGATGCAGGATGTCGCATTTGCGAACAAAAAATATCTCCATATCCCGCAACAAACACTTCGTTGCTTTTCTCATCCCGCATCGCGAGCAGCTTGCAGTATAGTTAATAAAATTTAGATCTCGCGATAAGATCCCACATCCCACGAGTTTTAATCTCAACCGTTCATTTCTCTTAATCCCACTGTCCTCACTCACCTCGAAAAATCTATATATAGGTCAATGTTTTACAATTCCCATTGGCAAGATCTCTAAGGCTTTCTCCTTCGATTTTGAGCTCTATAAACGAACCCTGCCAGCACGAAAAGTCTATTGCAGAGAATTTGTTGCAGTAAAGATTCAACATTTTTACCCTCTCGGCGTCCCCTTGCGCCTCCTGATGCAAATGCTAGTATAATTCATTTCGCAATACAATAATGAACAGATTTTTCCATTTTAAACAAATGAGATTTGAACTTCTTTGATATATCAATCTTTTTGGTTGACAATTAACTTTTTCTTCTAACTAAAATTATTATTTAACATTTAGCAAATTTTAAATTTTATATTATATTATAGAGAATATATTATACAGATTTCATTATCTTTAAATTTTTATTATATTTGAGATATAATTTTTAATTTTAATTTTAATTTTATATATGTAGTTTAATAATAATTTTAAAATGTCTATTATAAATGTTTTTTCAATGAACTTTGATTATTTTAGTTTGTGGCTGATCAAACACTTCCTAATATCGTGTCTTTAATTTTATATATATATATATATATATATATATATATATAAACTATTTTAGTTATTTCCAATAATAATAATTTTGATAATAAAAAATATAAAAATATATATTCAAACAAAATTAACTAGCTCTTCATAAAAAAATGTGTGTGAATTAACGAAATTAACTAGCTCTTCATCCTTATCTATCTTTACAATTGATAAGTTTCTAAAAGAGATAGATGAATGAAAATCAATGTGGTTATGGATCTTAGTCATTTATCTATTTTTTAACACACAAACAATGGTATTTAATTCCTTATTTGAAAATTAAATATAAACATTATATACTCTTCCATTTAATATTAATATTTTTCTTTTTCAAATTATATATTATATATATATTCACAAATTTTAAAACCCTAGTTATTAAATAATTTAGTTTTATCATCTAATATAATGAACCAACTTCTCATATATAACAAAATAAATATAATTTTCTTAACTTTTCAATTGAAAAGTTTTTCCAAGTAAATATCATACCATTTTTATTAATAGTATGTGAATTAACAAAATTAACCAGCTCTTCATCCAATTTATCCATCTTTACAATTGATAAGTTTCTAAAAGAGATAGATGAATGCAACTCAATGTGGTTATGGATCTTGGTCAATTTATCTATTTTTTACAATTGTTGGGTTTCTAAAATGTATAATTCATTGTCAAAATTAATGGAATAAGTAAGTTAGTTGTTTAGCTTCTTCTCTTAGTTGGTCAATTTATCTATTTTTTACAATTGTTGGGTTTCTAAAATGTATAATTCATTGTCAAAATTAATGGAATAAGTAAATTAGTTGTTTAGCTTCTTCTCTTAGTTGTTCATTAATGAAATTTCCATTCAAAATGGGCCTCCAAAAAAAATTTAATAAAATAATATTTATTAATTTTGGAGGAAGAAAATAAGAAGAAAAATACTTTTTTGTTTGTATTTTCGACATATCTCCCCATGTTTTTACTCAAATTTCGATCGGGATAGCTCATTGGATGTCGAATTAAATTCCGCATCCAACGAGTACCCACTCGGCATACTTTTGACGGACCCTGCTACCCCAAAAACAATAAATACCCGAGCTCGTCGAATTAAATTCCGCATCCAAGGAGTACCCACTCGGCATACTTTTGACGGACCCCGCTACCCCAAAAACAATAAATACCCGAGCTCACGTTTTTTCAGGTATTTCTTGTTTTTGGGGTAGCGGGGTCCATCAAAAGTATGCCGAGTGGGTACTCGTTGGATGCGGAATTTAATTCCGCATCCAACGAACTCTCCCAATCGAAATTTAAATAAAAACACAGGGAGATATGTCGAAAATACAAATAAACAAAAAATAGTTTTTTTATGATACATATCCCCAAATTTATATAAAAAAGTGTTTAAGACCTATACGGTATTTCAAATTTAAAGCAATTTCATTGGCTAACACATGATGACATGGAATTTGAATTAGAGTTAAAATGCCCATTTTGAGTTGAAATTTCCTCTAATGTGGCCTATTTGTTTTTTTCTAGGTTATTTTTGTTTAACTTATTTGCTTTAATCAAGGACATTTCCATCTCGTAGCTCTTGTTATATATAGTGGGCATTCTCTTGTAATTAATATCTTAGAAATTATTAACAAATTACTTTATGTTAGTATGAGAATCATCTATGATAAAAGTTGTCTTGCATCCCAAATCTCTACACCTTCAACTGATTTAGGTAGCTTCCTCAAATGACGACACTCTCTCATGTCAACCACCTAGAGTTCCTTTAGTTCTCCTATTTCCTCAGAAATTGTGGAATCCAAATCTCTACACCTTCAACTAATTTAGGCAGCTTCCTTGATCTAGGAGGATCTTTCATTGTCGATCATTAAAGAAGTCTTCAAATAGTAAAACAAAGCTTACAGTGGTAAAAAGCTCGTCAACATCTTTCTGTCAACACTACTCATTTCACGTGAAACAGCCTCTGGATTCAGAAGTTACCAGTGTTTGAAATTTCAGCAAAAGGGTTCAAAAATGGCAAAACAATTGGGTATTTGAGCAAATTTGTTAATTAAAAGTTTTGTAAAAATATGATGGAGTCTATGGGGATTGAACCCAAGGCCTCCATATCACCCAATGTCTTCACAAAGTTCCCCTAG
>LPNX010079040.1:0-19665 GCA_001517045.1 Pseudotsuga menziesii | reverse complement strand
ACTCTCGGATGTGTGATCCCAAGAGTCATCTTAGATGTATAAATAAAGGCATTCTATGGAGAAATAATAAGATGAATTCGGGAGTTATTCCACCTGACAATAGCATTATCAAACTTACTATCTGGACCATTTGTTATAGCATTATGGAATTCTTATTGGAATCATTGGTGAGATTGGGCGCGCGATTGTTTCATTTTAGTCAAAAAAAACATTTCAATGTTCCTTCGAACGAAATTTTAGGAGCATGCACGACAAGCCCGTGAACAATTAGTGGTAAACATCTCATCTTGAAAAACCATTAATATGCTTCTTTCCTACTTGTTTCTTGCAATTGTGGGTCACATGAGCTGTTGGGTGCTGGCCTGTTACACAGACAGTTAGTAGTGTACTAGATTGATCCATGTATCTAATTAATCATGGATGTTGGAGTAGCAGTACAACTGCAGGTATATAAAAATGTGAACTAAACGCTACTCTTGATAATAGGCTTTGTGCTTGGTTTCAAATGTAATGTTTATCAATATTTGTAGGGTTTTGTGTAACAGTAAACCTTACAATGAACAAATATCATTTAGCATACTAACTTGTTATCCAAGAATTTAAAAATAAAATAAAAACTTTCTCAATAAAAATCAAACCTCAATCAAACCTCTGTCTTCTGACTCCACCAAGGCTCATGACCTTGAACACAGTAAGTTTCTCAAAATGGCATAATCCTAATATGAATGACTCACTTGAATCCCACCCACCGGACCTCATAGCAAAAGAAACTGTCCATCTACTTGGAGAAGCAAAGGGCTAGGGAAAACAGAGATCTCTGCTCTCCAATCAAGCCAAAGCCAAAGCACCAAGAAGATGTTCTTAATAAATGTTTATTTACTTAGTATTGCATCTTTTTAATAAATGTTTATTTACTTAGTATTATAGATTTTTATGTATTGTAAATGCTAACTTGTTTTAAAAGTATTTTACAAGCCATATATTCCAATAAAACAAGCTTCTTATGGTAAGTACAGTTAATATCTTATAATAAAGTAAATAGGAAAAATATTTTTAAAAATATCACGGTTTATTATTTCATTTTATTGAAATAAAACTATAAAATATATTACTTACAAATTAAATAACTTTATAAAAAAACATTTTTAAAAAAATCACATTCACTTGAAATAAAACTATCAATACATTGGCTAAATACTTATAAAAACACATCTTATCTTTATTTTTTTATTTTATATTTAAAATTTTGTATCAGCTTCACTATTTAATTAGGTTTTCTAACTCTTTTTAATGTACTTATGATTTCATATTTAAAATTTTGTATCAACTCACTATTTAACTAGGTTTCAAACTCTTTTAATACAATCTTAAGTTCTTTCTAATACTATTTAAATTGTTAATTTTTTTATAAATTTTATTGATGATATTTTAGTTTTTTAATATTAATTTTAATTTTTATATTAAACTTGCAAATAAGTTTATTATATTTTAAATAATATATATATTTAATTTCATTTGACCTAAAATCTTTTAAGTTTTAAATCCATAAATACCCTTTCTTTTGACATAACTTTTTAAAGCTCGTCATTGTTATTGTTTTGAGAAATAAGTAAAAAAATTTAATTGTTTTTAAAATGATATATAGTTTTAAAATTGATTAAAATATTATAATTTAAATGAATATAATAAAAATATAATATTTATTTTATAAATTGTTGTATAAAATTATATAAAATATAAATATTGTATATTTAGTTTTTTCTAGATTTATAATGTTCAGTATTTAAAATTTTAAATGAGTTAATTATTGATGGTAATGATGACACTTATTAATGTTTATCTAGACCTTTAACAAGGTAAGGAATCACTTGGATTTTGTCATAATTTTAATTTTAGACTCCAAAAGTTGTAAGAGAAGTTTTCACGGGTCTATTGATTTGACTCAAAACTGAAGTTCCATTCCAAACGATAGTTCATGGGGCACTGCCCTGAAAATCCTTGTCGGTGTTGAGACCAACCCAATTGTAAAGCCCGACAGACTTCGCCTCACTTAACACTTATACAAGTATTCTTGTTCAATGTTACACTTAGCCATTTTATGTGTTAACACTTAAACAGTTTACAGTGCACACTTGGACAATATACACCAAAGAGAGACAAGAACAATATACGGCGACACCTCAAACCGTGCATGCCTAAAACTTTATTACAAGAGCAAGAGTACAAGTTACATTATGAAAGGAGTGCATTCGCAAACTACGACCCAGGAAAATGCCCATTGGCAAGCCTCACCAGAAACCCCAAAGATTGCCCATGCATAAGAACATGCCCTTCTCTATCTGGTAATTTCCTCCTTAAGAAACCTGCAGGTCTACCTCGTACATCACCTATCTAGCAAACCATGCATAGCACACCCAGTCTGTCTCCACCAAAAATATGCCCAAGCCCTATGCCGACTGCGCCCTGTTTTGCGTCTCTCCCCTTGGTTGCTTTTGCTAAATCCTGAGTGGATTCATTGGTTTCAAATGAATTTCCTTTGGGCTCCATCAACGTCTCTTATATAGCCTCTCGCTTTGCCCACAAGTGCGACCAAGGGTCTTCGACTCTCCAACCTTATGGTTGCATGTCTACTCAACTTGCCATTAAGTGATGTAGTGTCCACTTTTACTAAATGAGGCTCATCCTAAGCGTGCATCTGCAAAAGCCCACGCCTACTCATGCCACCTTGTCATGCCCATTCTTCCGTTTTCCTTAGGCTCAATTCCTTCGTAGTTTTGGACGCATGCCCACATCTACTTGTCGACACGTCTCGCATGCCCACACTTTGCTTGCTTGTTGACACTTGCATTCCCACACTTTGCTTGGACATGCTCTCTGGCTTCTCCCGCCAAGCTCCTAAGTCATGTTTCCGATCGTGCACCTACTTATTAGTTTTTCCAAATACCATCGTGGTGTCTATTGGGTCTGCTTTCCTACCCAAGTGCCCGAGTGTGGTGCCACCCGATGTGGGTGGCCACCCCATGCCAGCCACTCGCCTCCTATCTAATGAGCTTCAAAGGTGAGTCGCTTGCCAATGCGCCCATGTTAGCTTCTTTGTCCAAGCCTCCCTATTGATGCTTGTGAATGGGTTGAAGGTTGGTCAAGGTGCCTTCTCGCCAAGACCATGACATCCTCCCCCACTCTAAGTTGTTATCACCTTTAGCGACGTCTCCAAGTTGTTTGTTGCATTCAAAAATCATCTACTATAATTGTCTACCAACTGCCACAATCACTGTCGCAATCAAGTATTCCTAAGAAGTCTCTCTTGTAGTTGCACCTACCCAACCTACTATTGCCTCTGTACTCAGCCAGTTTTGTCATGTATCCATTTGTTAAGCTTCCCCATGTGCCAAACTAGTTGGGTATCTAGTCTAACCGTCACGCTCAAACCCATGAGAACGAGCCTCCTCAAGACAAAACTGTGTTTTCCCTTTTACACTTCAGTTTGCCTCATGCAAACCTACCGAAACTGGGAAAAGCCATCACTTTACCGATTGTCGTTAAATTGTCTTCCACAATTTACAGAACCACTTCATGGTCTGTCCACATGCCTTCTACATCCACTTGGATAAATTTTTCTAAGGCATCCTCCAACCTCACTGCTTGTGCCAAAGGCAATATGTCGATCTACGCACTCTCATCCTTGACAAAATGACAAGTGGTAGGCTAACACCTCCAAAACTCCCAAAACTGTCGGTATTCCACCCATTTGTCTCATGTCAGCTACACAAGTAATTCAAGCCACTTCTGCTTTCGAAGAGCTACAACCCAACTCTGCTAGTCGAGTTGTTGTTAGCTCGAATTATGAGATTTTGGAAGCCAAGTCACAAAATTCTACTGCAAGGCATGTCGCCACCAAATGTGTCTCATCCATCTCGACACACTGTTGCCTCCTCTTAGCTCATCACTTTGTCGACTTGCTTGTACCCTCGAAAGGTTTCCAAGTCATGCCAACATCCCTCTCATGGTGCTGCGAGCCCTATGAGACAAGTCTCTCATCTTGTCGATCGTTTCATTGTCGAAGGGTACCCAAGGTGGTCTTTGCCTCCTTGGTCTTCTCTTCAACCAATTCGTCGTGCAAGCAAAACTTTGTTTCCAACAAAGCTAAGACTTCCTCGGTCTAAATCGGACTGCATCCCACTCCCCTTAGACTATCGGGCATCAGTTCGAATTTCAAGATCCTAATAGCAAATCTGCAAAAGTCCACGATGTTTGCGACTTCACGTCCAAGAAGTCTTCACTTCCACTCTCACCCTAATCAACCATTGCAATTGCCAAAGGCACATTAGTCACCTTGGCATCCTTCGCACTTGTCACCAACTCTGTTACCCATTGCTCGCATCGTTAGTCAAATGCCTCATCGCACTGCCCATCATCAAGAATTTCATCTTATTGCCCAAGTAAACTCTCCCCTTGGACTACTTCGTTCAGATTGTTGTCACTCGGTCTGCATGGAGTCTTTTCAAGAGTTCTCTCCTCCACAACCTTTGCTACCATTGTTGGTGCAAGCTCTACCTTGTCTCCAACGTGTTGCATCTATGCACAAACCTCCGGTCTTCCTCGTGGTCAAATCTACCCAAAGTTCTAACCCATCTTGCTTGCTAAGTGATCAAAAATATTTGTTGCATCTATGTTCTCTCTACCCAATCCTTATTGTTGTCGAGCGATTCCACAAGGACCGTCTGCAAGCGTGCTGACTATCTCAACCAACCTCATGGAAGACATCCTCGACATGTGCCCCAACTTTCTTGTCGTCATCATCGACAAATTCCAAGTCTCGGTCACAATCAAGAACACCAAGGAACTTTTGAAAGTCACAGGTACTTCCTTGGCCAATCTTAGGAAGTCTTGCCCCAAGACAACCGAATGATTATCCAATAGAACCACCACCAAGTCCAATCTGTCGTACAAGTTCCCAACCTTAATCGACACTACACTAACCATCCCAGCTACCAACTTCACTGTTGAATTCACCACTTTGAATGTGGAATCACTGCCCTCAGTCTTACTATGAAGTGTCATCATTGTTCTCATCCTAACAAAACAATGGGTGGCACCGATGTCCACCAATGCGACAACCTTCAACCCACTCACCGTCACGTTCACAAAGCAAATACCCTATTAGTCTCCATCCTGCAAACCATCTTCTTGACCTTTCCATCAAGCTACCTAGACTTGTCGTTAAGGCTTTATCTACTTCCAACACTTCTCCTGAAAGTTGTTGCACTTAGGATTCTCCCATAGTTGCTAGCATCATCTCGGTTGGTCGACCTTAGCTTGCTTCCAAGTGAGCTTCCGACTCTACCTTCATTGGACAAGTCCTTCCGAAGTGGTTTCCATCACAAAGGAAACAACCTGTCTTCTTAAATGACTTCACGAATGGTCTTAATTGTGTCCTCATCTTCCTTTGTATTAGAATTTGAATACCATTTATATCTTCAAGCAGATAGTTCTAATAATGTTTGCAGCAAAAGAATGGAGAATGAAGATACAAATTGAACAAAGCAAACCACACAGGAAACGGACAAGTGTTGCTCATGAATTTACAGTATCATTCACAATAATAATATCCGATGTTTCAATAGTTTACATAGGAAAGAATTCGAATGCATGGGGTATGAATTCAAATCTCCCAAGAGGATATGACTGTATCTAACTGAATCTCTAACTCATGGTTCCTCAATCAATATTGGAGTCCAAAAGCAACTACCAGATGTCCAACCAACTCAAACAATTAGTGACAGCTAGTTAACTTGGTGCAATTAAGTGTGGTAGGTGGGCAATGGCGCCTAGTCCACATGCATCTATGCATTATCCATGCAAGACATGCGCTAGCTAACTGTTTGTGAACTAACTGAAAGTGACTGGGGGCTAACTAAGACTAACTAGTACTAACTCCAACTAACTAAAGTAGGTTGGTGCCGGGACTCCCAGTGGCTCCTAAAATGTAGGGATTGGTCTAGGAGGCGCCCAAACTGATGCATGCACATGCAGTAAGTGGCAATTAACCTCTAGCAGTGTTCCCCACACTCCAGTGACTGGTACATGTGGCCTCATTAGCCCAAGTGGACCCAAATAATTAATTAAGGTTCCTAAATTTGGCTAAATAATCTAATAGACAATATGGTCAAGGGAGGATTAATAATCCTAACACCCCCCTAAATCCTAACTTGGGCAACTGTGGGCCCTGCTAACAACACCATAGGTCACCCAAATATAATCTAAAAGACAAAATGCTACTTAATACAACCGAGGAAATGGGGGAAAACCTCATGGGAAACCCCCTCCCCCCTCAAAATAAGCAGAAATACAAATTTTGAAAAAACGTGTGAAAATTTTTGTTGTTATTTGCAGCACTATGCAATAGCAGTATCTTGGTTCTTCTGTGCAGGTGAACTCATGAATCCAAACAAAGTGCTTATGTCTGGAGGAATCTTCTTCTTTGGAAGAAGAACAATGTACGCAACTGAATCAGAAATATAAACAATTGCACGGTGAAAACTAGACCCATGTAGTGCAGCTAAAATCAACTGAAGAGAGAGCAAAATTTCTTGAGAATTCGAACCATGTGAGGAACACCCGAGAATTTGATATATGTCAGCCTTGAACAACAAACAATGAATGGAAAAATCAGCGCCAAGTGTTAGGAGCAAGTTTCCAAGCAGATGTAGAATGTCTCCCTCTTTACTAGTTCTGTGAAGAGATGAGCATGTGACCAAAGGTAGAAAAGCCCTGGGACTGTGGAGAGCGAATGTTTGAGCTCCATAATCTAATATAGCTTTAGAAATATCCAATAATTCACAAAATCTGATATCAACAAATTCATAAGAAAGAACTAACATCGAATCCTCAACAACAAAATTGAAAGAGATTTGCAGTGCTTGATTTGTCACACCAAAATTGATAAAACCAATTATAAGCAATATTGAAAGCTCTTGAATCTTGAAACCTGGATCACATATTATTATATCAAAAAATAAATCAGATCCAAAAAGATTCATATCATATCCAAAAATTTGCTCCACCGAGACGGTATATGCACAATTTTCTCCTTCAAAATTCTGATTTTCGGTGCATGCAATCCTGTAGGAATTTACTGGAAGCTCTAGATTAATGAGAGTGAATGGATCACTCTTATAATCTGATATTATTTCCAGAATATCTATGGTATTACTTATATGCACACCAGCAACATCATTATAGATAGAGAAATCAAATTCTTATACCGTTTCTGAAACAGTCACCGGTAAACTATGCACAAAATTTGAAGAATTACTGGAGAATTTTTGCAAAGAATAGGAAGAGTGTTTTTCTTCACAAATAGAGATTCGAATGTCTTCTTCTGGATCAGCCATGTGAGGAGGTGAGATATCAAGGATCTCATACACTTCTGGAGCAACAGGAGGAGTCACTTCAAGGAGACTTTCTTCCATTCGAATTGACAGTAGGGCAAAATCTACTTCTTCTTCATCTTCAACAATTTGCTTTTCTATAGGAGAGGGCATGAAATCATCAAGCTGGATTTTATTTGAACCTCTCTCAACATCTGGGATTTTAGAGTCATCTCCCATATGACTGCTAGGTCCTCTTGATAGAGGAAAGGTGATGAAGGATTCCCTGGAAGCAACCATGTGGTTGGATGCTCTAGAATCTATCACATAAGCCTTCGACAGAGAGAGGCTTGCATGCAAGTATATCTCATCTTCTTCAGTCTGCTCTTCATCATCTAACATCATTGCCCTTTGTGGAAGGGCAATATTGTTTTGTACACATAGAGCTTTCATCAGGTTGAGGGTTTTCTTCATGCACGAGTCTTCTAGATGAAAACCCCTCATACAGTGGGGACACTTTTTCTTTTTTTTTCTTAGAGTCGGAGGCTCCTTCAAAAGTTTGTTGATTTTGTTAGGCTTCGAATCAGCTACATTTGGCTCCTTCTTCTTTGATTTCCCTTTTGCTTGCGCTTTGGAAGAGTCAGAAACTAGGAGAGCTTGATCTTTGGATGTCTTGATGACTCATATTCGAATCAAGTTGTCTTGCTCCTTGATTAAGGACTCAAAAAAAGAATCTAATGAAGGAACCTTCCAATCAGGAAAGCTTTCCCACTTGGAATGACATATGGAAACAAATACAGAATACTCAGGGCCTAGTTTGTTGAGTATGGAAAAGACATTCTGCTCATCCTTCCGCTCTATCCTACACTGTATGCATTGGAGTACTAGAGACTTGAATTTAGTAAAGAATTGCTCAATAGTCTCGAAATTGCTGGGATGTAAAGATACCAACTCATTCTCCAAAATGTATCCCCGAAGCTCATCTTGTTTGTTAAACAAGCTATCAAGCTTCTCCCAGGCTTCTCTGGGAATCCTCAAGCCTTCTAGGTGGAAGAGGAGATCTCTGGATATATAAGTACATAAGTACCTAAATGCTTCATCACAACGGTTCAAAAACTTGTTCCGTTCTACCAGCTGATGAGGCTCAGGCTCCCATCCATGTATGATCCTGTGGTAGCCATGCTTGTGCAAGGCCTGCTACATATCAATCCTCCAATCAAGATAATTGGAAGTTGTGAGGATCCGTGATTCAGGAGTTTGAGAACTCATAATCGCTCCAACTGGAAGTATTGCAAAACTTCACACAAGCTACATAGCACTTGACAGTTTCACTGCAATAACACACTAAAACATATGAACTGTTAGAATCATGATTTTTCTCCCGACATGAACATGTTTTTAGGGTCCGTCACGCCCTCTCCGCTGCTCAGAATAAATCTAGAGCTAGCAAATCATCATAGGGGACTTCTGTGGAAACCCAACTGCTTCTGATGTTCGATGGGGAGAAACAAGCATGAAACCTGCCTGAAAAGGCTCTTATACNCACAGGAAATGGACAAGTATTGCTCAGGAATTTACAGTATCATTCACAATAATAATATCCGGTGTTACAATAGTTTACATAGGAAAGAATTCGAATGCATGAGGTATGAATTCGAATCTCCCAAGAGGATATGACTGTATCTAACTGAATCTCTAACTCATAGTTCCTCAATCAATATCGGAGTCCAAAATCAACTCCCAGATGTCCAACCAACTCAAACAATCAATGACAGCTAGTTAACTCAGTGCAACTGAGTGTGGTAGGTGGGAAAAGGCACCTACTCCACATGCATCCATGCATTATCCATGCAAGACATGCACTAGCTAACTGTTTGTGAACTAACTGAAAGTAACTGGGGGCTAAATAAGACTAACTAGTACTAACTCCAACTAACTGAAGTAGGTTGGTGCCGGGACTCCCAGTGGTTCCTAAAATGTAGGGATTGGTCTAGGAGGCGCCCAAACTGATGCATGCACATGCAGTAAGTGGCAATTAACCTCTAGCAGTGTTCCCCACACTCTAGTGACTAATACATGTGGCCCCATTAGGGCAAGTGGACCCAAATAATTAATTAAGGTTCCTAAGTTAGGCTAAATAATCTAATAGACAATATGGTCAAGGGAGGATTAATAATCCTAACACTTTGGGCATCATTCACCATGCTAAGCAACCCAAATATGGGCATCTCCCAAGTCTCCACTTGGTCGACCAACGCTTATAACCGTTGAACTCAATCTCTACTTCGCAAGCTCAATTATTCAATATTTTCCTCATGTGCCCGAAATAGCTACTGCATTTCGTAGTCATGTTGTTCCAAGAATTTTGTCATGGGTTCCATTGTGGCTTTCCATGACTCTTCTTCACTTTACACATCATGTCGCAACTCTTTCCAAGTTTGATCATGCATCAACGAAGTGTCTACAAGCCCACTGAAGTCCAACAACTTTCCAAACTACATTGGGTGCACTTGCCAAGTGTGTTGATAGTTAGATGACTCTACACCCTCCTATCGATATCCGTTAAGATCCCATAAGTCTCAGTTTAATGTTCACTGAAAGCAGTGTTCATTTCCACTAGTAAGGGCACGCTCCTGCCAAGTGCTACAATGCTCTGAGCATCCTTCTACTATTTCAACACCTCTAACACCAATGTCTTGGTTCATTGATTTCTATCGAACTCCCAAACTGTCTCATTGTACTAGGTATACCAATCACTTCTGCTAGTTCACGTCTCATCTAAGCTTTGCAACAGGTATAGGGCGCACTGTCGCCCAGTGCTTTCCCAACGACTACCTCTTGTGTGTTGCCAAAACAACCTCCAACACATGCTTTGCTCTTACATCAATTATGGATGTATTTCACCTACGCATTCTACTGCCAGGAATCTCACTTCTTGGCATACTACTGTCGGATTGTAGTAGTTTAGGCGCCCTATGCTTTGCCAGGTGCATTGTTGCTCAATGAAAGCTCCCATCAACCCCACCGACGTGCTCCCAAACCCCTACGTCCAACTTTCGCCAACTTCTTTGTGTCGTGGTGAAGAGCTCGTCTTCTTATTGCTCTGATACCACCTGTCACGAATCTATCTGTCTGACTCGAAACTTAAGCTCTGTTCCACCTGATAGGCCTTGTTGCATTGCCCAGGAATACTTGTCACTGGTGAGATCAACTCAGTTTGGACGCCGACAAACTACGCCTCACTTAACACTTACACTTATTCTTATTCAATGTTATACTTAGCCATTTTATGTGTTAACACTTAATCAGTTTACACTTTGCCAATACACACCAAAGAGAGACAACAACAATATATCACAGAACCCTAAACAGGGCATGCCTAAAAGCTTTATTATACAAGAGAAAGAGTATAAGTTACATTCAGAATGAGTGCGTTCGTAGACTACAACTCAGGAGGGTGCCCATTGGAAAGCCTCTCCAGAAACCCCAAATATTTTCCCACGCATAAGAAAGTTCCCTTCTCTACCTGACGATTTCCTCTTGAAGCAACTCATATGTCCTCCTCATGTGGCACATGTCCAGAAAGCCACTCAAGAAACCATGCGCAATGCGCCTAGTCAGTCTCCGCTAGAACTGCACCCAAACCCCTATGCCTTATATCTCTTCCCATGGTTGCTTTTTTCGAATCCTTAGATGATTCATTAGTTGAATGAATGCCATTGGACTCCATCCACGTCTCTCTTATATAGACTTTTGCCTTGCCCACGAGTGTAACCAAGGGTCTCCACCCTTATAGTCACACGTCTATCCAACTTGCCTATAAGTGGTAGGCTCCTCCTAATCCTGCATTCGCCAAGGCCCACACCTACTCGTGCAACCTTGCCGTGCCCATGCTTCTGTTTTCCTTGGGCTCGATTGCTTGATGAATTTGGACGCATGCCCACATATCTACTTGCTGACATGTCCCGTGCGCCCACACTCTGTTAGAGTTTATACTCTAATTCAAATATATTAGATCTTTGATCTAATCACTAGGATCATTGAAAGATAGACAAGCATAGCGCAAAAGAAAGACAAAGAATTTTATCCTGGGAAACCACAAGGGAGAAAACCTAGCAACTTCTTCTGTATAGATTCGCCACTTAGTACAATGCTAGACAAAGATAGAAAACCCAAAGATAAGATGTCTTCTACAACTTCTTCTTCTTCTTCACCAACGAACTTGCTTGCACTTGTTGTGTGTCCAAATGAGGGAGGGCGCCTCCCTATTTATATTCTTCAATTGTGTGACCTTTTGGTCCAATAGGGCAGACTTCTGGACCTTACTGGGATAACTTTTCCTTGGGAGACTCAAAAATGCATTTTATACATATTCTCTTGGGGACTATTGCCCTGACATACAATGGAGGTTTTACCTTGACTCTTACATGACCAATTACATTAATCACATCTTAGATTGAAGGGAAAACATCCTCGAAAGGAGGTACAATAAAATTACAACCAAATACAATAATAATAATACAAATAACACAATGAAGAATATCTTTCGAAGTTACATTATCAACAACACTTCCTCTTAACAAGGAAGGTATTCTTCCGACCCAGTCATCACCACAACTGAACACAATCTTTGGACATCATCATCATCGCTGGATCATCACTGCTGCAACAATTCTCATCTCGTCAACTATTAACTAGTGACATCTCTCAAATCTATACGTCCTCGGAAGTTCTACAGAGCTAGCCATTTTTCATGCTAGATGTAGGCCTGGATCCCATGTAGATCTTCATCAACTACATGTCCAATCCTTTTTCATGTTGGATGTAGGGTCAACATATTCGTGCAGTGCCAACCTTTTTTCATGCTGGATGTACATATCTGTAGTGTCAGTCCTTTTTCATACTGGATGCCTTTGCAAGGTCAGTCATATTTCATACTGAATGCAGATCTCTACAGTGTCAGTCATTTTTCATACTAGATGCCTTCGTAGTCCTGTTTCATACTGAATGCGAATCTCTGCAATGTTAATCCTTTTTCATACTAGATGCCTTCGCAAGGTTAGTTTTATTTCATACTGAACACGAATCTCTGCAGTGCCAATCCTTTTTCATACTGGATGCAGGCCTAGCTCCAACTAGGACTTCAACATCTACAGAGCAAATCCTTTTTCATACTGGATGTAGGCCTAGCTCCAACTAGGACTTCAAAATCTACAAAGCCAATCTTTTTACATACAATATGTAGGCCTAGCTCCAACTAGGACTTCAACATCTACAGAGCTAGTCATTTTTCATATTGGATGTAGGAAACCACAAGGACTCATCACTCCCTCTTGCAATGGAACCGATCTGCACCACTTCAAGCTTGTCCCTGAAGTATTCAAACTTCACTCTCGCCAGAGGCTTGGTCAAAACACAAGTTGTCTGCTCGTCCGTTGCAACATATTAGAGCTTCATTGCTCCTCTCTCCACCATATCCCAAATATAGTGATACTTGATCTTGATATGCTTTGATTTGTCATGGAACACCGGTTTCTCGGACAACTTCACAGAACTCTAGTTGTCGCAGAAGATACAAGTCGCCTCTAACTCGAGATCAAACAAATCTGACAGTAGCTTCTGCAGCCATACTGCCTCACAACTGGTCGAACATGATGCAATATATTCTACCTCGGTTGTACTCAATGTCACACTCGACTGCTTCTTGCTAAACCAAGAGATCATACCAGATCTCAAACTGAACCAGCGTCCGAAAGTGCTCTTCCTTTTTGTGGCACTGCCTGCCCAATTTGAATCCACATAACCATGTAGGTTAATCTTCTAATTAGTCGCATAGTTGATCCCATACTCAATTGTACCCTTTAGGTGCCTCAATACATGCTTTGCAACAATCAAGTGAACACGTCTCAAATCTGTCAGAAACTGGCTAAATGTGTTCACGGCAAAGCATATGGCTTGCCTCATGTTTGTCAAGTACATCAATGAACCAATCATGTGCGTATACATCATGGAATCAATTGTCTTTGAAGAAGCATCAAATAGTAGCTTCAAATCTGATGCCATGGGCATGGTAATATCCCTGTAGTCCATCATTTTGAACCTCTTCAAAATATCTATTGCGTACTTTCCTTGA
Source organism: Pseudotsuga menziesii (assembly GCA_001517045.1). Lineage (NCBI taxonomy): Eukaryota > Viridiplantae > Streptophyta > Pinopsida > Pinales > Pinaceae > Pseudotsuga > Pseudotsuga menziesii. The sequence continues at coordinate 6,162 of LPNX010079040.1, read as the reverse complement.
CCAAGAAATATCCCATCTGATCTATGCCACACCTCCAAACCTAAGAAGTAGTGCATCATCCCCAAGTCCTTCATCTTGAACTCTACGACAAGTCTCCTCTTTGTATATGCAATGAGCTCATCCTCACCTATTAGAAACAGGTCATCTACATATAGTAGGAGAATCACAGGTCTTCCTCCCTCAACCTTAAAGTAGAGGTTGGAATTTGCTTCACTCTTGGTAAAGCCTAAGCTCGTCAAAAAACTATCCATATTGCCATACCACGTCCTGAGTGCCTGCTTCAAACTGTACAAGGCCTTCTTTAATTTGCACACATGAGTCTATATGTCATGTGTCTCAAATCCTAGTGGCTTCTCCACATACACTTCCTCTTCAACTACACCATTCAAGAAAGTTGTCTTGACGTCCATCTGGTGTGTCTTCCATTTCATTATTGCGGCTAAGGAAAGTATAGATCTAAGGGAAGTGTATCTTGCAAATGTCTCCTCATAATTGATGCTTTCTTTCTGGGAGAAGCCACGTGCTACGATAATTCCTTGTATTTCTCGATGCTTCCATTTGTTGCATGATTAATCTTGTCGATCCATTTGGAAGACACTGCGGACTTCCCTTCAAGTCTCAGGACCACCTCCCAGACATCATTCTTCATGATTGACTGATACTCTTCAATAATTGCATCCTTTCATGCTTTATTTTCTACAGCTTCCTTGTAGTTGGAAGGTTCTTCATTTATGATGTCACAAAGTATTGCCACATAGTTGGAATATGGTCTCGGTCTCTTACTTTCTTTGGAAGTCCCATCTGGAGCACCATATCTCTCTGCATCTTGGATAGCTTCTCATGCCCATGTTGGCCCTCTCTTGTAGGAGTTCTTCTCGTGAGGTGGATCTACAGGTCTCTGTGGTTATTTCATGTCATGGTCTTCGTGGTATCCTTGGATTATCTCTTCCATAACTGTATCTTTGGTTCTAGGAACTTCAGTTTCTTAAGTTTCTTCAATGTGGAATTGTCCTGACTTGTTGTAATTTGAATCTTCATCAAAAGTGACATCTCGACTAGTCTCGATCTTCTTGAATCCTGGGAAGTATATTTTGTAAGCTTTTGATGTGTCATTGTACACAACGAATATGCCCTTATTCCCTGGAGGATCTAGTTTTGATCTCTTTTCTTTTGGAATGTGTATGTACACAAGACAACCAAATATTCTGAGATGGGTGACTTCTGGTTTCTCTCCTAAGAAATCTTCTTCTGGAGTCTTGTTTTCCGAGACACAGTGTGGTGTTCTGTTTTGTACATATACAACTGTTCTTGTTGCTTTTGCCCATAGGTGCATTGGAAGGTATATGTTATGAAGCATTGCCTTTTTTGCTTCCATTATTGTTCTATTTTTCCTTTCTGCAATGCCATTTTGTTGAGGATTGTAGGGAGTACTCAACTCCCTCTTAATCCCATATTCTTTACATAGATCTTTGAACTCTTCTAAAGTGAACTCACCGCCATTGTTTGATTGTGAGGTCTTGATCTTCCTTTCAGTATGATTCTCTACCAATGCTTTGAATTTATTGAACTTACTGAAGACCTCATCTTTGTTTTTCATTAAATAAATCCAGGTTTTACGAGAATAATCATCTATAAAAGAAACATAGTATGCATACCCGCTTAAGGAGTTGGAAGACATGGGCTGCATATGTCTGAGTGGATTATCTCCAAAATTTATTTTGCCTTGCTTTCACTGCTAGGAGATGGTTTCTTTACATTCTTCCCCTATGAACATCCTTTGCAAATGCCTTCATGTTTTGCTTGCATCTCGAGTATACCTAATATTGTTTTGCTTGCAAATGGTAGTGCTCTATAGTGTACATGCGCAAGCCTTCGATGCCAAAGTTCGCTTTGTTCCATAGATCCATGAACCAAGTCTTGTCTTGGTTGTCCCTTCAATTTGTATAGGCCTCCCTCTTGTTCCCCAACTATTATTTCATCATATATTGTCTTGCCTCTTGGCCACATGAGTACTTGGCCATCAACGAATGCAACACATAATCCTTTAGCATCTAAAGCTGAAATGGAGAGAAGATTTTTCTTCAAACCTAGTACGTAGAGAACATCCTTCATCTTCATTGATTTGCTTGAATCCAACTTGTAAGAGGCTTCTCCACTCCCTTTTATGGGATACTGATAGTCATCTCCAAGTTTCACCTTGTGAGGTGACTCATGTTCTGATAGGTTGATAAAAGATTCTTTGTACTATGTCATGTGCTTGGAAGCTCCACTATCTACAAGCAATCATTGCTTCCATGGGTGATGGTACCTGTACGAGCCGAGATGAAAACATATTCTTCATCACTTGAAGAATCCTCTCTTGTTCTTTTGTTTGTTCGTTCATCATCTTCAGCAATGTGTGCATGATGCATTTTCTTCTTGCTGTCCTTAGTGGATCCTTTGTTTTTGGGACAATCTTCTGCAAAGTGGCCTTTCTCATGACATGTGAAACATCTGAGATTGAAGTAGTCCCTTTGTGATCTATGATTATTTTGGAATCTTTTGGGCCTTTTGTGAGGGTGATCCTACCTCTTGCTTCTATTCTTCTTTGCATTAGTTGTTAGGGTTTGATCATCATCAACTCCCATCTTCTCTTCTCTTGACACTAATCGGGATTCTTCTTGGGTGCATTCCTCCCCCAATCCGCTAAATTTGATTAGCTTCTTCCTAGTGCATATCCCTTGAATGAATGAGTCCCATGATCTTGGGAGACCATTCAAGGTAGTCATCACGATCTCTCCTTCTTCAACATTTTCTTCAATGGCTTCTAGTTGCTCCTTGATTTGAGAAACCCTTGTGAAGTAAGACTAGATGGTTTTTGAGTGTTGTATATCCACATTCTTGAGTTGGTTTCTCAAGGTCATCTTCCGGTTGATGTTCTTCCCTTTGAATAGTTTGATCAATGCATCGAACATCTTCATGGGGGTCTTCAATGATGAGAAATGAGGGATGAAATGATCTTTGAGTGAGTCTGCATTGATCCTCTTAGCTCTTATCATGTTCTTCTTGTGAGTAGCATTTGCATGATTTCCTTTTGGTTCTAGAACCTCCTTAATGACATACTTGTCCAAGTCATTTTCTTCTAGAATCAGAGAGATTCTATGCTTCTATGCTCAGAAGTTGTCAACTCCTTCAAGCTTGTCCTCAAACTTGGTATGATTCAACATCTTCATGTGAGAACCTCAAATGGAAACAATAAAGAAATAGATCTTACCAATTTGAGATGCCCAAACTGCTCCTTAATCTGGCTGACCTAGGGTTCACTAAAGAAACCCTAATTTTTCAAACTTAGAATTCTGAAATCTTGTCTGGATAGAAAGATGCGCCTCCTTGAGGCAAGTTGCCTAGTAAGGTCCTATTCCAAATTTTGTGGAGAGAAGCTCCAAAAACTTGATGCCCTAGTTTCTCCTAACAGTAGTGATGAAGTTAAGAATGAAACTTCTTCATACTGGATTTTTTCTCCACCAAAAGATGCACTTCCTTGAGGCAAGTTAGCCTAGCCTTTTTTCTGGAAATTTTGTGGCGAAGAGTAGGGAATATTGGAAGCCCTAGTTTTCCCAGCTACATAGTGCCTTCTTTCAGGGTGGCTTTGAGACCATGTTAGAGTTTGTACTTTAATTCAAATATATTAGATATTTAATCTAATGCACTAGTATCACTGAAAGATAGACATGCACAACACAAAAGAAAGACATAATTTTATCCTGGGAAACCACTAGGGAAAAAACCCAACAACTTCTTTTGTATAGATTCACCACTTAGTACAATGTTAGACAAAGGTAGAAAACCCAAAGATAAGATGCTTTTTTGCATCTTCTTCTTCTTCTTCACCAACAAACTTGTATTTCTCACTCTAGGAGCGAACTTGCTTGCACTTACTATCTGTCAAAATCAGGGAGGGAACCTCACTATTTATATTCTTCAGTTGTGTGACCTTTTGGTCCAACAGGGCCGACTTCTGGACCTTAATGGGTCGACTTTTCCTAGGGAGATTGCAAAATACATTTTATACATATTCTCTTGGGGACTATTGCTTCAACTTACAATGGAGGTCTTACCTCGACTATTACATGACCAATTACATTAATGACATCTTCGATCGGAGGGAAAACATCCCCGAAAGTAGGTACAATAAAATTACAACCAAGTACAATAATAATAATACAAATAATACAATGAAGAATATCTTTCGAAGTTACATTATCAACAACATGCTCTGCTTTCTTACTGACGCCTGCATGCCCACACTCTGCTTGGACGTGCTCTCGAGTTCCCAAGTCGTGTTTCCCACTGTACATCAACTTCTTAGTTTTACCAAAGCCCGCGATGGTGCTTGTTGGGTCTGCTTGCCTGCTCAAGCGTCCGAGTGTGATCTCGATTTGGATGCTCACCCCATGCCAACCACTCGTCTACCATCTGATGAGCTTCCAAGTCAAGTCACTTGCCAATGCGCACGTCTTAGATTCTTCGTCCAAGCCTCCTTGCCAAATCTCGCCGATGCTTATACATGGGTGGAAGGGTGGTCAAGGAACCTTCTCGCTTAGACCATGATAGAATCCTTCATCAATCACCATATTTATGATGAGTTAAGAGGTTAGGAAGGTCAATTTTGTATCAAATATTTTGAAATTGCATTTTAATGAGTGTGCACCAATCATTTTATGAGAAAGTGATTTTCATCTTCAACCCTCTTAGTGTAACAAAGATGACAAATTCTTGGTTCCACTCCGTTTTAAAAATTGTTCAATACCCTATTTCACCATGGAGCTCATGTGAATTTCTTTCTATTTTAGCAATGTTGATTTATTCTTTAATTTAGTATAAACAAGAGAGTTACGTTTGATCTTTTAGATTAGGTTGATCACCTCCTTGTATAATATCTTAATTTTCTCTTATCTCTAATTCTTTATCGCATTTCTCCTTAAATTTAGATGTTATAATACTTTTAATATTATTGTTATTCTACAAAGTGGCCTATTTCTCCACTCTCCAATGATTTAACCACAACTTAGCAACTTTATGCCAACCTTGCTTAAGTTGCAAGTGGTTTTTACTATAGTATGAAGCAATTTAGGGAACGTTTTGTCTCCCATGTTGTTTATTTTGTTCTTGTACATTAAATCCTTGGTCACAACCATGCTCTCAATGGGGGTGAGACTCGCTTCTTTGAAGAAGATAAGATATGGTGTATTGCCTATAATTTTGAGATTGTATGTTATAAAACACTTTTGAATTTGCTCTATCCTTCTCCACAAACCTCTAGAGATGCTACAACCACAAACTTCACATTCATATTCGTTAACAAGAGTAACAAAAGTTTCAAAAAGAGTGTTTTGTTATCCAAAGCCCAAGGTCTATTGATTTACAATTATTTGAAGTACATAATAATCTTCACCCTCCATTAATCATTTTCTCAATGCTATAGTTCTAATTAAGTTTGTTATGAAGATTGATTTCGAAAGATTTATATGAATTCACTTCCTCCAAGTTGTCATTATCATACATGAAATTAGTATAAGTGATATTTTTGGATTTGATTACCATAATCTTTGGTTTGCCAGTGCTGAAGTCATAAACACACTAGAGAAAAATCCCTTGAAATTTTGTAGTTGTTTGTCGAGATCATCAAAAGGGCCTCACCATAATTACAATATAATCAAAGTAGAGAAGAAGGATAATGACTATACCAGCCAAAGTGGCACTGACCCAACCTACATTTTCTTAACAACCCTCTAACTTGTCAATGTATATACCAAAAAAAAGAGTAGGGGACAGGGGGCAACCTTGCTTGACTTTAATATTACAATTAATTTTTTCTTGCCTTCCCTCAGAATTCCTAAACTTGACAATAACATCTCATACAAACTTAGCACATGTGTGCTCAATTCAAAAGAAACTTTCAACTCTTCTAAACTATTCCAAAGGTTTTTTTCAGTGTTCCACGGAAGCTCGCCCCCCTCGCTCCCCACGCCCCGGGGGCTTGGGGGCTCCTCCAGAAACGTTTCCTCACGCCCCCAAAAAAACGAAACTTCCGGAAACGCAGGAGGGGGCGCGTCCCCTGTTCTGCAGCGCGCTCCGGTGAAGGGGGGCTCCCAGACGCCCCCCCCCCCCCCCCCCCCCCCC
>LPNX010079021.1:3563-16993 GCA_001517045.1 Pseudotsuga menziesii | reverse complement strand
TTATCATTCCTATTGCTTTACCTTATAAGATTCCTTCTCTATATTCAGATAATTTCATTTCTGGAAGTTAACTTAAAGTAAGAATAAGTTTCAGAACTATTACATCTCATTATTCAGATATTAACATGTTAATATTGGTACTTACAGAATGTTTAGAAAGAGTAAACAATGTGAGTTTACTTCAATACTTAAGTAAACTAGTTAGAACTGTGGCATTACATTTATCTCCTTACTTTTCCTTCTTCTTTCATTTTTAATCTCTAACATTATCTGTAATGGTAATAATAACTTTTATGGATTAAAATGCATGCTAGTTATATATATACAGTTATATAAAACAGACTATATAAAGTTTAATAATTTCTTTTTATTTTCATAAACAAATAATAATATTAACTGTTAGAATAGGTTTTATCAGAACCCTTTGGTATCTATTGATCAGTACAGGAATTAAAATAGCATAATGCTATTCTCTGTACACCATAAAATAACATAAGTTACATTTATGAAGAAACTAATATTTCAAATAAAGACAGGATTATCACTTTACTTTAGTAAATATTATTGTTATAGTAATAATATTCTACCTTATTATATCTAACATAGAATTAGTATTATTTTATAAACTTAAGAAATAACAGTATTATTTATATTACAATCTGGAGTTAAAGAATATACCCTATTCTCCAGGCAACTAGACTTCTCCAAGATCTTTTTGTTAAAACAAATTTAAACATCAAATATAAGGTCCTATATGGTTAAGGGTATTAACCTTATAGTTACATATTTAATATTTAACGAAGATTTTCTTAATAAACAAACTATATTATAATTCAGGGATTTAAATCTGACAATAACTTTATAAAAGAACTTTTACTTAAAATAAACAACTCAGCTACATAATTCAAACAAAGGTAAATAACAGAACTGCTCGTATAACGAGCTTAAGTATTAGGTAATAATCTTTTATTTACCTTCAGAAATGACAGAAATAGTATTATTATATTTTAGTATCAAAATAAGAAGTGGTATTGTGCTCAAACTGTAAAAGTTAGAGTTTAACCCTACATTATCCAGCTTTGTAAATAACAATAATTATAAATATAAGATAACAAATTACTTGCAGCCGTATTATAAATAATACACTAAGGCTGTTTTAAGCCTTTATTTTTATTTATTTCTTACACAGTAACAAATTAAGAAAAACAGTAATAATCTTTAAAACGGTAACTAGGGTTTGACCCTAAAATATATCTGTATATGCAAGGATTTTTTTTATTATAAATTACGATAATAAACTTGTTACGGTCGCTTATAAATTTGCAATGGAAAGCTATCAATGCCTGTATCTATCTTAATACACTTCATAATCTAAATTTAAAAACTGTTTAGATTATGCAGAAGGATAGTATTTATTTATATATTAAACCCTTGGGTGAAAAACCCTGAACCAATAAGAGTACAATCAAAACGAAGAGCCGAGTTCTTAACCTCTTCGCAAACAGGCTTACAGCCTAAGTTTTTCTTACATTATAAAAAAAAAAAAAAAAAACAAATTGACATTTACAACTGCGGCCTAAGCCGTAAACACCCTCACAGCATGTGAAGGGTTCCACCTAATAACTTTTAAAACCAGCAATCTTAATGCTGAAACGAAGCAACAAGGGTTTCAGACTTTTTAAGTCGACCCTTGAAAATTTTCCATTTGAAAACCATAAGGGGGCCGGCCATGGCATGACCAGGCTTACCAGGTTTGAAGCCTGCTTGCCCCAGCCTTCTACCTTCGGCCGCGCCTCGAAGTTGCAAAAACCTGCAAATGTAAAGATTCGAACCCTTTATAAGTATGTCGTATCCAAAGAAAGAATAAATTGTAAAAATTTAACAATAAACAGTAATGTAAATCTTTACCTGTATAATGGAAGATGCACGAGCGTCGTCTCCTGCATCACAACTCATAGAACAGGTAGGTAATACCTGTAAGGAAGCAAAGGAAGTTTTATCTCTCGGCTGTGTACAGAGAATAAGAGTGTGGTTTCAACACGCGAAACCCCGAGGGAAGGCAAAACAATTGCAAGGGTTTGGCTCAAACTGATAAAGAAGCGGTAATGGAGAAGCAAAGGACTACACTCCAGCATATAATGAAGGGAGCAAGCCACGACCAGGAACGAAAAGGAGGAGTCTACACGGAGTAAACCACGCAGAAACGCTCAACACCGTTGTAGAGCAACCAGCGCCGAGAGGCACGGAGAAAATAAGAGTTTAGGGTTAACTACAATGCTTTTATTCACACGATGCATGGCTGGGGTGGTGCCACGCCAGTGTTTTAATATTTCACCAAGAGTGGGTTTTATCATATAGTCAACCAACGTCACGAAAGAGGAATGATTTCCAAATCATTTGTTGAGTAAGGTTTTCCAAAGTCGTGGAGTGAGGACCATAACCTACGCTGCATGCAAATAATGGTCTCAATACTCTCCACTATTAAATCAAACCATGATAATCACAAGTAAATGGAGTAGTAATATAATAGAATCTAGGAGCTCGATGTTGGGAGATATTCGATCCAAATCTTAACCTTGATTTTTATAGTTTTATACTCCTTTGGAGGGTAGTCTATGGTATTTATATTACAATTTCATGAAATGAACCTTGGTACTAAAGTTTTATAAACTTTTTTCCTATATTACAAGATGTTTAAGTCCGTGATCAAGTAAAAAGAGTATAAGCATAAAGACCATGATTTTAATTGATTGTAAACTAGGAATTCTTAGAGTCATGAAGTTTGTTTGACCTCTAACCTTGGAACCATCATTTTCTTTTAGTAAAGTAATAACTCTTCAATAGTATAAAAATTGTACTGAAGCAAAAAATCTTATAATTGAATTCAAGTTCAAGGCTTGATAAATATAGTAAGACAAATCAATGATTTAGCTGATACAAGCTAGTTATTTTCTTTAATTTGCCTAGCATAGTTTAAAAACGTATAAAGAAAGTATGATAGTAGGAAGCTAGGTTATTTCTTTCTACTTATCTCTTGAATGAGTTTATTGACCATTATTAAAATAGTAATTGTAGTACAAGGCATATAAGATAAAGAAGTAATAAATTACCTTGGAAGACAATGGTTTTAATTCAGGTGATAACCTCAGTAAACAAGTGAAGACATGGCAGAAAATAATTTAATAGGCCAAAAACTCTGCAGTAATACAAGAAGTCTTGATCAGTCTTCACTTAGCTCAAATTGCTTGTATACGTTTAAATCCTTATTATAGATATTACAACTTTGTTTCTCTACTGTAATTCTTAAGGAATTGACAAGATAATTGTACAGAAATTATAGCTGTAATAGACTAGAGAAATTGACATATCTGTATGAACAATATGTACTTCTACTAGCAATAAGTTAGAGGATTATACCTTAACTTAAAGTTGAATGTTTTGTCTTTTTCTTTAAACCTATTTCGCTTACGACAAACTATAATAATTACTCTAGAATTTTAAATTGCAGTGCCACAACTTCTTACCTGTACATCTGTGAGAAAAGTAGAAACCGTTGTGTTAGCTCAAAAGCTAATTAAGCCTGGTTATGCATAACAGATCACCTTATGGTCACAAAAGGGAGAAAATTCAGTAGACTGTAAAGTATGTTTTATAACTAAGCATACTAACTGATAAACTCCATAACAAGCTGTTAATATATATAAAACAAATAAATGCTAGTTAAACTACTTTACATTAATGTAACTAATTAATGACAGTTGAGCTGTTTATCTGTAATGTTTGTAAATTTAAAAAATTTAAATTTTTCGAAATTTTTGGGGTTTTGACATGAGTACTGCTTTTAGTGGTGGTGACAGAATTCGATGTTCACTTGAATCCACTTTGGATGCAATTGTTGAGACCATCACATTGTCAAACAACGTACTATATGATATTACTTCATATAGAGAAAGAAAAAGACGTGAGTACGCTGATGGGCTTAGCTACAATGCAATAAAAAAGTTGAAAATCACCAAGGAGCATATATTTTCATTGTTTAGGGACCGTCGCACGGGGGAAATCCCAAATGCAAGTAGGCCACATATCTCTATCGAGTGGTGCACATATCAACCATCTGTTGATAACTGGATGGACAGATGGTATATGGCTTTTGATATGCCACCACACAACAACAGGGAAATCCCATTGTACTTCCTTTGGAAGATGTATGCAGAGTTCGTGTTGGGAAAACACGTAAACTATTTTGATATATTGCATTTTCAGGGGATCCGTGGGGGGATGCCCCAAAACCGACCCAATGCCAGGCTTCGAGATGTTGATCGCCCTATCCCTGCACCTCGCAGGCAGTTGCCTGGGCCAAATGTCCCACCTATACATGATGTGATTCCATAGACACGTGAGGCATTTTTGAGTTTGGCACGGGCCATTGTTCGCCATAGCACTATGGTTCAGCATATGGGTGAGGATGGGACATCTGTCCCTGGTGTGGTACATACACCAGGTCCTCATGGTGTAGGACCATCTTCTAGTGCAGTACCACCCACTGGTGCAGGACCATCTACTGCAGCACCATCTACTAGTGCAACACCATCACCACATTCCCAGCCCACTTTTGAGCCTCACGAGTGCACATCGTGTGGTCGTCCATGCTATGGTATTTCGTCAGATGTTGTCTTCAGTGGGTTTTTGAGTGATGTATGTATATGGTTAATTGTAATAAATTCTTCATTTATTTTCCTCTTTGTACACATATGTATAGTTTGATCTAATATATTAATTTTGTGAACTTGCAGCTGATGCTTTATGGCGGAAGCGACGCCCCAGAGTATCATGTCCCACACTCTACACAGGGGCAGGACATTCCATCCACTGATCCCGTATCTCACACCGAGGTAAACATTTTAAAATTTCAGTTTTTTAATACTTGTTAAATTGTTAATTTCCACATACTATACATGTTAGTTCACTAATGTTATCTACGGTCTAATATTTACAATTATTAAACTTGCAGATGCCGGATACTTCACGGGGGAAAGCAGTGATGGAGGTATGATCCATATCTGGGCAGATGCCAGATCCTACACTAGGGGAAGTAATGATGGAGGTAAACATTTTAAACATTTAAAAAATGTCATTTTTTAAATACATGTATGTGCATTGAATCATCCATGTCTAGCTACATGAACTCTTGTTGACTATAGGTTGGTACCGAAACACCTGGACCACTTCCTGGAGTTGTATCTCCTTATAGGCCATATGTGAACAAGGGCCAAGTCTATATGAGACGGCCTACTCCTAGAAAGAGTGAAGTTGTCCATGACCATGGAGATACTGATACCATGGTAATTTGTATATCCTTCGATGATATTTCTTGGTTAACTTGAAATCTAGTGCATAAAATATTTTGTTAATGTTTGATTTGCATGTTTACTGCATCAGGAGCCAGAGTTCACTGTTGAAAACCTTGCAGGGATGGTTGGTGCAGCAGTCAGTGCTGCATCTACAATGGCAACAAGGCACACAATGGTACAAGTATTTGAACATGATATAGACATCTATTGTGTTATTGTTGTCTATTGTTTATTCATGCACATTTCTAACTATTTCAAGATTTGGTGATTGTAGCCACCACCACCACCAAGTCCTGCCCCCTCTAGTTCAACCATGGATGCGACCATCATTCATGTTCAACCAATAGCTCCATCTGCTACACAAGAAACCCAATCCCCTTTGTCACAGTCTGTCACTGAGGTGAGATGTCCATTAATGAACAATTGTTTCAGCGGCAATGTCCATTAACATTTTCATAATTTTTGAGTTAATTTAGATATGGTATTTTATTGAGCTAATGTATTAGTACATAGTTAATTGAATTTAACAATTGATATTTAATTTGCAGGATCCAGAGATGCACATTGGTCCTATAGTTGTGCCTACAGGATCACCCTCAAGAAAGAACAAGAGGAAGCTTGAGTTTTGATGTGTCTTATGGGATATGTACATATCGATACATGTGTACATGTGGCTTGGACAGTTTTGGATACATGTACTTTTGGAGACATGTACATTGACATTTCACTTACATGTACATGTTGCTTGTATAGTTTTGGCTACATGTACATGTGGCTTGGATAGTCTTGGATAGTTGTGGAGAGACATGTACTTCTGGTTACTTTTGGATATATATGTACTTTTTGATACTTTTGGATATATATGTACTTTTGGAGACATGTACACAATTGACATTTCAGTTATAAATGAATGATACATTTCACTTTGAATTTTCTCTTTGGTTTCCACATGTTCTTGTGTCAATCTATTGTATTGATTTGTGAGGATTATCTATTACTTATGAATACACTATGTCAAAAGAAAAACTATTATATTTAAAGGTTTCAATGATCTCAATACATGCACACTAAATTCAAATTTCTTACTCGTGTAATTTAATAAATATAAGTGCAATACAATGTATTTCAAGGTTTCAATGATCTCACTACTTGCACACCAATTGGATATATCTAATTAAAAATTGTGAGTTTGGATTCATTAAATTACAAGTTAAGTCAATGCTCAAGTGTAATTTAATAAAACTAAGTGCAATACATGCTTTACATTTCATCAACAACCAACAACACTATTCAACAAACCTCATGCACCCAATGTCTAATCACTCAGCATTAAAGGAACTACAATAGAATCCAAAGACTGAGAACCAACTTTGTGAATCAATGTGATTTGAAGCATAAGTCCATTGGATTTGAAAAAGTTCAGTTCGACATTAGATTGATTCTTAATTGAGTTGTGACAGTAAGATAAGATTAGGGTTAGGATTAGGGTTTCCTTGGTAGGGTTATGGTAATGGGACATGCATGTTAAACAATAAACCCTAGTTAGGGATAGGGTTATCCAAGTTTGGCCTTCGTTGGCATGAAATGCATTTTCCAGCTTTGGCCCTCGTTGGCGTGACTGCATTGTCCCCTACTGAGCGAAACCCTAGCTTCAGAATTAATCATATTTAGGATAGGATCTCATGAAGTGCACGTGATCTTGTGTTTGAGCAGGTTAAATTCTTTAATGCTCCTCTACAGCCTTCAAAAATTGTTGGGGTGAAGAAGGTTGTTTTAGAAAAAATTCCAGAATGTGTCAATGAACACAGCCTCACATTGACAGGATTTCTTTTTCTCCATGCACTTTTTATTGAAAAAGGATGACTTGAAACCACCTTAACAATTTTGCAAAAGTTTGGTTAAAATGATGAGATTAAGCTTAGAGATGAGATCCTTCCAACATCATAGTTCAAACAGGCACTTGACAAGATATGTTTTGTTAAATTTTAATATGGATTTTAATTTAATAACAGTAACAGTCTTCTTTTTTTAACTTCTATTAGACCTGTATAGTATGTCGCTAGTAGTTAGAATTCTGAGTTATGTAGCAACAACAAAAAATAAACAATCATCCACAAATTATGCACATGAACACAAGAATTTTACAGGGAAACCTTTCAAGGAATAAAACCCCAAAAAATTTAATAATCCATCATCTAAATGAGATGATTGTGTTTGTACATGAGCAAATAATAAGCAGACTTTACATCAGTTTGAACATGCCTCTAGGGCACACATTCCAAGAAAGATCTTGTAGGATAATGGTTGTATAAGACTGTTTCCACTAATCCAAACTGAACCAAACTGATCCAAACTCTTGTTGACCAAGTCTGAGCTGTTGTATGGATGAGATGATTCCCTCTTTTAAACATGACTTGAACAAATAAGAACGATCTCCTTTTATAGCGTTCACCTCGAACAAATCTCCCATAGAATACTATTTCTTTAGAAATCCCTAGATTCCTCCTAAGGAGGAGCACTCCCTTATTATTTTCCTTATGATTGGATAAAATTCCTTGAATAGGTCCACATTGCTAATTCTCATATGTCTAACTCATGAGATCCTATTAAAGCACACATTTATTCTTCATTTGAGAGTTTGACCATGTCAAAAGTTCCACATGGTGTCTCCTCAAGCAAAGATCTTTCTTATTAAAACGTAGAAAATTCCTTGAACAAAATAGTTTTACTCCAAATCTCTCCTCAAAGGTGACATACACCATCTAATATGTAGAAATACATCAAGTAATTTGTCCTCAACCCCGAGGGATCTAAAAGTTGAATTATGCCTCTAGTTATGAGAAACCCTAGCTTCAGAAACCACCGTAAATGGAGGGAATCAAGCAATGGACAGGAGGGAGAGGCCCCCCCCTAGCTAAAATCCCACATCACGAATCCAACGGAATCGACAGTTCGTCGATCGGAGGCCCGAGCATCGATCTATGGCAAGTTACTGGTCACCTCCAGATATCGTTCAGGGACACGTGGTGGACTTGGGCTTGGAGCGTAAAAAACCTCACAGAGTGGCAATTTTGAATTATGTCAACTCCTGCTAGTGTGTTTGGGCATGGGAAATATGGCATTTCCAACCGCATCCCCACCATCCGTGGCTTTCCAGCTTTGGCCCTCGTTGGCGTGACTACATTGTCCCCTACTGAGCGAAACCCTAGATTCAGAAACCACCGTAGACAAAGGGAATCGGGAAATGGACAGGAGGGAGAGGCCCCCCCCTAGCTAAAATCCCACGTCACGAATCCAACGGAATCGATGGTTCGTCGATCGGAGGCACGAGCATCGATCTATGGTGAGTTGCAGGTCACCTCCAGATACCGTTCAGGGACACCTTGTGGACTTGGGCCCAGTGCGCAGAAAACCTCACGGAGCGGCTATTTTGAATTCTGTCAACTCCTTCTAGTGTGTTTGGGCATGGGAAATATGGCAATTCCAACCGCATCCCCACCATCCGTGGCTTTCCAGCTTTGGCCCTCGTTGGCGTGACTGCATTGTTCCTACTAAGAGAAACCCTAGCTTCAGAAACCACCGTAGACAGAGGTCACTAGGCAATGGATAGGAGGGAGAGGCCCCCCCCAGCTAAAATCCCACGTCATGAATCCAAAGGAATCGATGGTTCATTGATCGAAGGCTCGAGCATCAATCTGTGGACTTCTCCAATTGGTACAACAAATACACCAAAACATGATAGTTGCATAATCAAGCTAAACATGACACCGACATAATCAATTTGTTCCATGTGATAGAACAAGAACCCTTCATCAATTTCATACTAGTAGCTAAACCTAAACCCTCCCATAGGCCCAATCCAACTAGTATAGGAGCGAATGGTCGTCAAACAAGTATCACGGCAAGACATGTCAAATTCATAGAAATGACCAAAATGGCCAAGGTCTCATGTGACCAAAAATCAATTATCAAGATATGTTTGCTTTAAAGAAAAAGAAATGACCAAGGTCTCATGTGGCCAAAAATCAATAATAAATCAAAGGGAATTAAGATAGCGGTACAGACACCAACGTAAACTCAACACTTTCAATACTGGCATATAAAAAGGGTGTAAAATGCTTCAAGTATTGATTCCCACTTCCAATTTGAAGCTGATAATTTCTCCACATCCAACACGTGACAAAATATAAATTCCATTCATCTCATAAACATGATGAATTAATTGAGAGAATATCCCAACAAAGCCACTGAGAAGGAACATATCCATTATCTAGGGTTTCCTAATTATTGACCTATGGCAATGCCCAATTCTTCATTTTCCTTGATAAAAATCTCTAGTGACCTCAATGAACATAATGAATATAGGTCAAAGGAGGCATGTTGTTTCGAAAACAAACAAAAGGGAAAGCTTCCAATTCAAAACTAAAAGGATCCTTAAGTTTCGAGAGGACAATTAAGTCCATTTTTTTACTATAAAAAATAGTTATAAGGCATCCAACTCATTGCATTTGTTTGAATGGTGTCTAACATCGGTTTGGGTGAAGATCAATGACCAATTTAAATAGAGAAATGATTAATTTTTGGTTTATTCATATGAGATCGTTCCTAATATCTCAAGAATGACGAGAACCAATAGAAATGAGATATATATAATGAGATCAAGAAACAATACAAGGGATGGCCAGTGCACAAAGAAACCAATTAAATGAACAAATAAATAATTAAAATAGTGTGTTGTGGTTAACCCAACAAGGCATTGATGATTTAATATTCTAAAAAATTAGAACTGCTAAATCAACATAAGAAACTTGGGAAATTTTGGAAATGTCCTATCAAGGCACTAATAAAGTGAAACATGTCCAGTTATAGACTCTTAAAATAGAATTTGAGAATTTGAAAATGAAAGATTATAAGACAACAAATCAATTTATGGAAAGTGTAATGGAACTCATCAACTAGCTAAGAATTCATAGAGAATATTTGACTAACCAGAAGGCTATGAAGTAGGTTAAGAATCCTTCCTAAGAAACTTGTCATTGTAGTATAGCCATTGAAGAATGCAAAGGACTGTCACATCTATCAAGAGAAGAGTTGATGGGATCCTTACTGTCTCATGAATCAATAATTGATTTGGAAAAATATACTCTTGAACATTCCGTACACAAGCAATTATCATCAAAGGAAGTGGAACAAATAATAGAGGCAGGGGAAGATTTAACATGAACAATACATAGAGAGAAAGAAGGAACATTATGTGGCAGCAACATCACTAGTGTGTCTTGCTATATGGCTAAGGAGGATTTTAGTAGATCTCTAGCATGAAGAAAATGAAGCACCTCATGTGTTTTGTGATAACAACTTAGCCATTTCTTTGTACAAAAATGATGTATTCCATCATAAAATAAAACTTATTGATACCATATATCATTTTATTCGAGAGCTTGTAAGAAATTTAGAGAAATATGTTTAGAATTTTGTAAATCTCGAGATCAGTTGGTTGGCATCTTTCAAAGACATAATTTTATGCATAACTAGTCATGAAATGTATAAGGTAGAATTTAAGGGGGATTGTAGGAATAATTAATTTCTTCCTCTTTCATCGTACAAATGGTAGTTGTATAGGAGTTAGTATATGTTTGGTATTGCATTAAGTGCAAGTAGTTTTAATGTGAGAAACTTCTTGAAGCAAAGTATATTGATAATTAGGATATTGTGTATTATTTAGGATGTAGGAGTCCATTTGGAGAATGCATGTAGTAGTTTTTTGGGTTTAATGAAATATGAGCAATTTTCTTATTATGCCTCCATGATATCTATAGTGTTGTAGCTCTAAAATGTATTATTCTTTTCTCTGTTGTAGGTGGTCCTACATGTCCAACAATTTCTTCTAGTCACCTCTAGATACCGTTCAGGGACACCTGGTGGACTTGGGCCCAGTGCGCAAAAAACCTCACGGAGCGGCAATTTTGAATTCTGTCAACTCCTACTAGTGTGTTTGGGCATGGGAAATATGGCAATGCCAACTGCATCCCCACCATCTGTGGCTTTCCAGCTTTGGCTCTCATTGGCGTGACTGCATTGTCCCTACTGAGCGAAACCCTAGCTTAAGAAACCACTGTAGACGGAGGTCACCAGGCAATGGACAGGAGGGATAGGCCCCCCCTAGCTAAAATTCCACGTCAAGAATCCAACGGAATCGACGGTTCATCGATCGGAGGCCTGAGCATCGATCTATGGCGAGTTGCAGGTCACCTCCAGATACCGTTCAGGGACACCTAGTGGACTTGGGTCCACTGCGCAAAAAACCTCACGGAGCGGCAATTTTGAATTCTGTCAACTCCTACTAGTGTGTTTGGGCATGGTAAATATGGTAATTCCAACTGCATCCCCACCATCTGTGGCTTTCCAGCTTTGGCCCTCGTTGGCGTGGTTGCATTGTCCCCTACCGAGCGAAACCCTAGCTCCAGAAATGACCATAGACGGAGGTCACCGGGAAATGGACAGGAGGGAGAGGGGCCCCCCTACCTAAAATCCCATGTCACGAATCCAACGGAATCAACGGTTCGTCGATCAGAGGCCCGAGCATCGATCTATGGTGAGTTGTAGGTCACCTCCAGATACCGTTCAGGGACACCTGGTGGACTTGGGCCCGGTGCGCAAAAAACCTCACGAAGCGGCAATTTTGAACTCTGTCAACTCCTGCTAGTGTGTTTGGGCATGGGAAATATGGCAATGCCAACCAAATCCCCACCATTCGTGGCTTTCCAGCTTTGGCCCTCATTGGCGTGACTGCATTGTCCCCTACTGAGCGAAACCCTAGCTCTAAAAACGACCGTAGACATAGGTCACCAGGCAATGGACAGGAGGGAGAGGCCCCCCCTAGCTAAAATCCCACGTCACGAATCCAACGAAATCGACGGTTCATCGATCAGAGGCCCGAGCATTGATCTATGGCGAGTTGCAGGTCACCTCCAGATACCGTTCAGGGACACCTGGTGGACTTGGGCCCGGTGCGCAGAAAACCTCACGGAGCAGCAATTTTGAATTCTGTTAACTTCTGCTAGTGTGTTTGGGCATGGGAAATATGGCAATTCCAACCGCATCCCCACCATCCGTGGCTTTGCAGCTTTGGCCCTTGTTGGCGTGACTGCATTGTCCCCTAATGAGCGAAACCCTAGCTCCATAAACGACCGTAGACAGAGGTCACCAGGCAATGGACAGGAGGGAGAGGCCCCCCCTAGATAAAATCCCATGTCACGAATCCAACGAAATCGACGGTTCGTCGATTGGAGGCCCGAGCATCGATCTATGGCGAGTTGCAGGTCACCTCCAGATACCGTTCAGGGACGCCTGGTGGACCTGGGCCCGGTGCACAAAAAACCTCACGGAGCTGCAATTTTGAATTATGTCAACTCTTGCTAGTGTGTTTAGGCATGGGAAATATGGCAATGCCAACCGCATCCCCACCATCCGTGGCTTTCCAGCTTTGGCCCTCATTGGCGTGACTGCATTGTCCCCTACTGAGCGAAACCCTAGCTCCAGAAACGACCGTAGACGGAGGTCACCGGGAAATGGACAGGAGGGAGAGGCCCCCCCCTAGCTAAAATCCCACGTCACGAATCCAACGGAATCGACGGTTTGTCTATCGAAGGCCCGAGCATCGATCTATGGCGAGTTGCAGGTCGCCTCCAGATACCGTCCAGGCACACCTGGTGGACTTGGGCCCGGTGCGCAAAAAACCTCACGGAGTGGAAATTTTGAATTCTGTCAACTCCTGCTAGTGTGTTTGGGCATGGGAAATATGGCAATGCCAACCGCATCCCCACCATATGTGGCTTTCTAGCTTTGGCCCTCGTTGGCATGACTGCATTGTCCCCTACTGAGTGAAAGCCTAGCAAGTATGGCTAATAAACATGCCTAAGTAAAAATATGGTGCGTTACAGTCCATGCATGCCAAGTGGCATCTCGGAAAAAATATACACATGTACTAGGGTTAACATGTTGCATCAACAGTATAATTTAAATTTTGAGTTAAAAACATTGGTTTTGCTTTAATATAGCTTTTGTTTATAGACATAA
>LPNX010079011.1:0-13425 GCA_001517045.1 Pseudotsuga menziesii | reverse complement strand
AATCATCACATCAATATGCATTATAACATCAGGATTGACATGGATTATTTAACATTTCAAGGAATAATAATAATATTGAAACAATCATTAACACATCAAGATAAATTGAAAAATGAATGATATTGTATATTAGAAATCAAATAATCATCAAGACCAACATGAGTTATAGTATCAATATTATTATGATAATTCCACATTTAATGAAAAGCAAAACTTGACATAATCATCACATCAATACGCATTATAGCATCAAGATTGACATGGATTATAACATTTCTAAGAAAGAGAAAAAATATTGAAATAATCATTAACATCAATTTGAATTGAAAAATGAATGAAATTGTATATTAGTAATGGAAATACATAATAAGGAATGAGAAAAAAATCACA
This sequence comes from Pseudotsuga menziesii, assembly GCA_001517045.1. Classification (NCBI taxonomy): domain Eukaryota; kingdom Viridiplantae; phylum Streptophyta; class Pinopsida; order Pinales; family Pinaceae; genus Pseudotsuga; species Pseudotsuga menziesii. The sequence goes on along the minus strand of LPNX010079011.1, from coordinate 13,035 downwards.
TTTAAATAATCATAAAGACTAACATCAGCCTTAATATGATAATTTCAATTTTAAACATTTACCAAATTCTAAAAAGATCATTAATATCAGTAAGAATTATAAAATTAGCTAACATTAAAATTTATGTTAACAATAATATGAATTATAAAATTTCAAGGTCAATGAATTAAAACATTAACATTACTATGATACTTTAAATTTTAAGCATTTACTAAACAATATTGAAATAACCATTAACATCAATATAAAACCGTGATCATATTTGCAAGTGACTATATAACAAAATAAACATAAGTGTGTTTCATAAATATATAGAACCATAGATTCTAATGTATGAATGTAAAAAAGAGAACCAAAAAACATATCATGGTCATTGGATTGAAACTACATCTATTTCTTCCTATTTTTCACAACCCTAATTTTCTTGCACCTAAGCTTACTATCCTTTAGGATTTTGTTTTCAACACCATGGAGGCCATTTTTAGCCAATCTACGGGTTGGCTCATATTTGAGGGCATCCTCCAACTTGTCATAAACCACGCCAAAACCCGAAGATCTATGACCATATGTACGAAAACCAAAACCAAAAATTGTTTGGTGATTATCAACATCGAACTTTTTGGCAATTTCTTCCTTCAACTCTTGGTTAGATAATTTTCTCGATGAGCATGAATAACATGAATTTGAAAACGTCTTCTAAGCCGTGGTTCATCAACTAAATGTCTTATTCCAACTGTAACATTTGATTTAGGTTTTTCCATCTGAAACAAAAACAAAGATTGTAAGTTGATCTCTAGTTCTAAAGTGTATTAATATGTATAAAACATATAATAATACAAAATTTGAATTCTATATTACCATTAAAAAACTAATACTGCACACTTTTTTTAAAACAAGAATTACTATACAATAAATATATTAGTGCTATAACTTTTACACAATGTACATTACATAGTAATGTATTTATTGTATATACACACTTGAATATTTTTATTGTAAAATGATAATTGTTTTAAATAGAGTTTACATTGTTAGTTTCATAATGGTATTATAGAATCTAAGACATGTATTATTATATATTTTATATATAATAATAGAAAACTAAAATATATATGTTATTTAATTTAATATTGGTTTGTTGAGATCATTGATATTTCCTTTGTCAATCTAACATCCAATGATGGATGTGCAAGGGGGGCCTCACCTATAGATGAAAGCACATAACCCTTGACTTCTGACATCATGACATATCTCACCCATTGAAGTATTGAATATATATTACACAATAATCATCAATATCGATATAAAATCTAAATCACAATACTACATGAAGAATGAAAAAAAATACTAAGATGAATGAAAAAATGAAAGAGCTTGTGTATGGCATTACAACTACAAGTAAAGGAAAAAAAATATTGCAATAATCATCAACATCAATATGAGTTAAAACATGAACATTAATATGAATCATGACTATACTAAGAAGAAGCGAGAAAAGTGAATATTGAAATAATCATTACCATCAATATGAATGAAAAATGAAAGAGATTATATATAAATTATAACAATACCTCCATAAGGAATGCAAAACCTTGAAATAATCATCAAGAACAATATGAGTTATAACATCAATATTAATATGATGATTTATATTTTAACAAAAAATCACATCCATATGAGCTATAATGTAAACATAGACACGAATTATAACATTTTTAATGAAGAGAGAAAAAATATTGAATTAATCATTGGCATCAATATGAATTAAAAATTGAATGATATTGAATATAAGTTACGATAATGAGAAAATAAACTCTTTGAAATAATCACTCTGATAGATGAGTTATAACATCAAAATTAATATGATAGTTTCATAGTTTAACAAAAAAAACACTTGAAAAACTCCTCAAAGCAATGTGTTATAACATCAACATTGGTACGAATTAGAACATTTCTATCAAATGCAAAAATGATTATTGATATAGTCATTAACATCGATATTAATTAAAAGATGAAAGAGATTATATATAAGTTATGCTAATATCACCATAATGATTAACATCAATATGAATTAAAAAAAAAAAGTAAGAGATTGGATACCACAAAACTTGAAATAATTATACAATCACACCTTAAATAATGAGAAAAAATAAACCTTGAAATAATCATGAAAACCAACATAGCTTATAACATCAATAATAATATCATAATTTGAATTTTAATGAAAAATATGTTGAAATAATTATCACATTAATATGAATTATAACATTGGCATTGACATAGATTATAAAATTTTGAAAAAAAATGAGTTAAAAAAATTGAATAGTCATTAACATCAATATGAATTAAATAAATAAAAGAGATTGTATATAAGTTATGACAATACAATCATAAAAATTAAGGAATGCAAAATAAAAATAAAAAAACCAATTGAAATAATTATTAAGATCAATATAAGTTATAACATCAGTATTAATATGATAATTTCATAATTTAATGAATTTTTTTTTAACATAATGATCACATCACAATGAGTTTTAACATCAACATTGATATAGATTATAAAATTAGTAAAGAATGAGAAAAAAATATTGAAATAATCATTAACATCAATATGAATTAAAAATGAAGGAAATTGTATAAAAATTATGACAATAGCATTGTAAAGAATGGAAAAAAAATGATATAAATTAGAACATAAGAAATCATCAAATCAATATATCATCAAGATCAATACAAGTTAAAACACCAATATTAATATGATAATTTCAATTTTAAACATTTACTAAACAATATTGAAATAGTCATTACTATCAATGACTTGAAAAATGAAAGAACTAATATATAGTAAATCTTTAAATAATCATCACATCAATATGAATTACATATATATCGGTATGAACTTTTAATGTAAATAAAATATGGCATACCTTGTGCTGAAAGTGGAACTGGTGTAGTCTAAATATTAATAAAGTTTTATAGAAGATCTGAAAAACAATTAAATTAAAAGTTTAGAATCATAACAATAATAAAAATCCAACAAAAAAAAATTATAACTACTAATTTCGGAATGTATTAAAAATTTACCTAAATTATTTCTAAAAATTGTACATGCCACATGGGCTAAATAATGGAAGTCATTTCATAAACATAGAGTCTCAATCCTCTTTAAGTTTAAAGAGGAAAGAAATAATCCATTTCCAAACATTTAATTACTAATCTTTCCTTTTAAATGGGGAACAAATAACTTTTCAATAAAACTTATTTAAAATATACAAATTTTTGTCACTAGGATCCATAAATTATTTTTATATTCTATAGATAAACACTTTCCAACAAAATTAACATGGAAACATTCTTCTCCTTAATATTTTTAATATATTTCAAAAGTATTCTAGCTTACATCATTGAAAACATAAATATATTTTCCTAAGGGAAGAGGCTTTTCAGTTTTTATTTGTTTTCATAGATATAAATAATAATCTAATCTATCTGTGCACTAAGAGAAAGACATTAATATATCCAATGTATCCAATGAAAGCCTTGATCCATAATCATTAAAGTATAAATAATAATTTGTATCTTTAATAGAAGCTAAACTCATAAAAAAGTAAAAATGTTAACTTGCACTATATTTCCAACAAATTAAAATAACATTCTTACAAATCTTCAATAAAGTAAATATTTACCATAGCCATCTACAAGGTTTACATGAATAGCTTATAGAGTTAACACAAATTTTGATACATCATCTAACGCTAATATTACTTTGTATAAAACCACCAATAATAAGTCTATGTTGAATTTAAGATAAATTATGATAATCCATATTCCTAATAAATAATGTGAATGAGGTAGATACCATTATTCTAATCTATACTAGACCATTTTTTGTATTAATTATGAAATTAAATAGTATTGTTATTTCATTTTAATTTCAAATATCTTAAATAATTAAAACTTATACACTTAATCAAATATCTATTTAATAACAAGTATCTAACAAAATTTTAGAACTTTTTTTTTATCAATATTGAAATATTGAATTGAAGTAAAGTGAATTATGCAAGATAAAACCTAAAATCTAATGACTTTAAAGCATAGTGTATTTACAACAACTTTAAAATAAGAAAATGTTCTAAAAGAAGTGTGTACATAAGAACCTTTCTGGTTTGCAAATATAAAAGAAGTTTTTTTTGTGTGTGTTCAAATTAGAGTCTATTTTTTTAATACTTAAAATATTTAATATTGAGTAAACATTATTATAATTTATATTTTTAATGTAAATATCACTATAACTCATTGGTTGTTTTTAAAATATTTAATAAACATATACACCATCTTAGTTTTTAAAAAATATTATTGTTTTACAATAACAATGTATCATGCCGTTTTTTTTTAATAAAACTGTAATTATTTCAAAAAAAAATATTATATAATATAATAATGATTCTTAGTTTTATTATATACAATAACCATGTATGATGTGTGTGTTTTTAATGAAACTATAATTATTTTTAAAAATATCATATTATATAATATAATAGTGGGTCTTAGTTTTATGAATTAAAACTACCAAACACTATGTTATATAATAATCTTTTTTATGTTTTTGTTATATTTAGGTGTGAAATATAAATTAATTAATAATAAAATATTTTTATTAATTATTAATACCTAAAAAGATTGGTTCTATTGGGTGCATAGGATATTTGTATTAAATATTAACAATTAAAATAACATAAACCTATTAATGTCAATTTTGATTAGATTGCATTCCATTAAGGTGTGGGTCTTATCAACAAGATGATCTTGGTTCAATTCTTCTTAGGGTTGAACTAGTTGGGAGGAGACACCCAAAATATGACCAAGTTAATTGTTGGTGTACTCTAGAGTGGGTGCGATCCCCACTTGATTTTAAGTGGGGAATATATGCCTCTAGGTTATGGTTTATCATACCAAATTCCACTCCTACCAACTGAAGGAGTTTGAATAAAACAAAAGAAATCTAACCCATATAATCTAGAATAAATGATGATTAAATATATTAGTAAGGTATTCTTTTCAAGAGATCGAGAACCTTAAAGACAAAGAGGTCCACCTTACGAGATACTCGTTGGGTGCATGCCAGAGTACAGACAGCTTCTGAAGGAGTCTCATGCACAGCCTATGCAGAAGATTTCTTATGACATTGTTCCTAGAATTCTGCCACACTATCATAAGTTGTGTCAGATATATGGTTCTCTCTATCATTCCTTCTCTTTTCCTTAAAAGGCTTGTTCTACTTTCGTATGTAGCTCTTGTAGTCACTAGCCTTCTAGATTTTTAGAACATACGCTTTCAACTGTTTGAACTTTACGAGAGTCTAAAGGTTGATACAAGAATAGTTATTGGTCTTTGTTAATTTATTTGTGTTCAGGAGAGACCTTTTTCTACTGGTATGGAATCCATTGAAAGCTCTATGTTGCAGAACCGGAGCTAATCAAGGAAGTTTTATCGAATAAGTTTGGTTATTATGAAAAGCAGACTCCAAGACCTCTTATAATCGCTCTGTTCGGTCGGGGACTGGCTTTTATAAATGGGTTGAGATGGGTCAAGCGTAGAAGGATTGTGAGCCCTGCCTTCAATATTCATAAACTAAAGGTTTGGATTCTCAGAATGTCCTACAATGACTGTGATGGAATCAATGGTCTTGCAGTGATGAAGTGGGCTGGTATTTCAATTATGACAACCAAAATCGAGTCGAGTGATGGATTATTTAAGTAAGTTTACATAAAGGGAATTCATGAGTTTCTTCTTTTCCTTTTGACGCGGTCTCCAGACTGAAGACATTGTCTACCTTATTCACTTTTACTTTGGGACTAACAACAGGAAAAGGAATCATGTTGGGCCCCTTCCCCTTCGTTATTATTGTTCTCATTCTCATTTCCTGGACTCCCAGCTACCTCATCATCTTCTACGAAGCGTAATGTTTTGGATGGATGCTTCCCATACATAGGCCCCGCCTCATAAAGATTCTGAATACCTTCAATTCCCATACTGTACAATATAGCAAGAACTAATTCCAGGCAGTGCGTTGGCAGGAATTTTGAACAGTGCTACAAATCTTAATGGGGCAATTGGAAAATCTGCATGTATTCATTATTAATTTATCTTTTCACGCTGCTACAGCTAAAATTGAGTTCAATGGAAATTTTTGGGAGAAGAGTATAATTGACATTTTGAACTCTTCCACAGTAGCTGTGTTGCAACAAAAAACCAGAAACTAACTCCCACCAGAAGCTAAAAGCATTAAGACTCTGTTATAAGTGGTTTTTTAATGGACCTGTAAAAATAAGAGGTGTCAAAACGGAAATTTGGAATCGTTAATATCATATTCAGAATAAAGTGATAGAAACAACTCCAACTCTACAGGTTGAAAGAGATCGTCAAAGAAACTCTGAAATCCATTCCTTTTACCACTATTACGAGAAACCATGAAATTGGAAGTATTACCTTGCTATGCTATTTCATGGAATGGCCATGACAATGAAATAGGTTACAATAAAATATCAGTGCAGAAGTTTGTATGTGCAAGATTTACTAACCTCTACAGCTCTTCCAAGAAGCTCACTTACTGGCTTGCTTTCTAATGCCAAATATTACTGCACTCCAAAATAAAATAAAATTAGTTTCAGTTAAAAGTAAATTGGATAAACAACTGTGTATGATAAACTTACCGGCCTGTGTCCAAGACAACCCAAACTAGAAAAAGTTATCAATCCAATCCAATAGCCAGGTTTAAAACAGAAAACATTATCAGTTCAATCGCGGGGTTTTATCAGTTCAATCGCGGGGTCTCGGCAGGTAGATGTCTTAAAACAGAAAACATTATCAGTTCAATCGCGGGGTTTTATCAGTTCAATCGTGGGGTCTCGGCAGGTAGACGTCTTAAAATAGAAAACATTATCAGTTCAATCACGGGGTCTCGGCAGGTAGACGTCTTAAAACAGAAAACATTATCAGTTCAATTGCGGGGTTTTATTAGTTCAATCGCGGGGTCTCGGCAGGTAGACGACGTAAGACGAGGTAAGATTTGGCATAAGATTTCGTAAATCCGTCTGTAGATCTTCAGCGTGCGAATCCGCAGCCCTGAACCTCGAGCCCGCAGCCCACAGCCGCCGAATTGGCAAGAAGCTTGCTGACCCCCTGAAACTTGCCGACCGCGTGAAAATCCGCTAGAGCATCGATGGATGCCTTATCATGTCGAATGAGGCCATAGAGCCATGGTGAAGAATGTCGGATGATGCTCAGCATAATGCTAATGGATGGCACATGATCGATGGAAGCATCTAACAACTGACAGGCTCGCCTTAAAGACGAGTCTGTCCAGTATATAAGGCTCGCCATTGGTTTATGGGGACTCCACTGGCTGTCGATGGAACAACGAGAGAAAATACTCATTTTTTTATTTTGTTAAAGAAACTAAACTAGCAAGTGTATTTAAGGTGCAAATAATATGTTGTAACAAGAGCCACTCGTTCGTAATGTCTCGACATTTTCATAACAATTTTGGGGTTAGACGTTTGCTTGTATACGAAATTTAATGTGAATCATTAAATATTTAATAATAAGAAACATATCATAACTCGAAATTCACTGTGCATCATTAAACACTTAATAATAAGGAACAATTAGAGCCTGTCAAATGGATGTAGCTTGGGTGGTTGGGAGGAATAGATGTTATCCTCCCCACCCAGGTTCTACTCTTGTAAGTGACATGTTACTCTTGTGGAGCCCTTTGTAATAAATGTTGTGATTGATGAGCTGACCATAACAAATGGTGAACCACATTTTAAGGAACAATTAGAGCCTTTATTTTGACTACAATATCTATTGTATTTTCTTTTTCAACAAGGTTCCAAAGAAAATTACACTTTGTAATACCCTCTCTTTTTCAACAAAGTTCAAAAGAAAATTACATACATTTTATACAAGTTTATGAAATGTAATGTGCATCATTAAACATTTAATAATAAGAAACTTTTTCAACAAAGTTCAAAAGAAAATTACATACATTTTATACAAGTTTACGAAATGTAATGTGCATCATTAAAAATTTACTAATAAGAAACATATCATAAATCTAAATTCACTGTGGCTCATTAAACATTTAATAATAAGGAACAATTACAGCCTCTATTGACTACTATATCTATTGCATATTCCTTTTAAACAAAACATGTGAACTATGTTATTAAAGATTATTGTTAATCTTAGGGTTTGATTATCTTGAAGCATTGAATTAAATATATTTCATTTTATTTGTTGTAAATGTTCTATGGAGAAATTATGATGAAAGAGCACCAATCTTATGGAATTTTATAGTTAGAATGCGAAGCCAAAGCACTTCAATTTGAAAGCACAATATAACTGTATTTGAAAAACTACACATAAGTAGGTAGATCAAATTAAAATGTAGCAATTACAATTAACCACTTCAAACTCGTGATCCAACCAATTGTCACCCCTCATGGAACTTTCTACATTTTTCAGGAATAGAATGCAATGGGATAGCAATGAAGGGAAATAGAAAGAAAATTTCGGACATTTTTCAGGAATAGAATGCAATGGGATAGCAATGAAAGGCAATAGAAAGAAAAATTCGGTTAAATATCAACAAATCTCTATATAGGCAAGACAATATTTGGTAAACTACACTTTATAGCATAAATAGTTCGTCCATTTAGCTAACTTTTTAATAGTTAGAAGAGATTATAAATTCATAGATCCTTAAAAAAAATAGCAATAGAGCATATATTTGGACAAGAGCAGGTGCTCCATAGTTGCATGTAGCAATAGAGCTAGCTTCCGAGGATTAGCATAGACCAGGGTGTCACCTGCAGTATGCCTATTTCCATGTAGATCAAACCAACTCTAAGAACTCTCCCTCTAGAATTCACAACCTGAGAAGGCCAAGAAGAAGAAACTTCCTATGAAATAGAGATTCAACCAAATAAACAAATGCAACTATCTAAATATAGGTCAATCAAGCTATATATATATATATATATATGGTTGTGTATAAGTTCGGGAATTCTACTATGGAGCCATGTTCGCACATTATGTTTAAATGACTATAGGCAAATTGTTAAGACTGTACTTCATTTTGTTTATGTAGTATGCTAATAGAATAGTTATAGGCAATTCATAAAGATTTGTTTTGTTTAAATTAGTGTAGATAGAGCTATATATAATTTATAAAATCCAATATGCATAAATATAATCAAATAAAAATAATAATACTTTGTAAAATAATATCTAACATTTACGAAGAACTTACTTTTTATTTACACTTGAATAAAAAATATGATTTTTTACCAAAAAAAACCAATTATTGGCTCTCAATTTCACTTCCAACTTTCTCTATATTACCATTGTTGTGTGGTCCACAATAAAAGTAAAAATGGAGAATTGTTCCACAAGAATCCATGCAAGGGGATGCATATATCTATTTGTCAATGAGTAATTTTCTATATTAATGAGTTGTTTCAATTTTAATTGCCCTTTATTTAAAAGAAAATATACATAGCCAAAATAAACAAAACTTTTAAGACTTTTATTTATATTTAGCAATTGTTTATAACCTCATGCAGGTTGAAGAAAAATATATTTATTTTTTTAATATATTCCCAATCCTCGAAATGCTGAAACACTTTCAGTGCTTTCTTGAAAAACTCATCAACCAATCAGCTTTGCTTGGAACCCCCTTCTCGTGAAGTAAGTTATTGCGACATTCTCTTTTTCAGGCCTCGTATATATTTTCAAGCCTCTATCCCTAAGCTAAGATGGTAATTTGTATGACATTTTTTTTAATCGTCATTTAAAAGGAAATGCAAATTGTGGAGATGAATTTTAAATCAAGATAATAGTATCCAAGTTTCAAGTTTTATTTTTCGTTATAAACGCTTGTCCAGTGATTTATCACGCTTGTACACCAAGTCTATGAAGTTTGAATGTCTCATCATCTTCATCACGTTTCAAAAACTTTCTAAATTTCAAAAATGCATTCGAATTTTAAATGATAAAATGATTTAAATTAATAAAAACTCAGAAACACATTAATCAAAATAAAATAATAAAAACTTAAAAGGAAGTACTAAGGAGAATGTATATGTGGAAAGAAATAAATTAGAATACTTTTTCTCATGTTTTTTTTTATCACTCTTCGTTTTTTCACTGCAAAAAAACAGATTTAGAACTGTGTCAAAATACAACAAAGCTTTTACATAAATTTCCAGTCTCATCAGCATTACCAAAATTCTCGTACCTTCCACAAGAACAGGTTGAGACAAAATCGATTGCATGATATTTAAACTCCTTAGCAAATGAGTCGTAACCTTGTATTCATCTTTGTCAAAAGCATGTAAAGTTTTTAAATTTGTGTATTGTCACTGAAGCTTTAATATTTATATATATATATATTGTAAGAGTAATTGAAAAATATTGATGTGATAAAAAACAATTTCAAAACCGTACATTCCATTTAAATTTGAATGTAGTAATTGATTTATATTTGTGATAAAAAAACATTTCAAAACAGGATATTATATTTAATAAAGAAAAAAAACTAAAAAAACAACATAATATTCAACATTAAGGTTACCCGGTTACAGTTTTCATGGTAAAAGTGGTTTGAATGGTAAAAGTGGTTTGAGAAACCTTTTAAAATTATTTTAAAGACTTTGCATGCACACTTGATTCTTTTATGATTAGTATAATGCTATTTAAAAGTGCTTTGCTTTTCAATTCCCAAATTTTCAAAGTGCTTTGTATCGCCAAAGAAATCTGTGTAGACCTGCTTTTTAAACACATTCCTGCATAGAGTTGAGCTCATACCTGGAATATGGTTGTGAGTATGTGAGCATGTCCAACATCGTCATTCTGCATGTGATTATAGTTATAAACAGTCAACTCCGCTCCGCCAAACTTTGTTTCAACCCCATTATATCATCTTTGCTGAGAGCGAATGACTTACTCTTCAGAAATTTATCAAGAAGATTATACAATGTCTGGGCAGCTTTGTCCACCAATCCCAATTCTAGTAATACCGCACAGGTGCCCTTCGATTTCCTTTTCTCCATTTTTGCCTTCATCCTGTGCTTGCCATTCAAGAAAGCTGGACTGAGCCATATTCTTGCCGTTCAAGAAAGCTGGACTTCAACTAAATAATTCATAGCCAAATTATTTTTGGACAAAAATATTCAATGTTGATACTTTCTAAAATTCTAAATAATCATAATTGAACTTAAATATATTCAATGTTGATATTTCTTGAAAAGCTAAATAATCATAATTAAATTGTTTATAAGATATCTTCCTCGTTAGAAATTGAATATAGTATAAATTGGTCTTGTTTTTAATTATAATTTATTTTTCGAAAATATAAATTCCTTATCTATCAAGTTCTCAAAGATATAAAATAGATTTTAAGTCCTTAAAGGAAATATAAACTCTTGAATCAAAATTCACATGACTGAAATGGTTGTTTACATATAAAAAATTGAAATGGTAACAGAAGGTAGGAAGCCATGGCATTTTTTGACATAATTTATTTTGGCAATAAATTATCACTGTTGATGGAGCTTGTATTCATAAAGTATCTTACATTCAAATTAAAATTTTAAAATTTCCTAGTAATAAGTTTTGAGAACCAAAAATAGGTTTTTTCAACATACCTTAACTTGAAATTAAATTACCCATTAAATTTTTTTTAAATCTCCTAGTAATAAGTTTTGAGAACCCAAAATAGGTTTTCTCAACATGCCTTAACCTAAAATTAAATTACCCATTAAGAAATTTCACAATGGTTTTCCTACACAACCTTCTGATGCCATGGAGAAGGAAACAGATGGCATATAACGAAAACAACCAGAGTTTATGAAGTTTGGAAAGGCAAAAATGAATGTGATAAATAATTTGTATTTCTATCATTGTTTTTTAGTGTCAACTCACATAAGTATAAGTAAGCTTGTTCAATTAGGTGAGTCATTCACGTCTCAAGGAATTCGTTTAAATCACCAATTACGAATAATTATTAGAACTGTTTTCTTAAAAAAAAATCATATCATCTTTGCTGAGAGCGAATGACTTACTCTTCAGAAATTTATCAAGAAGATTATACAATCTCTGGGCAGCTTTGTCCACCAATCCCAATTCTAGTAATACCGCACAGGTGCCCTTCGATTTCCTTTTCTCCATTTTTGCCTTCATCCCGTGCTTGCCATTCAAGAAAGCTGGACTGAGCTATATTCTTGCCGTTCAAGAGAGCTAGACTTCAACTAAATAATTCATAGCCAAATTATTTTTGGACAAAAATATTCAATGCGGATACTTTCTAAAATTCTAATCAATCATAATTGAACTTAAATATATTCAATGTTGATATTTCTTGAAAAGCTAAATAATCATAATTAAATTTATTTATAAGATATCTTCCTCGTTAGAAATTGAATATATTATAAATTGGTCTTGTTATACCTGCCTGCGGCTGGTATATTGTAATCGGTCGATTTCAAACCCCGTTGACTTTGCCTATTACCTGGTGTTTTTTGGCGTTGTTTTAAAAAATCAAACATGTTTTCCTAAGTATGACTTTGGCGTTTGCAAAATATTTTATTTAATTTTTTTAAAAATCTAATTTTCTAGACAGCTGATTGGTTGAGAGGCTATGATGTCAACATCGGGGTTTGGTATCTGGATTTCACTCGACATGTGGCAAGATGACATCATAATTTAAAATTAAAAAAATCAAATTTTTATCCCATTGCCAAGTGGCAGATTGCATGCTGAGCATGGGAGCCAGCTGTTCTGGGCCCATGCCTCCTGCCGCTGCCGTGTGTCTGGGCTCATGCCTCCTGCCACTGCCGTGTGGACCATGGCGCCTACCAGCAGCCAATCGCCAATGCCTGGAACCATTTGGATGCTTCCCGTGACCGCCGGCTCGAGCTCGAACAGAATGTTGCTGAGAATCAGGAAAACGTACATGTTCGGTTT
>LPNX010079010.1:94200-149613 GCA_001517045.1 Pseudotsuga menziesii | reverse complement strand
CAGCTCCATATTCAGTCTCCATTGTTGATAATTTGCATGATCAATTGTTAATTGCTGTGAGTGAAATTAATCTACTGCAGGCCTGAATTTCTACAGTATACATGATAAATGTAGAATCCTGTTCAATAATTTAATTCCCTCTATAGAAGAGAGATGTATGTATAGTGATCTACTTTTGCTGAAGAACATGGAAATCCTGGTAAAAGAAATGAACTCAAGCAAGGAGGTTAACTTATCTATTAAAGAGAATCTACTTACAAGTGCAACTGATATGGTGCAATTCCTGAGAACGGATCCATTTGGGGCATTCTGTCAGCCTCGGTGTGACCTCTGCAAACCCTCCTCCTTTGCAAACCCTCCTTTTCCGCCCTCTCCTCTGCAAGCTCTGTCCCCTGCGGCCTTATCCTCTTTGGCCCTCTCCTATTGTTCACGTGATGAAGAATTACCTATTGAACACTCCTCTATGGACAAAGGGCAGAAACCCCTCCCATTCCCATTCTAAATCTCACAGATAGCACTTCTCTGCTGCACCCAGAGCTTCTCGTGATGGGGAAGGAGAGACAACACTGGTTTTCAGTTCATTTTGGGATTTTACTGTAAAATTTGCACCACTGGTAGAGCTTTTAAATGAATGTTCTTCACCTATAACAGATGATGGTTCAACCTGTGGAATTGTTTCAGGGTTTCTCAATTTGGAATCCGTCTTTACAATAGCAGATGCAGCACTTCTCTTTCCAGAAAACAAAAATGGAACTGAATTCATACCATTTGTCTCGGAGATAGAACCACCAAATAATGGGAAGCCCACAGAATTTGCAGCAGCAGTGGTTGATGTAGAGAAACCCTCGACTTGCCTCTTTTCGACAGGGTTGCATGAATGATAGGAGAAACCCTTGACTTGCCTCTTTTCCACAACAAAAATCCCAAATCGATTTTCTATTTTTGGTTTAAAACATAAACTAATGCCGTAATCGATTTCCACCATATATTTGGATCCAAGGTATGACAACGCTTGGTGGGTAGAGTGCTTTTAAGCGATGATAAACTATATTAAGCATATTAATAGCTACAATCACTCTAGTGAAGCTAAGAAAAATTGCAATGGGTTAGAATATGCATTTTAGTGATGGTTGTGTTTGATTCATGAAGTATCTAAAAGTCTTGGGTGTGGGATTTAGGAGCTCGCTAGAGTTAAGTATATCAAGTATTGTGTGTGAAGAGATGAGGACAATGAATACAAAATGCTTTCTTAAACACAAAAAGTGTATGCATATCATAATCATAGGGTAAATGACCTTAAGAAAGACAAGTGGCCAGTGACCTAAATAAAGGCATGATCATTTTCATGGGGAATAAGAAAATGTGGAATTGGTTCTGGTTGCAAATTTGATGTTCTATCTTATAAAGAAATTGGTGTTTGGTTCATTAATCCATAGAATTCTTGAGTTCCTACCACCTTCCTTGAGGGATATTCACCCATATGGCGCCACTATTATAGCCTCATAAGCGTCGCTTAAGTGACGGCTCACTCATTAATCCATAGAATTCTTGAGTTCCTACCACCTTGCTTGAGGGATATTCACCCATATGGTGCTTTCCATTTTAAATAATTAACGAATTAAGTGTATTTTGAAAGTGTTGTTAGCTTATTTGGCATGGAGACAATGTTGGATATAGAGACCAATAATGGTATTATGGAAGGAGTTGGATGTTAAGTATTGTTCAAATCCAGGATCACTTGGAGGTTATTATCAAAGTGCAATTCAGAGACTCCTATTGCAAACAAAGGAAATGGCATAAAGTATACATGCTCTAGATTTTTGTCCAATAGAGTGTCCTTCTATGTTTTCAATGCAATTAATGGGGAAGTTTCCTTGAAAGGTAAATAATATATTGTCTATTTCTACTTGATTTCATTTTCAGTTGCAGTAGTTATGATTGGAACCTACCATAAACCAAAATTAGAAAATTATTTTTTCCCCAACAATGATGAAGTATATCGACCATCTTTGATGAGAATTAGATGTATTTGATTTGGAAAGTTAGTAAAACTTACATGTTTGCATTGGTCTAATAATCTTTAGGGTGCAACACTATATATGAAAAGAAAATGCTAGATTTGAAATATAACCAAGAGATATATAAGGTAAACTAGTTAGGATTCATGTAATCATGTAGTGGCATGTATGATTGGTGACCTACTTAGATGGAGGGCCTTGATGTGGTGTAAACATGGGTGTTCTTAGAAGGTTATCATTGCTAAATAGTTTCATTTTCATGAGATCTTATGAATCAATATCGAAGATTTACCACAACATTTTTACAGAACTTTCAACATTTCCAAGTTGACAATTCCCTTTTATCCTTGTAATTGGATTTTAAAAAATCAAGCAATTTTAGAGTCGTCGCTTAAGCGACACTTAGGAGGATAGAAATTTTAGCGCCGTCGCTTAAGCGACACTTAGGAGAATTTCCGTCTCTTAAGCGACACTTATCCCCACCATTTCAAAAACAAATTTAATCTTTCTGATTTTTGGCACGGTTAAAAAAAAAAATCCACACGCCGTCGAAAAAAACCGTCGGATTTTGGATCAAAATCTAGTAGTGCGGGATTGGAAAAAGCTCAATGGGGATCTACATCAACCGTCTGAAATAAGGTATGCTTCGAGATCCTTTAGTGTTAGATGTTTTATTTCTCTTGCATATTGGGAAGGGATTGATTTCTGGGGTTTGTATGTTTGTTTTGGTACACCCCAAGCCATAGGAATTTTTCTCCATAACAGAATTAGCGACCATATTGGGGACTTCATAGTCATTTCCTTTGGGGATTTTGTCATCATTCAATGTTCTTGAATTGCTCTGATTTCTCTATTTCTGAGTCGGGTCCGGGGGCATGTTTTCCCAGTAGTGTCTTATAGGAGTAAATTTTGTCTTAGCTTGTCTGTTTTCCTTCTTTTTATCTCTTTTTTCTTCCTGTACGTGGGTTTTGCTTTCACAGTCGCGTGTACATGCGGGTTTTCCTAGAATAGCCACATATATACATAGATTTATTGAGAACAGTCACGTATGCCCTGATTTTTGGCCTTTTGGGGAAGATTAAGTGTTGCTGGGTGAGTTTGGATGATTGTTGAGTCTTCTTGGATGCTTCTGGAGTCTGTATACATCCTTGTTTCTGACCAGAGACACCTTGTTAGTTTAAATCTTTGAAAATGTTCATTTTTTTGGGGGGGATTAGTGAATTAGGTCTCTTTTACCTTGGTGCTTTGCTTGGGTGCTTTCTAGTAGTGCTTGCAAAGTCTGAGGGTTATAGAGTCATACTTTTTCTTTTTATCTCATTTTATTCAAAAAATACAAAAACATTTGCTTTTTGCATCATTATGCATTGTTTTCATTTTGCATTGGCATGGTACTTGCATTAGGTTTGCTTGGAGAATATTAGTCAGATTTTCATATAGGAATGATTGCATATTCATTTGAAGGAAAATTTTGCACTTCACGTAGTAGCATACCCTGTTCTTCATTTGACACAGTGCATTTCCATTGATTGTTAGGTGTGCATTTTACTTCTTTGTTGCATCATAACACCATTAGTTGCATGACCATTTTCTATTTGAGTAATAAGCAATTGAAATCAATGCATAATAAAATGAATTACACTCTTTTCTTTTATAGGGTGCACCAACAAGACTAGGTTTTAGGGTCTTGGAATAGTTCATTGTGAGTAAATTCTCCAAAACCACTAAACGAAACATTTATGTGTCTATCCAGGTGAGAGTGTGAAATTCCTTTATATAATTAGTGTTCTCATGATCCTCCTCTTACAACGGAGTTAAGCACGAGGCAGTGTGAGCGATTATGATTGGGATGACCCCTGGTTGTAACTTAGTAGCACCAAAGATATTTCTAGGATTGTATTCGTATCTAGGGGATATTTAGAGAGTTTTGGGCTTTGCTACCATTCCCATATGGTCAATACCGCTTGCAACTGTCCTCCTAAGCATTGATTACATTGAGGTGAGCTTAGTTGCCTTACCTAGGTTATCGAGAGGGTACTTTGCAAAAGTTATTCTGCAGGTGTCCTGGCTAGGTAGGGGTCAGACAGCACAGTCGCTATATGCATTGAAGCTGAGGGCCACTATAATTGGTTACGAACCTCAACTTGTTGTGTATGGGGGTCTCAAGCCTCTCCTAGGTAAGACATACCTACTTCATTCGGAAGCTCACATATCCTACCCTTGTTTGCTTGCAGTTTGGCTTTACATTTTATAGGTGTATGTTCTGTGCATGCTAATTTGCCTAGGGTTTGTGTAATTAGATCAAATATTTTAATTTTTTGAGTCATTGTGGATTCGGGTGTGACGCTTCATCGTTCTCATCGTTTAGCAGGACTTCCACCTTCCAGGTCTCCTCTTCCTTTGGGAGAGAGAAACAGACGGTCCGGGCGGACTACGTCTCACTTTGATTCACACACTATGGGAGATCATGAGGATTAGATTCTAGAGATGTGCTCTCCACCTCATGAGGTTGGGGAGGAAGATCCTACTCCCGTATATGATCCTTCACCAAAAATACCTTCACAATCTGGTTATGATCCCTCATTCATAGGTCATCGGTATTGGTTTCTAGGCGATGAGACTCATTATGAACCCACAAGCACTAGTCATGTTCGTTATGGCATGCCTGATATCCTTGCACCCGATCCGGTGCATCATGTCGAGTCGGAAGTCGAACCTAGCACTATGCTTGGGGGCACTCCTATTCCTTTCCATGTGGAGATATTTTGGAGCACTAATCACATTACACCTTCCATCCCAGTGGTGGAAGCAACCTCACATGTCCATCCTAGACCTAGTGTTAGTAATCCTATGTGGATACCAGAACTGAGAAAAGTGAACATTGGGAACACCACTTACATTCCTTCACATGTCCCTTCATCCTCGAACCCTACTCCTTCGAATGCATTTTTAACAACCCTTCCTCCCCCTCATTCACATGGTCCTTTGGGCTGGAATATCGCTACTAGCCATGTTCATGCTGTGACTGCTCGCACGGTAGTATCTCAAAGGCAAGTACCTCCTATCGTGTCAGGAGGTCATATCCCTATTTTTGGATCGTCTTATGTTCCATCTCAAGGAGTTCCCCATATCCATAAATATGGAAATTCTCATTGGACATCCCATGGGACACCTTATGGAGCTTCTCATGGACAATCTTATGGACCACAGTATCGATAGAACTATCAACCCTATGGGTACGGGTATCAACAACCTACTTACTCTTCCAATTATGGCTTTGTAGCACCGCATAATCAAGGTACCCCACATCACAATGCTTCCATGCAGCCCTATATGAGTCAAATGGGAGGAGGTTATTATGGAAAAGGACATGGTATTTCTAGCAATCAACCTTACATGAACCAGAACTATCAAGGAGTGTGGCATAGACTGGCTCAACCTATGCTTCCTTTCCTCGCAATATTGAACTTACCTGACTTATCGAGACTTATGAATGATCCGATATCTCATGAACTAGCCTGGTTGTCCGTCCCTAAAAAGCTTCCTTCGGACATTACCAAGTTCGAGGGTAAAGCTGGAGAAGATCCTAGTGAGCATGTCACTACTTTTCACCGTTGGTGCTCTACCAATTCCTTACATGACGATTCAATACATTTGAGGCTATTTCAAGGCACCCTCACCAGGCCTGCAACAAAATGGTATATAGAGTTACCAAGGGGGGTATACGCTTTATTTGATGACCTTGCCATGAATTTCCTCAATCACTGTCAGCTACCCATATGTTACGACGTTGGTACCGAACTCTTGTCGACATTTCGACAAGACAAAGCCACACATATCTCGGATCATATTCAAGAGTGGCGTAGAAGGAAGCGGTTGATTAAATCCTTTATACCACTAAAATTTCTCCTTGAGTGGTTCCTCAAGTCATTGTTACCTTACATCGCGAAGGATGTTTCCACATCCGGGGTCCAAAATGAGGAACAAGCAATCTTTAGGGCACAAAAGTTGGATTTTATCTACGCTCAATCCGGACTTTTGTATGAGATTATACCTAATGCTCCTTGATCTAGTTTCGATCCCAAGGTCTAGCCTAGGCCACATGCCGATGGAATTATGGGCTATACATGTACCAAACCTACAAATTTGGTTGTGAAACAAGTGAGTCAATTGTCAATCAATCAATCCATGTCGAGACAAGCCACGGTTTTGTCTCAACCTACCCAGTCAGTGAGTGTACTTTTCATGCAATCGTTAGACCCAAAGGGCAACCAATAGCTTGGAAGGAATAAGAAAAAAGGGAAAAATAATCATAAGGGTGGGAATAAGAACAAAAATGTTAATTATAATGACAAGAATGCTCGTAATGCTATGGGGGACAAGCATACTAAACGTAAGGTAAAGTTTCCTTACAAGTTATGTAAGGAGGACCACCTCACTCACTTGTGCCCTCATATGGAAGATTCCTTGAGGTTCAGAGCATAGGGCCTAGCCGTGCTAACTAATCCTTTACATAACAATCAAAATATGAACTTGGGGACCGATGGTCCTCATTGTGCATCGGGTGGAGATCAAAATCCTTCGGAGGCCAATACTGGTCATGGTTGCATCAACATGGTGCACGTTGCTAAGGTTGTGATTCATGCAAAGCATTATGGTTCATCACAACCAGACCTTGGAAAGGAACCTTCTCCACCCGAGATCCCTTTGTGTATTGAAAAACCTACGGATAAATCTGAAGTTCCACCTTCCATTCCTAAGGGAGTCCTAAAGCGTTCAGGGCACAATCCTAAAGCCCGAGCCACCTAGAACTATTCTGTTGTTGAGGATTTGGGCCAAACTCCTTGTGCGATGTTCGTGCTTGAAGTACTTCAGACTTGTCCTCCATAGGGGAGAGCCTTGCTTTCTACTCTTGAGTTTAATGATGATAAATCTTATTCCATTATCAAATTTGAAACCATGGGAATACATCCTCGCTTTCCTTACTACGTGTCTATTTTGATTCATGTAGAGTGTCTTAATATGAATGTCAAATGCAATGTAGTTGATGAAGGAACTGTTGCTTCCATGATTTCTTTGTCATGTTGGAAGGGTTTGGGTTCTCCCGAGTTGTCTCAATCTGGTACTATGTTGACAGCTTTCGATGGTATATCATTTCAGCCACATGGGATTCTTCCTTCTCTAAAGGTCCAATTGGGAGGGAAGACCGTCGCAATTGAGGTCGAGGTGGTTGATGCGCCCCTTGACTACAATCTTTTGCTGGGACGGAATTGGATGTATAGTATGCAAGACATAGTCTCTTCTCTCTTTCAAGTGATATGCTTTCCATTTAATGGGAAGATCATTACGATTAATTAGACATCATTCCATAATCCAAATATTAATTCATCATCGGGAACTTCTATCCTGATTATCGATCATTCTCAACCGTCAACTAGGAGTGTGGGTGTGGGTATGTATCCGTCTCTTATGGGAACCTTTAGCTATCCTTCACCCGTTCTTATGATCGGATCTAGTTTTGGTGGGGCTTCATCCTCATTGAATTCAGTGTCCTTTCACACTACCCATATGGAAGATCCTTGGATTCTTCCTTCATCGAGTCCTTTGATTGGACCTATCGAAACGGATGTGTCGTTTCCTGCAACGATGGTAGCATATCAAGCAAATATTGATCAAGTTGCAGAGCCTAGTCCTTCCTCTTTGCGAATGGAGGAGGAGGACCCATATGTGCTGCCTGCATGGGCAGTTGAGTCCTCTGACGCACATGATTGCCTCGACGATGTTTTTCCATCGAATGAAGCCATTATTGAGGCCATGTCTGGGGTTGAGTCACCTTGGAAAGAGTTACATCATTGATCGGATTTTCTTCCTGAACTCAACCGTATGGAGTGTGATGAATTTAGGGAGATTCTTAGCGAGAATATTGGTAGTCCCGTGGTTCCATTGAGCTCTTCTGGTCAAATGGCTGATGGGAACATGGCAAATTTATCACCAACTATTCCTATCAATATTTCTCGTGATCCTGGCAAAGTTCAGAATGTCTACATTGGGGTGGGTTGTTCCCTTGATGAGATCAAGGAGTATACCAAGCTATTTAAATAGTTTCATGAAATATTTGCTTGGTCATTCAATGAAATTCTAGGTATTGATCCTCGTATTGTTGAACATGATATTAATACCTATCTAAATGCGAAGCCAGTTCGACAACGTTTGCGTGCAGTGAATCCTACAAAAGCACCCACCATTAAGGCTGAGATAGAGAAACTGTTAAAAGTCAGTTTTATCTATCATGTTCCTTTGATGGAGTGGGTTACAAATCCCGTTTTGATTGATAAGAAGTAGGGAGAGATCCGTATATGAACTGATTTCCATGATTTAAATCGTGCTTCTCCTAAGGATAATTTTTCTACACCATTTATTGATCAGATTTTGGATGAGTGTGCATGAAGTGAGGTATTCTCCTTTATGGATGGTTTTTCCGGATATAATCAGATTCATATCAAACCCAAGGATCAACATAAGACCGTATTTATTTGTCCTTGGGGTACTTTTGCATATCGGAGGATGCCTATCAGCCTTAAAAACGGTGGAGCTACGTTTCAGCGGGCTATGACCTTAATTTTTCATGATCTCAAAACAATTATCGAAGTGTATTTGGATGACCTTGCTGCTCATTCTTGTTTGAGAGTGCGTCATCCATACCATTTGAGGTTAGTATTCGAAAGATGCCGCCATTACCAAGTGCGTTTAAATCCTCATAAGTGCATCTTTTTCATGTCCGTGGGTCGCTTTCTAGGGTTCATCATATCCAAGAAGGGTATAAGAGTAGATCCCTTAAAAGTTGAGGAAATAATTCAATTGTCTCCCCCGCGTAATATTAGACACCTTCAGTGTTTGCAAGGCATGGAAAATTTCTTGCAGAGATTCATAGTTAATTTTTCCAACTTTACTAAAGGCTTTATGTGTCTTTTAAAGAAGAAAACTCTGTTTTACTGGGATGAGCGATCCCAGGAGTCCTTTGATGCTCTGAAGCAAGCCTTAGCATCGGTCCCCGTGCTTAGTCCACCTGACTATAGCTGTGATTTCTTGATTTATGTGGTCGGATCTATGGAGACGGTTGGTATGTTTTTGGTTCATGAGGATGAGGAGCTCCACGAGCATGTCATATATTATTTGAGCCGAAACCTTATTGATGCGGAAATCCATTATTCCCATGTGGAGAAGCTTGCCTTGGCCACCATTCATGCAGTTCAGAGATTGAGACATTAAATTATCCTTCGCCAATCCTTGGTTGTAGCTCATATCAATCCATTTCAGTTCATCCTCACTAGAAGGATGATTGGGGGAAAATACAATAAATGGATTGTTATTTTGCAAGAGTTCAATCTCGAATTCCTTTCAGGGAAATCAAAGAAATCATTGATCTTTGCAGAGCTCATATCTAATTTTCCAAGTTTGGGGGAGGAAGAGTTTTATGAGAATACATTTGTCAATGAGCATATTTTCCTTATCTCAACTTTGGACCCATGGTACGGGGATATAATTGTATATTTGCAAATGTTGAAGGTCCCTACTCACCTTTCACAGGATGAGCGACAACGATTATGTCATGTAGCTAAGAACTACCTTATAGTGGATAACACTTTGTATCGTCATCGGGTAGATTCCATTTTGCGTCATTGTTTAACCCATGAGGAGGATGAGGTTGTGCTGAATTATTTCCACGAAGGGGCGTGTAGTGGTCATTTATCTGAGGCTTCTACAGCTCAAAAAATCTTGAGAGTAGGATATTTTTGGCAGTCGATCTTCAAATATTGTGTTAATGTGGTCAAGAAGTGTCACCCTTACTAGGTGTTTGCATGCAATATGCACTTGCATCTAGCCCCGTTACATTTTATTGTCACCATCTATCCCTTCACCAAGTGGGGGCTCGACTTTATGGATTGCAACCTAGCTTTGGCTGGGGGGAATCATCACATTATAGTGGTTATCAATTATTTCATGAAATGGGCAGAGGCTATGCCCATGATTAAATCCAACAGTGAGACAGCCACACATTTCATTTTCAACCAGATTATTACTCAGTTCGGCATTCCGAAATAGCTTGTCACTAACCATGGTGGGCACTTTCAGAATAAAATGATGGAAGAGTTGGCTTTAAATTTAGGGTATAAGAAAGATCACTCCTCTTCTTATTACCCTTAGGCGAATCGACAAGTTGAAGTAGTGAATAAACCACTTAAGTCCATTCTCCAACAAACCATCACACAAATGAAGACAACTTGGCATATCATGTTATATCCTACTTTGTGGGTTTATAGAACCACGGTTAAGACGGCCACCAGTTTCTCTCCATATCAGCTTGTACATGGGGTGGAGTCTGTCTTGCCGGTTGAATGTGAAATTCCTTCTCTGAAGCTAGATATAGAGCTTTTACTAGACACTTCCACATTGGAAGGACGTTTGTCCCACTTAGAGCAGCTTGATGAGTAGTGTCGAGATGCCTTAATGGCTCTAGAAGTAAATAAGCGTCACGTCAAGGTCCAATATGACAGGTTTGTCCATCCAAGGAAGTTTAGTGAAGGTGATTTGGTCCTTTTGTGGGATCAAGCTAAAGAATCCTTGGGGGCAGGGAAGTTTAATCCCATGTGGCATCGTCCTTACGTGGTCAAACATGTGTTAGAGAAGGGAGCCTATGAGCTAGTGGATTATGAAGGGACAGCCTTGGCAAAGCCTAGAAATGGGCTCTATCTTAAAAAATACTATGCATGATCTTCAACCAGGGATGATTGTTTTATATTATTGTACATTTTTTGAATTGCATAGTTAGGTTTTCTTATGGTTATTGGGTTTGTTGATTAGCTTTTGTTTCTTATGGCAGATGTCGATGGAGTCTTTCATTTACATAGGATTCACCGATGGTGCTAGCCGTCACACTCAAAACTCAGCTTTGGTTTCTTGGGTGATTTAGACTCCTACAGGTAAAGTATTGTCTTTAGGAGGCATATGTTTACGACCTTCTTCGAACAATGTTGCTGAATATAGTACCGTTATTGAGTTATTGTGTGATGCCATTTCACATGGTGTTCTCTCTCTTGAGGTACGTATTGATTCGTAGTTAGTGGTTTCACAGCTTAATGGCTCGTATCGTATTAGGGATCCGATATTATTACGAAGATTCTTACGTGTGAGATTGCTAGAATGACAATTTCAGAATATAACATACATTCATGTTCTAATAACTTTTAATCAAGTTGCTAACTCATATGCTAACTATGTGTTTGATTGGCATTTGTTTCATAGACCATAAGCATATCACAAACATAAATTTTTGCACACATGTAAATAAATAAAATCGATCATCATAAAAAATTTCATTAATATCCAAAAAGTGATGTCATAATACATAAGTGTCATAATACAAAATTGGGGCTTCCAAGCCACCAAAACATAATAAACGGTCGTACAAAAAGGAATGCTCTCAGGTATCTAAGCCTGAGGAGGAGGGGGGTTCTGATCATGGTAGCACACTAAAGCTCTAACTAGCCGTCAGAATAATCAAACTCATTCTCGTGGTACACCAACCACCTGTTGTTGCATAGCCTAAGGAAAGTCCTCAACTTGTGCTATGGGTACCCTGTGCATCAAGCATATGAATTTCATGTGAATTCTTTGGAGTGTCCTCTCTTCATCCGCACCCATGATATCATCTCCCCTTCCCCTCTATCAATGATGAGGGAAACCATCTGGTCATCGTGGTCCTACATCTACATACAGATGACAGATTGTCACTATGTGTCGTCACACCAAAAACATGTCTTTTGAATCCATATATCCAAAAACACAAAAAAATTAAATAATTCAAAAAACTTAAAAAGTGGGCTTGGGATTCGTTACCTATGTCACCATATGCCACTCCTGGTGGTAGGGAAATGTCTGGATCTCCAGGGAAGTCTATCCCTGCATAAGGGTATTCATCTATGGTGATGATCTGCCTCTGCCACCATGGAAAGAAGTCTGCTAGGTAGGGGTTAGCCACCCTACCTCCACCTAGTCTGTGCATAGCATTTTCCCAACGTTGCTGGGCTGGATCTCGAACTCTGTGTGGAGGAATTTCCACTCTAGAGCTTAGCCCTGGAACCTGCTCAAAGAAGAATGTGCTCAATATGCTACCAAAACTGAAGTTCCACACCCTGCCCATTTTGCAGTCACTAAGCTGTTGTTTCATGTTTCTCAACAGCGTCGTGCTCCAGTCATACAATGTGGGTCTCATACACTCCACTGCATAGAACATCAGTGCCCGAGAGGCCTGGTGGAGTGAATCTAATCTGCCTCTCCTTCCTAATGCCAATAGTATGGCCTTTAGTCCCAGAACCTGGATATAGTTTGTTAGGATTTGAATCCCAACCTTTTTCGTGTCCGAAAAGTAGTACACAACTATGTACTCATCAATATTCAATCCACCTCCTAGCCCACGTGATCGGAGATTTACCACCTCTCCTCGTCGGGATAAACCAGTGATAAAGTATATGTCCCCAACCTCAATGCTGAGAAACATCCAATCAATGTGAAAAGTCTTAGTGTCTGGATCCCAGTAATCCACTAGCAGCTGGAGTAGTCTTGGTTTGGCCCTCAGGCTGCCAAGACACAAAAACTTATATAAACTACATGCCTATAATGCTTGTTGGGCCATAAAATCACCTTACACGTCCTCCTCCACATCACCATTTTCTCTTTCCCTCCACTCTAACACCATCCTGCACAAAAAACTAGAGTCTTGATTAGCATTTTCCTTTGAAAACCTTATTTGTGGCCTCATACGTGACTGTTTTCAAACAACCACGTATGTACGTGGGTTTGGGTGTTTTTTCTATGTATGGTGAGCCCTATATGTGGAAAAAACTTCGATTTCTAAATGAGCCAAAATGCACAACTATGGATGGCCTAAAAAATTGATTGGACCATGAAAACTTAAAAAATTTACATGAAATGGGAAGGGGAGGACATGAGAAGTTACCTGGATCAAACATGGTCAGATTTGGTTGGATGATGCTCCCGAAATTCGCGTTGGAATTTTTGAGCTCAAATGAACTATGTTGGGTAAAAATTTCAAATGGTATGGAATTTTAAATTTTTTTACTATTTATAGATTTTTTTTGAAATTTTTTACCCACTTTCTATAGTTTTTGACCATTTTGGACCGTTTGAACTAATTTGATGATGTAGGAGTCTATTTTGAGCATGGTTTGATCGTGGTTTTGACCCATTCATTCCTATTTAAGGTATTATGTCTAAACTAGCATATAGGTTAGGTTTCACATCTGTTGGCACTTTGCATGACCTTATGACCGCTTCATTATAACCTTAGGTACGAACCCATTCTATCTTGTCACAGAACCTTCTTGTTGCTTTTAGAAGTGACATGATATGAATGTTAGAGCTTGATCATACATGGGTACTCTAGTTAGCTCCTATTTTGCATTTGGTTGCATGCCGACATTTTTCCTTTAGGGTGTCGGAGTCCTTTGTATAGTATCGCCATGACTTTGCGCAAGAGCTTCATACTCCTCTTGATCCTTTTGCTGGCCTTTTCCCCTGGACTCCCTTATGTCAAGTTGTAATTGCATAATCATGAGTTTTTCTTACCTTATTGATCCTTATGCCGGCTTCTTTGGCTTTGATTATCAACCATATAGCCCGAGCTTGTCTCATGTCCAGCCAAGTAGAGCCATTTTATATATCTTTTGCAACTTGATTCCCCATTTTTTTACCGGGAGGGGAATTTTCGCCGAGTGTTGTTATCCCACACATGTTTCCTTGCATTGAGCATAGGTATGTTTCATTGCTTGGAACTAGTTTTTTTCCCCTTGACACTCGTCTCCTGCTAGATTTGTAACTATAAAGCACTTTTATTCTTTTTCAAGATTTTCAAAGTATCTAAAAAAGTCCAAAAAAAAATTAAAAAACCAAAAATTCGGATAGGAAAAGATGTTATCTTTGGTAGCAGTTGAGTCATGTCGCCTTCGAACAGAGCACTGTATGTCACATCCATTGGTTGGGTTAAGAGTTTGAATTTAGGAGCTGTACTCGTTTCTCTGAATTTATCTCCATCGACTGGTTAAGATTCTAGTCCCTATGGAGCCTCTGTTGATGCCTC
The DNA here is from genome assembly GCA_001517045.1 of Pseudotsuga menziesii. NCBI lineage: Eukaryota > Viridiplantae > Streptophyta > Pinopsida > Pinales > Pinaceae > Pseudotsuga > Pseudotsuga menziesii. The sequence continues at coordinate 135,441 of LPNX010079010.1, read as the reverse complement.
CTGTGTCGCAGATATGTCCCAGTTTTGTATATTGAGTTTATGCTTCCTACATTCAGTCACCATTCTCCTTTATGCTCTGGTTCAAAGGAATTTGAAGCCTGAGTCGACCATTCCTTATTTTTCTTGACTTTGCATGTCAGTCATTCCCGGTACTGGTACTGGTTTGAGCACATTATGATCGAGTCCTTCCACATTATACAACTTTGCTGAGTACCTCATTTTGGATGATGGGGGATGCCTTAATTCCCTCCTTCTAGCAGATTTCATTGCATCGACTTCAGATCATTTATTTTGGGATAGGAATCTAGAGTCATTTGAGTGCCTTGAGATTTACAGTCATCAGTGGTAGGTTCTCTCTCCATTGATAGTTTTGGGAATACATCAATGTCCCCTTATCGATGGTTTCTTTCAAGTTTTCGACCTCAACACATATATTCACACTTGTTAAATTGCACTCTAGTACCTTGATTCCCATTTTCATTATCAGTGGGTGATATTGTGTCTGTTAACGGTATACATCAATGACTGGTAATTAGACGATGGAATACTATGTTCAACCTCGACACCTTTATTCACATATTAGCACATGTACTTTTAGCAGATTGTGTAGAATACTTTCCAGGTTGGTGGAATTTCTGATATGCTACCTCCTTGATCATGCTAGTGTTCATGAGATTTCATCTCTCATGACTTGATTCAAGTGTATGTGAGATATCTTTGGCTTTCATGGAGATCTTGGTAATTTGTATATCTTCATCAGGGATATTCCTATTGTACATGGCGATGACCACACATGTCATATATCATGCCTATTCATGGCCATTGTACTCTTATGTATCTAAGACTGTTGTATGTATTTGTAGTCATATGCAGAGATATTTGTACTATATTGTTGGATGGCTGGTTCTTCCACCTGGTTCTTCATCACTCCACTTATGGGATGGACTTATAATGTATTTCATCCATCGTATCACCCCTTTGACCTCACACATTAGGAGGCATCTGTTACAGCTGATTTTACCACACATGGTAGATCACACATTTATGGCCTTCCTTGTCCCTCTGTAGACTCTTTGGACCCCATGGACCATTTTTATACCTTTGATTTTTCTAAGATCATCCCTAAAAACACCTATTATTTGATGTACATGACTTTTAAACCCTTTCTCGTGTATACACATGGATATAACCCTTAAACCTGCGTACATTGGGATGTGTGCAAAAGGTCAAATATTTTTGGAGTTTTCCTTGATGTGGATCCGAGTCACTTGTCTCCTGGCATTCCATATGCCTCGATATCGCTCAGATTTGACCTTCTATTACCCCAGTGAAGCACTATATAAGGAACCCTTTGGATACATTGAAGGGGAAGAATTGAAGAGCAAGAAAACTATAGTCCATTGTTGTCGTAGCTTGCTTATACTTGAGTCTACATCCCTTTGTCCCTTGGAGCAATTGGTGTTCTTCCCAATATTACCTTTTCTTGTGAGCTTGCTATCGAGAGATGGAGGATTGAGGTGGTGGAGGCCCAGGGGGAGGACTAAGTTTCTCTGGTTTTTAGGCCTGCTGACAGAGGTTCTCATTCACTTAATCTCTGATTTATGTTAATAGAAGTATCTTTTACTATCCAATGATGTGCATTTAAATGAATATTGAATCCATGGATGCTTTTAATTGCTTATAAATGATTGATTATATATGCTAGAGTAGGTCTAACACCATTATATAGCATGCTTGTCTTGTTTGTTGTTGTTGAGAGAGCAAATTGTTAACACAAGCGGGATTGGAAAAAGCTCAATGGGGATCTACATCAACCATCCGGAATAAGGTATGTTTTGAGATCCTTTAGTGTTAGATGTTTTATTTCTCTTGCATATTGGTAAGGGATTGATTTCTGTGGTTTCTCTATCTGTTGTGGTACACCCCAAGCAATAGGAAGTTTTCTCTGTAACACGCGTGGATGTACATTTTTTTATTTTTGTGTGTCTTATGAGTCTCTTGCTATGATGAATACTGTGCCCATATGATGTATATGACAGGTGTATGCATGAATATATGATGATGTACAATGCATTTTATTTCCTATATACGAGGTAACACTCTAGAATGTTATTGTCTGTTTGATCTGCTACACTATTGAGACTTCTAGGAACATGCATGAATGAAGTGGATTTGAAATGTCTAACCAATTTTATATTGTTCAGGAATTTTCTAAAGAGGTAGGGATCGCATATTCGGTAGTAGTTATTGAATGGGGAGACAAGTAGCTAGGACTCTAGGAATACATCAAGGTGATGCATACCCAATTGAAGGGAGATGACCAAAGTACCAATGATAACATCGTATGCATCCTAGTTGTTGGTATAAATACCAACACACATTCCATCGATATCGATAAAATCATGTGATGGGGAATAAATGACCCATGCGGTCGAGGCGATATTAGGAGACCATATAATTGCACCATCAATGAAACCAACATAGGAGGGAAAGGTAGGATCTATCTAGAGCAACCAAGGAAAGAAATTGTAAGACTTGTCAAAAAAACGATGCAAAATAAGAAGGAAAAATTATGATAAAAGGGTATTCACTAGGGTGGTCAACTTAGGCATAGAATATATTGAGGTAGAGCCCATTGCATGGATTATTCAAGAGGATACTATCGAAGAGGAGATAATGAGGGATATGAATGGTTTGCATTTTTTGGTTTTGAGCATGGTATTAGCTATGGGCGTGGTGGAATGTGTAGTCACAAGCGACTATAAGTCCCTTGAGAATAATGAGGAACACACAATTCTCATTTCTGGATCCATTCACTATCCAAGGATTACCGCAGAGGTATAAACGTATGTATTCTTTTATCTCCAACTATGTATTCCTATGTTTATGCACATGTTTTTTCCAAAATTTTGAGATTCACGAATGTTATCCATGATCTCTTAGACTAATGGATCATCTCACTAATATGCTATGATATGGATGTATAAGAATAATATGAGTGAACTTAATAAAATGTATATTTATTCCTTACTTGAGCATAGATATATCTAGTTACTACCCATTTGTCCTTCATGAAAATATCGTAATGTTGTGGAAAACCATTTTGGATTTTCTTGGCATGCCATGCTATTTGATTGAATTCTTGGTCATATGTTTGTGCTTAATTGATCAGATAACTAGTTGTTTTTAGCTATGGTATGAGTACTAATTGTGTCCCTTTATGAGGTGTTGCAGATGTGGCCACATCTCATTAGGAAGACTAGACATGGTGGTGTTGAAAGCTAGGATTTCACATCACATTCAAGCATACATTAACGCTGATACATAACCATCAAACATGAATATTTGGGAAGGGACGTCCAATCCAACTTTGTATTAATCTTTGATAACTATTTATACATCATGAGAGAGGTTGGAGTGGTTATACCTGCTCCAACTACTCATTTTTTAAGGTTACATTTAACCTTTAAACTATATAATTTCATGATGACATTTAGGAGGTAAAGTGGCCCCCTCAACATCTCCCCTACAAAAAAAACATTTCTTTGCCCTGAAGAGAACAAATAAATATGCAAAAACATCTGGGGTCTCTTCTACTGCTGAATTAGTCCTCGCTGTGCATCAACCATGAATACTAGGGTGCATAGGTAACTCAGCCACAACAACCTCCAGCTTGATAGGAAAACACATGTTTACAAGGCTCTACTGTGACTAGTTACTCTTCAGCCTCCATCTTCAATCTAGCAGTAGCCCATCGAAGTATCATCCTCTCACAACGACGGTCAAATATTTTTTTCCACAATGAGGTATTTTGGTTTAAAGGCTCACCCTGGCTCATCTGATCGGCCTCTCCATCGGTTCAAGCATGCAAGGCCTTTTGGCTCTTCGTCTTTCTATGCCATTTCTATGCCATTTCTCTATCTTCTAGCTTTCTAAGGTCACAACCATGGAATAGTTTCAACATTTTGCTACTAAGGGTTTAAGCACATTGTCATCATGTCTCATTGGAGAGATTTTATGTGTAGGTGTATGATATCTACTTGAATGTAATTGTCATGTTTTGAAATATCTGCAAGATTCTGTGATGTCTGCTCATGTGCATGATCTTGGTCATGACTGACTGATAGCATAATTTCAACATCAACTTGCAGAAGAAATTGTGGAGATTTTCATACAGAAAGGACCATCCATCTGACAGCATAGTCCATAAACAAAGCAATTGTAGGAACTAATTAATACAATCAATTTTGTTACCTCCCCTATTTATTTGGGACGAAGAAAGGTTTTTTTCCTGGGGGAGATGTTGGAGGAGCTAGTCGGTTAGCCAACTAGACTAGTTAGCTGACTAATTGTAGATTATGTCGGCCTCATTGGTTGTGTTGGTTAAGTGAACCGATAGGTAGTTACCATAACTGTTTTGGAAATGTATAAATAGGTTGTTGAGCCAGATATGAACTTGATTCGGTTTGATGTATGAACCCACATGTGTTATTGAGTAATACAAGTTGTATTCTACCCACTATTCTTGTCTCTTGTCTTTGTTATGCTTATATGACTCTTTATGTGTATTATTGGTAACCTTGCAATTTGAATGATTACAACAGGTGGTCATCAACTTTCTGCTTGTAGAGAGACCTTGCATACGCCCAATGTCCCCTACACTATTTAGGTAAGCGCTTCTCTCCTCATTGGTAACAACCAAAGAATGGATGCTTTGAATATGATGCAAATGATATATGACATCATTTCATTGGAATGTTTTCCTTTTTTTGTTTTTCTGATCGTAGGAACATTGTTTCCATAAACTTGCTTTCCACATAAATTATCTTTAACATTCTTCTAGAGAGATTGAGAAACATAGCATTGTAAATCGTTATTGAAAACCTTTGATTTATATAATCAATTCCATTTTCTTGTAGTTCCTTGATAGTAGAATGTGGCGGTATGCATTGCATGGGGTTCAAGACCTAGTTGTTGATATTGGGGTTGTATGTTCATTGGAATACTTGTAGGTAGTAGGAAGTATTCCCAACTTGAGCGTCTTAAATTCTTTGCAAGTCCATTTTCCAATTATCATATGGGCCCAATTTCCTGCACATGAGGTCCTTAGAGCTATTCCAATCTAAATTTTTTCCATATTTTCCATATAAAATTGATAGAATTGAAGGATGTGTATGGGAAATTTAAATATCATACCAATTAGTCATTCCTCACAAAACTCGGCAGGTATATAGCTTGGATTTCTCATGTGTCTTTGATAGAACATATTCAAGAAAACACACTCTTTTGGTGGAGTCGATTCTCAATATATAACCTTAAGAATTGTCAGTAACTGTAAGAAGTTCCCATTCGGGTTTTGTGGCCCATTTGAGGTCCTACGTGGTTGTACTAGTAGCCTTGTGAGATTTCCCCCTCACCCTATTAGAATACATAATGTTCTTCATGTTTCATTATTGAAGAAATGTGCACATTATCATAATTATATACCTCCTTGGTCATTTAGACATGTATTTAACCACAGGGGAAAATTTAGGTTCAGTCGACATACATATTGGATCAAAGGATTAGGACACTTAGGAATAGGTCCTTAGGAAAGGTAAAGGTATATTGGACCCATTATAGTCCTAAAGAAGCTACCTATAAGATGGACGAGATTATGTGGGATGAGTACATGTATTTATTTTAAATAAACTGAAAATTTTGAAATGTAAATAAGTTTCGAAACTATGTTTTAGATAATGAAATATCAAGGAGAGTGTTAATATAAGGGGGAAGGGTATGTAACACCCAAGTTTTCAACACCTGATCTAATTATGTAATGATTAAAACTTGAGGGAAATGGGATAGTAGATAGCCTAAGGGTCTTATAACTTGGCCTTATCCTAACTTTGAGCCAAAAAGCTCTTTAACCGTAGATTTAAACATTATTATCTTTTCAATTAGCCTTGATCTTTAATTATGAGCCAATGGTGAATTAGTGCATAGGTTTTGACATGATACTTTTGGGAGACCACATAGGTAAAGTTGACCATGTATCTAAAAGAACACATGCATTTAAGGAGAAGGATATATGTATGGAACTTGATGTCAGTGATTTTTGGATGAGAACTTTACTTCCTGGTGGGATGTGAGTCTGTACCAATCATTTGAACTTGATTATCAAATTTAATTTCGATATTTGCTTGGGGTTGAATACCATGCCGTATCCATAACTAACTTACCAGTTAAATGATGAACTATCTGTGAACATTCCTCGTTGAATTATGGGAATTAGTTTATAGTGTGGCCTACTGTAGGAAATTTCCCTATTATTATTTTGAAATAGAAATCAAGGAAGGGACTCCAGTATTTGGTGTGGAATTGGTTGATGCGAAATTGCTAAAATAGTGAGAAAGAAGTACATTGTTTGGTGTGGAATTGGTGAGTACTAACTCATGAGAGATAATAGGGTGAGGATTACCCTATTCATATGTCTATTATCCTTTGACAACTTTGATTGTTATCCCTATGGATTCATAGTCTCATCTCAGGGGTGGCACCTTGTTGATAGATTTATGAGCAAGGAAACCTACAGTTGGGGGAGAGTTCCTCAAACATATCCAATTTCTCAAGCTTATGGATATTCAAATAAGTACCTATCCTCTGAATAAGATTCTTTATTTATATTCTATATGAATTCAAGAATTGGAATTTTTTTTTAAGGATTTGAATTCCTTGTGTTAACTTAATTGTTTAAGCAAAATCATGTGCTCTCTGTATGCTATTATTTCTATATATGATTTTAATAAGAGAAATGTTTTCTATAGGATTTAGTTAGTATTTGTGTTGAATATGAAGCTTTTGATTTGGATATTCATATTGAATTGTTACACATTTCTTTATGAAAATTCTCATGTATGAGTAATAATGAAGAATGTATATGATAATTGACATTTTTGGGTTGATATTGTCCATAGTAATGGTAATTCACTTAAAAAGAGACTTGTTAATGGAAATTATGCCACTATAATGCATGATTCCAGTAGGAAATCCATGTTAAGCTAAATTATTCCAAACTTGTCTAGTTGTAATAAATTGTTTATGCTTGGATTGTGTATTCACTAAGCAAAAGGTTTCTGGGTTAATGAAAGATTAAAAATATTTCCTTTAGTTTAAATTCCATGGACTCTGAGGTTTATTTGACGTTAAAGGGAGTTTTATGAGGTTTTTAGTGTGACAAGGTATGTTACACAACCCTTGATATGAGTGACCATGATTTGCAGAAAACAAGCAAGGCCAAAATCAATATATTTGATACCATGGTGGGGAACCTGTTCGTATTAGAGCATAGAACATAAAAGAATATAGTAGAAGGGAATCATATTCCAAGAAATGAGGTAGTGTATAAAGAAAATGTTACATCACTTAAGCACAATGGATTATGATTAGAACATCACAATGCATTATCATAAATCAATACAATTCAATATCAACACAACCCATAGGTTCATTCTTTATAGTCTCCATATCTAATAATATAGCTTAAAGTGAGGATGATCTATTCCACAAATAGGGGTCATTGGTTCTAATCATTTCCACAAAATCCACAATGTTGCATAGTTTAGTCATTTGTTCTAGTCGATCCTACCACACCCTCATTTACCATTTAGTCAATGATTGCTCAACCGAGCCTCTAATAGACTGCTTTGCTCGTCAATTGTAGTTTATCAATTGAATTTCTCTAGAATATCCAGAGGTGTGATGAACTTTCATAGCCTTAGGATCCAACATTATAATATTAAAGATCTAACTAACATATAATAACATCCATATTGAAAGTCCTCCACTATGCAGATGTGAAATACTAGTTGTTTTCGCACATATATGTGACCAATAGACTCATCGACGATGTTAATGAATAAAACATAACCTCTATCCAACCTGAGACATTAAATAACTTTTACAAGTTTCTAGTCTCGAAGATCGATCTAACTTCTGATTAGATATCCATGCTGAAAATTAATTACTTGGCATTCCTTAGACAAGTATGGGTTAAAGATAAAAAGTTTTAGTTCAATATATGATTTTATATATCAAACCCAATACCTTAAGCTACCCTACCAGATTGGTGCAACACTTACATGTATATTATATGGATAAAAAGATATGCATCTCATTTTTAAGATGGGTGGATTCCTCCATATGTAATGCCACTCTTTTAGGCCTAACATTTTATTAGGATGTCATTCTATAATCAAGTCTAGAAAACATAGTTATGAATGTAAAGGTGAGCACGAACAAGAAACCATCCAGTTTTCACATGTCATCTTATCTTCTAGATATAGTATGTTTCGTAAATAGTTTCCTTGGTATGGGATGGAGATGGGTTCCCTCAGAACCTCTGATGCATGCATACTGTCAATTATTGTGGAAACAAAAATATGTGAGTCATTACAAACAAATATGTGAAGAATTTATTATTCCCTTGTACATCCTCATACAAAAGCAAACAACCAAGTGTATGTTAAAGGAATCCATTGAAGAAGTGATGGAATCGGGAGATTAGTTTCTAAGAGAAGAGGGAATTTATTTGCGTAGATATGGGGGCTCATAAGCTCCATACATTGTTCCTAAGTATGCCACTATTCATACGTTATTGAAGGAAATTGTGAGGAAACCCTTTATTAACGAGATTGGAGTTCTATTGGCTAAGGCCAAGAAAGACTCATGACCACTTTTTCCTCTATTCCTCAGAGCATATAGGATGAACTACGGTAAATATGTAGAAGAAATGATAAAATACATGAGCTCCTTCCATTTTGGTGATAAGATATGGACAAAAATATATAAAAAAGAAAGTGTTAAATCATTGCTTGTCTATAGGATAGAAATGGACTTATATAAATGAACTCTTCACAGAAGAGGTGGTATTTAGGTATGCCAAGAGTCTTGAGGAATTAACAAAAAGGAAGAAAAATGAAAAACGTCACCACCATAGGGAATTTTGATGTCGAGGAAGTAAGGAATGAAAAATAGGAAGATGAAGAGTACAAAAGGGAACCTCAAAAGATTAAATAAGGCCAGAAGAAAAAGTAAGATGCGATTAAGAGTAAAGTTGAAGCTCTATAAATAAACCATGATGAAGATCAGAAATAGAAGGAGAAAGGAGAGGCTCACTGGAAGAAATAGGAGGAATAAAAATTGCAAGAGGAAGCGAGGAAGGCCAAAGATCAAATTAAGAAGTGAGAAGAGGAAATACAACAAGAGGAAGTGGAAGCACAAAGTAAGGGGCATAGGATATGGGAATTGAAACAATAGATACAGGTGTAAGGTTTATGCTCATGGGTTGGAATTTCCTGTATAAAGAATTGGGATTGAGTTTACATACTCTATCAAAAGAGGGCTATTTATCTCAATTGATTTCTCTTTTCCTCAATCAATATAAGAAGTAAATTGTCAAAAGAACCCACGAAAAGATGAAATTTTCATCCCAACCAAAAATGGGGGTAACAATCAAAACACCTATTTATACATGGAAAATCTCATGAGTTAAATGACCATTAAATTTAATTTTTAGAATATTAGAAATGGTTTGGCAAAATCAATCATGAAAAAAAACCGCTTAGAAAACAAAATCATAGAAGCACGAGGATGAGTAGTGACCCTTCGTCGTAAATATGTTTAATTAAAAATAGAGAATGTGGCTCTAGCAATAGAAGTGGAGAATTTGAAGGGAAGAAAAAAGCAGAAGGGAATTGCATACATGCACTGCTTCCCTACATCAAGAGTTGTTCGATTTATAGAACCAAGTGTCAGATCAAGTTCAGGAATTGCATAACTTAGCAACAAGACTGAAAGTTATGGAAAAAGGGATAGTGGAACATACCAATATAGATTGTAATGAAAATATAAACATGGATTTCCAAGCAACATAGAAACAACAAGAAATATAAATGAAATTGAATCTTTCTAAGAAAACCCAAAAAAAAAATTCAGTGAGGCTATAGTGTGATTGCTAGTTGCAAGAAAAAAGAGTCATTCTTTCAAAAAGAAGTTACTGTGTCATTGAAAAAATGTGAACATTTTCACCAAGGTGTTGCAAAGTAATGGAGAGGTACCAAGTTCCATCACTCAGAACAACTAGCATCCACATACTATAGAAATATAGAACAATTAAATTGAAAAGTATTAGAAATAGCATGCATGTCAATATAAGAAATACTGCAAAAGTCATCACCACAACTCTAACCGATCATGTTTCAAACCCTACATGAGAAGAAGTGGGCATGATGAAATCATGCAACACACATCCCAGCATAGGGTTACCCGTGCTAAATGAAGAAGTTATGGGGCCTGAAGCTTCATTGGACCTCTTGGGACCTTAATAGTTGCTTAATATTATCGCATATGACTTTGAATTATAGGATACCTTTATGAAGCCAAGATGATTTCTCTTTCCATAAAAGGATGACGTAATATGTTGAGTTTTAATTCTGTCTTTTTATTTATTTTTGAGTAAAACTTATAGAAGTAAAATTATCAACAAGAATCCCAAAAGTTATAACTTACTTAGCATAAGAAGAAGATTCCTTTCAATGTCACATTTTGTAAATTCTATAAAAGCAAAGGTGAATAAAGTAAGAGTCGTTTTTAGCTTGCACATTTTGTTGTAAAGAACTCTTTCTTAGTTTATGAGCATGAGAAGCCATTTATTGACCTTTTGCGTAGGAAAACGTATGTTATGTGGATTATTATTGATGAACTAGTTCATATTTTTAAGTTATGCATATATGGAGTAAGATGTTATGGAACTCTATAGTGATTTTTTAAATAGTTTTTTTCTCTTTCTTCACATGTTATTTTTGTTAAAAAATTTCTTTCCTCGAGAAGTGGAATCAAAATATTGTAAATAACTCGATTTTTTTATATTTATGTCACATTAATGTTAATTGTTTGTCTATGTCTTAAAATAATTGTTTGAAATTTTCTTTGATTTTGGTCCTCGCTAGGATAGGATAGAGTAATAGTAATCTACATTTACGGTAAATTATTCTACATTTCATTCATTAATAATACAAACCCTAAATTATGGACTAGGCCACAACTTGTAAACTACAAAGCAATAATGCTTATCAGGCCAGAATCTAGAAGGGTTATCTACTCCAAACAATTTAAACTCTAGTTGGGGCTTTCTTCCAAGGAGAACTTCTTTCTATTGATGAAAGGATATTTTCAAGCATCAAAAGGACATTAAACACATCTAAAAATTGATCCTACAATACAATCATAAGTTAGTGAAAAAAAGGAAAATAAGTTGAAAACTTCATCAGCGATTAATACAAAGAAATTTCTCACCTTAGTAATCATAGTCAAAACTTCATTTCACATATTAAGTAAAAAATGACAAAAAAACGCTACAAAACAAGTTACAGAAACTCGCCAAAAATGAAGATTTGATTAATAGGGACTCAATGACCAAGTCATCGGAAATGGAACTAATCCATATCTAGTAAACATCACAACTCACAAATATGCAAATCTAGTTAAAGTAAGGATATCATTAAATGTCGAATTACAAATGATGAGAAATCCAAATCCAGTCATCAATAGAAATTCAGTGATTAACAAAGAGACTTAGGCCTATGAAGAGGAATTAATAACAAAGGATAATTGGGAAAACATATAAGTATGAAGAATAATCGTGCTACAAAGACACCCTATTGACATCCTTATCACAAAGTCAATTCTTTAACAAATCAATGTATCAACATCATTTTGAATAGGAAAAAATGTTGTATACTCCAAATAATTTAGATACCAATACAGTGAAATCATAATACATCATATTCTTTCCAGGGAGCTTATAATTACACATTACCAGGAAATATAGAATTGAGGTGGTCTAATCCAATTATAGTTAAACAATTTTGTTTTACTCTTTGCAAATGATATAATCTTATAACATCAACTGTCACAATCACAAATGTAAAGGATTATGAGAATGCAATACAAACCAAACATGCATGATGGTCATCCTTAAATATGCTTTAAGAACAAAGCATTTATAAAAGAAAAAACAATATTATGTACACAAATAGTTATATAATAATAAATAAACAAAACAATATAACAATAAATATGCAAGATAAACAACAAATAATGAACTGAACCTATCACTATAAGATAATAAAACACAATGAAAGTAAATTTAAATAAAAAGCATTTTTTTATATGAAAAGCATTAACTCCTTTAATTCCTTGTTCTATTGGGATTCTCATTGTAATTCGATAGCATCTCATCTTTTCATATTATATATATTTATTTCCCCGATGGGGGACATTTATAAATAAGCCATGCATATTAGTTTGGTTGTACGAACCAGAAATTTTTGAAAAAAACTAATGTTTAACTTTGCAGGAGTAAAACAAAAATTTAATTCATTAATTTAAAAAAAAAATTATTGGTGGCTGGATGGATGACGTCAAGTTTAGAATCCAAGCCTCGGGCCTTGGCAACTGAGGTGAAAGAAGCAAGTTTTAATAAGTGTACACGTGTCGATTGCATGTACCCATCTGTTAGATGCACGGATTAGTATTCATTACAGGAACCTTAATACATGGTCGAGGCGGTTGAGGTGATGGAAGCATGGTTTAATAGAATTGTACATGTGTCGATTGCATGCACCCATCTACTGGATGCACTGATTGGTATTCATTACAAGCACCTTAATACATGGTCCAAAAATGTGGAGCGTAATGGGGGAGAGTGATGGTTAGGCTAGCAGCTAGTTCTCCATACGACCTTGGAGAATTCTACCGATTAGACAAACCATCCTCCCTTCCTTGCCTGAGCAATGATGCCCACGACACACTTCAATTGACGTGCATGTCAACTGCCACACGGCCATTGAAAATTAATGGCGGTCCATTCTATGCACAAGTCTGTATACGAGGGAGTGGTGCGACGATGAAGTACTTATTATTACCAACTCTCATGTTTCTCACACACAATCTTCATTTTCTTCTTCTATTATGCTCGCTTCGTTGTTTGGCTGCTTTCATTTTTATCCAGATTTATGTGTGAACAAAATGAAAGAACAGACACAAAATCATAATCATAGATATTTTGCAAAGATAACAAAGATATAATAAACACATATTCTATTAAATGGTGGAAATATAACATACTGTAATACAACAACTAGAATGGCGGTCGCTATCTCTTAGAAGAGATGTGACTGCTACGCTCAATCGTGCAAAGATGAATACAAAATGAGGCCAAAAGGGCCTATTTATAATAAGGATGAGGTCAAGAACCCTAGAAGTCCAAACAGTAACCCTAGAAGATGAACCATCATAAATTTTGCGGCCCCAAGATGGTAAGTTGAACAGTCAACTTCCTGGGGTCATAACTTTTGCTTACGATCTTCGATTTGGGCGCTCGATAGCTCATTGGAAATATCTATATGAGTTTTACAACTTTCGACTGTGGCCAAATGGATTCCAAATGAAAGCATTGGGCCACCCGAATTTCCAAAAAACGTCATCTAGGGCCTCAAAACAACCCCAGAAGTTTGGGACCTAAAAAACCATACAAAAATAACTAGGAAACTGCCACAATGGACAATTGTTTTGAGACAGTGGAATTGGTGTGTGGCCACCAATATTCATCTGGATCAATCCTCCCTTTTTAGGAAGCAGTGGTCTCCATTGCATTGAATCCCATATCATATCTCGAACTATGTGTTGATTTGATCTCCTGGTGCGACGTTTGCTGAAGTGAAAAGGTTTCTTTTCTTTGGCATCTCAAGAGGGATTTGATTGTTGTAAGGATGATTTGTTTTTGGAGGAGAACCTTGAATGTGTGGCCTTGCATCGTATAGGTACTCGGATGGATGAGGAAACAATGACTCTTTTTTCTTCTTATGTCTAATGAGCAGAGATAACCTGTGCTGAGGGTGTGGAGGTAATCTGATGTTCTCCTTCAGACAAAATTGTGAAGAGGAATAATTTTATGATGTGGGAGCTTATATTCCTACCTTGTGATATTGTGTTAGGTGCAACTGTCTCTGGTATCCGATAGATTTTTCCTCCCAAAGTAACAATGACACTACGAGGTTGTGACTTCTATACATCATGGTGCTTCCACATATATCATTGTCCTAACAGAACATCACATAATTCAAGTGGGTCCACATCACACAGTACCTCATCTTTGAAAGGCTTGATGCCAAATGGTAGGAGTAATTGTTGAGTAATGTAGATACCTCATCCTTGGCTTAGATAACCAATGTTGTAGGGTTTCGGGTGTGGTGTTGTTGGAAGTCGCAATCTCTGAACGACTTCTGTTGAGATCAGGTTCTTTTGGTTTCCACTGTCAACAACAAAATGTAGTGGGTTTCCCTTCACCCACATTTGCGAGTGGAAGAGGCGCTCCTCTGCCTATGACTCTTCAGGATCCTCTAGTTGAATTTGTGTGGTATAAATAGTGGCAGTGGGGTCTGCATGAATGATCTGCTTCCCATTGTCTGTGGCTGTGGCATTGTTTTTAGAATCAGAATCGATATCCAATTATGAAAATTTGATCTGGGCGATCAATGACTGATTTGAGTGACATTCATCAGTGTTGTGCTAAGGGATTTTATGAAATTCACACCACTTCTCATTGTCCTTCTTTGTATTTCCACCCCCCTTCTTTTCTTGTGGAAGGGATTGATTGTCATTTTATTTTCCTATGTTTTGCGGGCCAGGGTTTTTCTTTCCTTGCTTCTGCAATGTATTTGTAGGTCCAGAGTCTCACTTATTCTTTTGTCGAAATTTATCCTCAATTTTGATAGCATACTGATAGGCGGATCCAAGTAAAGAGACGTCGAGGAAATCCATCTCAATTTGGATGTACCGATGTAGACCACTGTGATATTTCAGAATTAGGTGTCACTCGAAGTCCTTGATACCCATCTTTGTGCATAAGGTATGAAAGTTGTTTGTGTACTACGACACTATTTGGTCTGTCTCTTGACACATGATGGTCCATTTGGTGTATTGTTCATCATAATTTCCCATAGGGTATTATGGTTCCTTAATGGCATCTACGAAAGAGCCCCAAGTGGGATTTGTCTCAAACATTCCAGACTCATCTGATGAGTTTTGCTCCCAATAAGTACCCCACCAATTTTGGACATGGGGGACTACCTTGAGGAGAGAAAAGGTGATATTTTCCCTGTCAAAGAAATTTTGGACAGAGAAATACCCTTCTAGAACATTCAACCAATTATCTAGGGCATCTGCATCGATCTAGCCTTCAAATAAAATAATATCAAAGTTAACTTGTACCTTGAAGGGAGTTGCATCCATGAACCGGCTGCTCGTCGAAGATGCACGTGCCTCTACTGACATCTATAGGATGATTTGCGAGAAACTATCCATCATCTTGTTCCTTTGTCGTGTGAGGGATTCCTCGAGCAACGATTTGATAGGATCTCTTTCTCTGTCGCATCTCTTTTCTTTCGCCATGGGAATCTGTTTGGGACAACGAGAGTGGTCAAGTGAAACTAGTTTGAGACCAAACTCTCCATACTCGGACCTTGTCGGGGACATGCACCAAGAAACAATCAAAGAGAATATTGCTCTGATACCAATAGAGGGGGAAAGGAGATATCATAATGGAACAACTGATACCGAGAGAAAGGGAAAAAAGATATCATAATGGAACAACTGAGAGAAATACATGACAATGAGATCTGGGTTGCGAATAGCCTATGATAGAGAAACATAAAGTGAATATGCCACATGGAGGGATGAGGCTCAAAGAGGGTTCTTTGAGCCTCACCTCTCAAACTATTCTAAGAAAGGCACTCAGAACCAATAACCCAATAACTCAATAGATTAAGAGAAATGTAGGATGCCAAAAATCCTTCAAAAATAACTAGGAAACTACCACAATGGACAATTTTTTTGAGACAGTGAAATATGAGGTGGCCACTGATCTCCATCTGGATCACTTTTAAACTACAGACTTGGAAGGACAAGGAAGACTAGTTGCTTTCTTTCTCTTTACCTGTATACTAAGAAGAGGAAATGAAGGCTAGTGAGTGAAATATTCAGACACTTCATTTACTGGCACAATGGAAGAAGGTTCATGGTTCCTGCAGGGGACTTTGATAGGCATCCAGTTTGTCCTTGCATCGTCTAGAGAAATTACAAGTGGACGCACTAAATATAGAAGAATAATGGGCAATGGGGTCCTTGTTTACAACAATTCTGAGGCAAATAATCTATTCTAACTCAGTTAAAAATATTTTCCATGCCAATTTAGTTGGAAACCACCTTTGAACTCTAAATGTAAAGAATGTGTATATATGCTATTAAATTTAAACAAACTATAGCACTTGTTTTTACTTTTTTTGGTTGGGAGTACACTTTTAACCAGTTATCAGCCTTAACAACTCTCTCATCCTTGGTAATGAGCTTATAATTTTCTTGTTCTAAGCATTGAATATTCTCAACAAAAACCGAGGTGGGGTTTGGCTGGGGTGGGGTGGGATGAAGAGGGTTTAATAAACTTGTTTGAGAAATTCATGAACTGAACTGTTTTCTTGGGAAATTTACCACCCAACAGCTAAATAATTGACATTGTATGGGAAATGGCTCTTTTGTTGAAAGACAGAAATCAGTCATAATTCAGGGTCATTTCCCCGAAAGTAGTGTCATGCAAAGAATTGATAATTCAACGGAATTACCAATTCCACAGTAACTCTAAAAATCACGGTCCTAGAAATTTGAATTTCTTAACGTCATCTTTATCTTCTAGGCTATTGAAAAAGGGCCATCCTTTCTTGTTGCAGCACTAATGTGAAGGATGGTGACGCCATTTTCACAGATAGTTTAGACTACAATACGCATTTTTTTCCCATAAAGGAAGATAATTCGAATAGCTGGTATTAAGTTCTAATTTTACAGTAATATTATTTGAGTTATTTTACAATAATAATGCTCAATAAGATGACTTTAAACTCTTATGTTTTGGAAATTTTTCCACGGATGGATTTGTCTTCTTTATTTTGAAAATTTTACCATTGATGGATTTCTTCTTTATGTCAATAATTCCCTGAAACAATGGGCCTATGGTTTCTGAGAATTCCCATTTGTATATACGATTCTACCTTATGTTAATACATATTGAGCACATTCTACCTTATGTTAAGACATATTGAGCACATTTGAATTGGCAGTAAAAACCACATTCTGAATTTCATTCTCTGTCAAGTAGATTTCATGATATTTGAGGATCCAGTCAGTGTATACTTTGAAACACTAAAAGAAGTAGGAACCCAATTCAAAAATTAATTTCTATATGCATTTTGGGTTTTAGATAGATCTGAAGAAGGCACATGATATTGATTTACAATTTTGACCTTGGGTTTTGCATTTTTTTAGGGGATGGCTATTCTTGAATAAATACCAAGGTAAGAAACTTGTGTACATCTATTCTAACATGTAGTTGAGAATTCAACTAACTTTCAGAGGTTGTGTGTACATCTAGTCTAATATGCAGTTGAGAATTTAAAGAACTTTCAGAGGTTGTGAAGCTTGAGCATGCATATCTGGATTAATGCAAATTGCCGATATATTAAATTTAGGAAAATTAAAAAACAAATGGCTGATATATCAAATTCAAGAAACTAAAAATGGATATATATATATATATATGAACCCTAGGATCTCTACCTTACAATATTTCTCATTATAGGATCTCTACCTTACAATATTTCTCATTACAGGATCTCTTTTTGTGTATTGTGTGTATAAATTGACGAGAGGAGAAGGGAGTGAATGAATTATACCAATGAACCCATTCCCACATGTTCAGTTTGCTAGGGCTAGGGGCATCTGGATCTTCCATTGCCTGATTAATGTAAATGCATGAATTTGGAGAAGAAAACCCATGTTTGAAAGCTGATAAAGCTAACAAAACTATATGTTCATTATGTGAAAGAAAATTTGGGGGATGCTAGAATTAATTATTCATAAAATGGGTACGAGAGTATAGATACTGTCGTTGAAATGCTAACCTGCTATTTGCACATTTGGGTGGTCCACAGACACAGAGGGCTAGATTTCACAGCCATTATTGACCTGCTTGGATCCATAGTAAACCACCATGTCCATAGAAGGCATGAACATATCCATAACATCCCCTATCACTCTTCCTACTACCAGGGGATATTTTGAACATGCCATTGAAGCAAAATAATCGCAAATATTTCTTCCTTTCTTGCTTTCCTCTCAACAAAATTCACAGATAAATTCAGAGTGAGATGGCGAATGTATCAGAAGTGTCTAAAGGAATGTAAATAAAGGGAATGAAATTGATCGACACATTGCCTACCACCTGTGCGACAACAAGGAGAATTTGTGGAGCGCCATGTATGTGGGCTCCGTAGAGTATCTGGATTCGAAACGTGCCATCTATATGCACCTACCCCACGTCTTACGTTTTGTGTATGTCTTGTGGTTGTGGTTAAAACATATTAATATTACCATACTATTTTTAAATTTTTTTCATTTATAATGTTCGTTAATTTTTTTTCATCTAGTAATATTTGGTATAGTTATAATTTTTTTATTAAATCTATTTTTATGGAAAATTATTTATCTCACAAATAATGTTTGGTATAGTTATAATTTTTTTTATTAAATTTGTTTTTATAGAAAATTTCTTATCTCACAAATAATTGGTCATGGATGATCATGTTTTTATTGAATTTTGTGTCCCGTCGTTGGCTGCTCCATTTCATCATCATTTCTGCAACCCTTTTTATTTTGCATAAAATTTAATTTATCTCAAATTTAAAATATTTATAATAGTTTAATAGATTCCTAGTAATTTGATGATTATGTGAGAAAATTGGTTGTTGGAATTGGTATAATTCTTGACTGTGGATTAGCCACATTATAGCCATGCACATATGTGAGACATGTAATCTATGCACACTAGAGACATGATCATATACACACAACTCATGCACAACTAACAACCATAAAATTATTTGTTGTATTTAGATTGTTAACAATTATCACTTATTGTGAAGACCTTGAACTTAGTGATTATGTGGTATTTAAAATCATCTTTCTTGGCTTAACGTTTTTATGTGGATTTGAAGCTTTTTATGATTATTATTGTGTTACATTTGGAAATATCCTTGAATTTGAGGTATTTTTCTAACACAAAACCTATGGAAAGGAAAACCTAAAATAAAAGCATTCTTGAAAAACAATAGGTTTTTCATTAAAAGGTGACATGTGAATGATGTTGCTAGACAATTGCTAGTGGCCTCATGCTAAATGCTCTCTTCTTTGTTAATAGCTTCTTGTCATTCATCTTATAGAAACACCTATTGGTATGTCATTCTCCCAAAGCTAGTAAAGCTTATCCTCACTTTGGATCCATTGAAATAGAACTTTGGTCTAGAGTCTTCGAAGTAGTCAAATCTCTACCATCCTCAAAAGGATGCCTAAGTAAGCTATAACCACATTTATTCTATTTTTATTGAGTTTTAAGTAGGCTATAATAAAATTTAATCTATTTTCATTGAGTTTTAATTTTTTCCATAGGCGATTGTAAATCACTAGCTATCACGGATGTGATGTCGGGGAGATTGCCACCTCGTGGCTCTTGTTCTTTATCTATGATTGTACTTTGTCCTATATCAAATTTTGATAGATATGGGTTTCAAATAAATTCTCTTATATATTCCAATTATGATTGATTAACTTTAATTCTAGTTTTGAAATAAGAAACTCTTCACATTAATTGAGTGAAAAAAGTGTATGATTGTAAATCTAAAAACTAGAGGGATTTTTCTATAAAATTAGAGTAGTTTGATTGCAAAACTTATTAATCGAAGGAATGCTATCCTATCCTATAGTGAAATAGATATCATTTATAAGCAGTGATGTTTTAAAACATAGGTGAAATCCTTGCATATAATGGGATTTTATTCATTAATAGGACCTTCTTCCACCTCCTCTAGGCTCTAGCCCTTGCCTCTACCCGTAATATGGGAGTTCGCCCTCCAAGGGAATTACTCAACACCTCACAGTTTTGATGAAACTTCATAATCCAAGCCTCAAAATAAGGTAGAGGAGATTCCCAATCAGCATGTGTTCCAAATTACATATAAACAAAGATGCTAAATGGCCTATGGATTCCAAAAAAAATCACGCTACAACAAATTATTACATATCTATCAAAATCCTTTCTATATTAGGATTTTATTCATCAATTGCACCGTCTTCCACTTCATTTAGGCTCTAGCCCTTCAATCCTCTACCAAAAATATGGGAGTTAGTCCTCTAATGGGATTAGTAAACACCTCACAATTTCGATGAAACTTCATAATTCAAGCCTTAAAATAAGGTAGAGCAGCTTCCCAATCAACATATGCCCCAATTACATATAAACAAAGATGTTAAATGGCCTATGGAGTCCAAAACAATTCATGCTACAATAAATAATTACATATCTATCAAAATCCTTTCCTATATTGGGATTTTATTCATCAATGGCACCTTCTTCCACCTCCTCTAGGCTCTAGCCCTTTCCTCTACCCACCATCTGCGAGTTGGTCCTCAAAGGGAATTTATCAACACCTCACAATTTTGATGAAACCTCATAATCCAAGCCTTAAAATAAGGTAGAGGATCTTCCCAATCAACATATGTGCATAGGACATTTAATGTATGCATCTAGAAATTGGAATTAATACAAATTTACGACAAAACTTTAAGGTGGAAAAATGTTAAATGTTTATTTTTTAGTGTAAAATTCAAGATCAATTTTAGAATTTAGAATTTAAATAGTTTATGTTGTTATTTGTTGTACATTATTTTTACACTTTACATTGCTATAGATGTCGTTATCCTATCCTATCCTATCCTATAGTGAAATAGATATTATTTATAAGCAGTGATGTTTTAAAACATAGGTGAAATCCTTGCATATAATGGGATTTTATTCATTAATAGGACCTTCTTCCACCTCCTCTAGGCTCTAGCCCTTGCCTCTACCCGTAATATGGGAGTTCATCCTCCAAGGGAATTAGTCAACACCTCACAGTTTTGATGAAACATCATAATCCAAGCCTCAAAATAAGGTAGAGGAGCTTCCCAATCAACATATGTTCCAAATTACATATAAACAAAGATGCTAAATGGCCTATGGATTCCAAAAAAATCACGCTACAACAAATTATTACATATCTATCAAAATCCTTTCTATATTAGGACTTTATTCATCAATTGCACCTTCTTCCACCTCCTTTAGGCTCTAACCCTTCAATCCTCTACCCAAAATATGGGAGTTAGTCCTCTAATGGGATTAGTAAACACCTCACATTTTTTATGAAAATTCATAATCCAAGCCTTAAAATAAGGTAGAGCATCTTCCCAATCAACATATGCCCCAAATTACATATAAACAAAGATGTTAAATGGCCTATGGAGTCCAAAACAATTCATGCTACAACAAATAATTACATATCTATCAAAATCCTTTCCTATATTGGGATTTTATTCATCTATGGCACCTTCTTCCACCTCCTCTAGGCTCTAGCCCTTTCCTCTACCCACCATCTGGGAGTTGTTCCTCCAAGGGCATTTATCAACACCTCACAATTTTGATGAAACCTCATAATCCAAGCCTTAATATAAGGTAGAGGAGCTTCCCAATCAACATATGTGCATAGGAAATTTAATGTATGCATCTAGAAATTGGAATTAATACAAATTTACGACATAAATTTAAGGTGGAAAAATGTTAAATGTTTATTTTTTAGTGTAAAATTCAAGATCAATTTTAGAATTTAAAATTTAAATAGTTTATGTTGTTATTTGTTGTACATTAGTTTTACACTTTTCATTGCTATAGATGTTGTTATCCTATCCTATCCTATCCTATCCTATAGTGAAATAGATATTATTTATAAGTAGTGATGTTTTAAAACATAAGTGAAATCCTTTCATATAATGGGATTTTATTCATTAATAGGACCTTCTTCCACCTCCTCTAGGCTCTATCCCTTGCCTCTACCCGTAATATGGGAGTTCGTCCTCCAAGGGAATTAGTCAACACCTCACAGTTTTGATGAAACATCATAATCCAAGCCTCAAAATAAGGTAGAGGAGCTTCCCAATCAACATATGTTCCAAATTACATATAAACAAAGATGCTAAATGGCCTATGGATTCCAAAAAAAATCACGCTACAACAAATAATTACATATCTATCAAAATCCTTTCCATATTAGGATCTTATTCATCAATTGCACCTTCTTCCACCTCCTTTAAGCTCTAGCCCTTCAATCCTCTACCCAAGATATGGGAGTTAGTCCTCTAATGGATTAGTAAACACCTCACAGTTTTGATGAAAAATCATAATCCAAGCATTAAAATAAGGTAGAGCAGCTTCCCAATCAACATATGCCCCAAATTACATATAAACAAAGATGTTAAATGGCCTATGGAGTCTAAAACAATTCATGATACAACAAATAATTACATATCTATCAAAATCCTTTCCTATATTAGGATTTTATTCATCAATGGCACCTTCTTCCACCTCCTCTAGGCTCTAGCCCTTTCCTCTACCCACCATCTGGGAGTTGGTCCTCCAAGGGCATTTATCAACACCTCACAATTTTGATGAAACCTCATAATCCAAGCCTTAAAATAAGGTAGAGGAGCTTCCCAAACAACATATGTGCATAGGAAATTTAATGTATGCATCTAGAAATTGGAATTAATACAAATTTACGACATAAATTTAAGGTGGAAAAATGTTAAATGTTTATGTTTTAGTGTAAACTTCAAGATCAATTTTAGAATTTAAAATTTAAATAGTTTATGTTGTCATTTTTTGTACATTAGTTTTACACTTTTCATTGCTATAGATGTCGTTATACCATGTGTTTATTTTCTTAATTATAATTTATTTTTATTTATGATTGCAGTGTCTACTATGGACCACAATACAGATATTTTGAGAGTTATTGGTCATTTGAGAGATATTGGTTTGTTGAGGCTTGGAAATTCATAGGAAACAATAGCAAGGGATTCTCCCCAGTCAACGTTCCCAACTAGCCCGTGACTATTTGGTGTAGGGAATCTGTCCGGTTTGCAGTTCGGCTACCATAGGTCAAGTAACAAAAAACGAAGGGTTTTACCGGTTGCGGCCTGGTACACCGTGTATATTTTTCTATTTTGACTTTAAGTATGATATGCAAGTGCCTATATAAGATGTATATTGATGAAGAATGCAAGGAGTGGTCACAATGTGATGCGCAGGTTCTTACCTCTCGTCTTAGACTCTCTTGCATCTAAATCACACACAACTAGAAAAACAACACTAACTAAGCTGTCCCTCGGGAGCAAGACTATCAATTCATGTGTAATGTAATATTGTTCATATGTTAAGATAAATCATAGATAGTTGTTCTTAGAATCAAAACACATAAACATGGATGAAGATATACACAACAAGATCGCTCGTCAATTGTTAAAACATTCATTACTCATAGTGGAAATTGTCACAGAATAAACCAGAGAACATTCATGTAAGAACATAGGTTCAAAACGTTAGAACGATCTCACGGTTAATGAAACACAGCTGAAAATGAAATATTTCCCCTTCAACATTGTTCATTTCATCACACTTAAACATCCCACACAACACTTTCTCCAACAAGCAAAAATTTGTAATTTTATTATTGCAAAACAACGTAGTTCCTCTTAGACCAAGTAGTTCACAAGTTTCTCTGGGAAAAGACCCATTTTTGTCTCACTCTCCCATACTTATACCAAAGGGGAAACCTTTCGGCTCCCCAACCATTCCCTCTCACTATTTTGTCACTTTGTGAATGCTCTTCATTCATCCAAACGTTACATTACATATAATGTTTTTATAAAAACCGAGAAAAGCTAGGTAATTGACAGAATGGCCAAGCATGAGCCTTTGGTCTTCAATGATTATGCTCAACCATTCCTTGGTATCTTTTTAGACCCTCATAATTTTCTTCTTTGAGCAATGCTTTTGCTGCCTTATGCTTTAACATGCTTTGTCCTGCACCTTCTTCGCCGCAATAATCTTCAATAGGATCCGAGAAACTGCCATGTATGTCTGCAATCAAATGAGAATTCATCATTTAATCCATCTATCTTTAATAAACATAAACCATGATATAAAAAATGGGTACTAAAGAAGAAAAAACCGTAGATAGGTTCTTATGTGCAAATTTCAACCTAAACAAGGCACACAGTTCTCTTACAGAACAACAATGATAGCATAACAATCGACAGGAACGATTAAGAAAAAGGGCATATAAAAACTTCCATCGATGAATCGGGACACTTGATGTCGGTTCATTAGTAGGTTATGCAGCCGCAATGGCGGGTAACCTACACTCTAAGGTTCCCAGCACACAGACTAAAAAACGTGCGATAAAACATCAGGTGTCAGATCCTCTGCAGGCATCGGATAGCTAGTGAGCTACACAACCACAACGACGGAAGTTCAAAGGTCAAGAAAAACCCACAGACCAGTAAACATTGGAAAAACAAAGAACAGGGCATCGACGAAAAAACAAACAATCCGACAGGCAGTTAGCCTATTCTAGAGCCACAACGGTGGAACTCAATCAGCCTACGGCCTCCGATCAAAGTCAAAACTCTTTCCGAAAAACGCAAATCAAGGTCTTTTTCAAAACAGAACCCAAGTTGACCTCCGAGAAATGACAAATGACAATCCCATCTTAAAACTCAACGATAAACATCGTAAAACCGCTAAGCCTTACAGTCCAAAACATGTGCATACCCAGACGAAAACTCGAATAGCAAGAAACTGGCCTCAAATAATCCAAACATGTAGCAGAGTGGGGCAAACAAAATAAAAAAGGAGGGCCCAAAATTCCCAGAAATTTGGGAAAAGTTGCAGCTGCAACAATTGGCGACTCACTGGTGAATCCAGATCTCTGAATAAACTCCTCCTTGAGCAATAGACTGTTTAGTAGTAAAACCGACATGCTGTTCTAGATGTCTAGATTCCCATAATGGCACATATATGAACATGTAATCATTGATGATAGTCCAATTTTTTGGGAATAGAAACCAAAATCTCAAGGTCAGGATAACTCTTTTGAGGCTTAAGTAGGCAGATTTCATTTTAACTTTGTCTTTGGGTAGCTTCCAGCTTGGACGCCACAGGATTGGAACGCATGGTGAATAGAGATATTCATTTGTTCCTCATTCCCATGCCAATTGCAATTTTGTGCCTTTTGACTTTTTGTTCTTTGGAGTTCTCCATATGCCTTTCTTTTTGAATTTTATTCAGGATCTTCTATCCATAGTGTCCTTTTGTGTGAGAGATGTATTTACTTTTCAGCTCATAGACGGAGAAGAACTTTTGGCAAACTGTACTCATATAATTTAGTACTTTGTTTTGACGAATATTGCTTTCTTAGGAGTTCTGGCTCTTATTAGCCTTTTCGCTTTCAATTCCTGGCATGGGATCATTTAGATATAACATATTGTTTACCCTACTCCCCTTTCCATGGGTCTTTTGTTGTCACCCCCTAGGATGTTTTAGATGTGAAATGGATGGAGCCTCGAAATAGTATTCCAGACCTTTTGATTCTGAGTTATTTCATGGATTACACTGGACCTTAATGTGCTCATAGACATTTTAGGAAAACTACTTACTAGAAGAAATTCCAACAGATTTAAACAGTTTGACGCCCAAAGAATCTAACTTTATCAAGGATTCCAATGCTCTCCATGCAACCAAAATGTTGCTTCCTTTATTGGAATTAGGAGAAAACTACACTAAACAAACAGGAAAAGAACAAATCAAAGTGGAAAAACAAGTCAATTATTTATATACAAAATAGAACAAAATAAAAGAAAATCAAGAAAAATAAGGCTTAAGAACTAAACCATTTACTGGTAAGTTCTCTTCCCATCCCTATAAATCATGCAACTTATAGGTTGAGGGGCCAAGCTTTGCTGCAATCTGGAAAGGGCCTACCCATAACTATTGAAATTTCATGTGTTTTCCTTTCTCATCATGAGGGTGGTCCCACTTGAGAACCAAATCTCCCACCTAAAATTATTTTGTTCCATCTTTATGCTTATCAAACCACCTCTTTACTACCTCATGTTGTTGTTTAAAACGTTCTCTAGGCTTGGATCTAGATTCCTCCGCCTTCAAAAGATTATGTATCCTCATCTGCAAGACTTCATTTTTTGATCCTCTGGATTCTTGAGCTATTATGGAAGAGGGTAGCATGATATTCGGGGGTATAATTGCCTCTTTTCCATAAACAAGGGTATATGGGGACACACCTAATGAAGTCTTTGGGGTGACCCTATCAGCCCAAAGAGAATTGGGTAATGCTGAATGCCAACTTCTCTGGTTTTCTATCACAGTCTTTTTTAATATTCTAATCAAATTCTTGTTCAAAGATTCAACCAAACCATTTCCTTGTGGATAATAATTTGCAGAGTAATGCAACTTAATTCCTTTCTCATGAGAAAATGTAGTTAATGTAATAGAGGAAAAATAAGTAGCATTATCGAAAACTAGAGAAATTGTAACTCCAAACCTGGTCATAATATGATCTTGCAAGAAGTCCATGACTGCATCTTCATTCACTTTATGCAACGGAATGGCTTCGACCCAACGAGTGAAGTAATCGGTTGCCGTCAAAATATACTTGTGTTGCAGGGAAGAATTTGGCTTTATCTCCCCAATGATATCCATCCCCCACTGCTCAAAAGGTTTTGTTATCATCACAGGCTTTAATGGTCCTGCTGCTTTAACTTGTCTTCCACCACACCTTTGACAAATGTCGCTCTTTCTAACATGGGTGTGTGCATATTTTAACAGTGTGGGCCAATAGTATTCGGCTCTGAGAATTTTATGAGCTGTAGTATCTCCAAAGAAATGTCCTCCAATAGGCCCATCATGTAAATATATCATGACCTTCTTCACATCTTCTTTCTCTAAGAATCTAAGAAGAACTCCATCATAGTTCTTTCTGAATAATATTCCTTCAATAATCTGATATGAGGCTGATTTAAGACACAGTTATCTTCTTTGCTTAGATTTCCAATGTTTCGGTAACAATCCTTCCTAAAGGTAATGCACACGGTCTCTATACCAGGAGTCCGGAGCTGTGAAAGAGGACATACATCCATCAAATGTAATTTAGCTTCATCTTCCCAGTCATTTTCGTCAATGTCTTTACTGATAGTCATTAGTTTGCACAATCCTTTCCCTTTAAATATGGAAGATGGATTGAATTCGAGGTCATACTCCTGTAGAGCTGTTACCCAGTTGCCTCTTCTTTCTCCTAACTCCTTCTGTACGAAAAGAGACCTCACCGCTGGGTGTGGAACTATTACCTTTGTCCGGTTCTTCAGTATGTATGGTCTGAATTTTTTTACCGCTTTGAACATGGCATAAGATTTTTTATCCACAAATGGATAATTCAATTTGGCCCCTTGTAGACCAGTGCTCATAAATGATATGGGGAACTCATCTCCCCCATCTTCTTTCTGGGTAAGCACCGCTGCTAGTGAATCGTCAGATGTGAAAGTGTATAAAATAAAATCTTTCTCAAAATCCAGACTCTTGAGGGAAGGTGTGTGTGCAACCACTGTCTTTATTTTACTAAATTTATTCTTCTCTACATCAGTCCACTTGAATTGTAAACTTTGTTTTACCATTTGTTGCAAAGGTTTAACAATTTGAGCGAAATCCGGCACAAACATTCACACGAAATTTATTGTCCCCATAAATGATTGCATGCCCTTTTTGTTATGGGGTAAGGAAATCTATTCGATAGCTTTGATCTTGTCTGTGTCTATGGATATCCCCTTCTTAGAAACCATGTGACCCAACAACTTACCTTCAGTAACGGCAAACATGCATTTCTTGGGGTTTAGTGAGATACCATATTTTCGGCAGTGTTCAAAAATATGTTTTAGATGAAACATGTGTTCCTCCCTTTTCTTTGAGAATATCATAATGTCATCGAGGTATACTATAGCACTGTGGCCAATCAGACTACAGAAAGCTATGTCCATAGCCCTTTGGAAAGTAGCACTAGCGTTTATAAGTCCAAAGGGCATCCTTCTATAAGAAAAAGTTCCCCGTCTGGTTCTGAATGTAGTTTTAAGTCTGTCTTCTTCAGCTACTAACACTTGATTGTATCTTGAGAATCCATCTAATAAAGAGAATAATTCAGAACCTGAAACCGTTTACAATATCTGTTCCATGGGTGGGACAGGATAATTGTCTTTATCCGAAGCGCGATTTAAGTTTCTGAAATCCACACATAGTCTAATTTCTTTGGATTTCTTCCTTACCGGTACCAAATTTGAAACCCATTCCGAGTGTCTAACTTTGAAGATAATTCTAGCATCAACAGCTTCTTTACTTCATTCTGAATCAAAGGCTCTAATTTTGGATGCATTTTCCTTAAAGGTTGCTGATAAGGTTTGATTCCATATCTGATGGGGATAACATGCTGAATAATATTGGTGTCACATGTCTTCAAATCTTCATACGTCTAGGAAAAAACATCTTTATATTGTTTGAACAAACTGATGAACTTATTCCTTTCACCTAGAGAGCAACACTTTCCCACATTCACATATTTAGGCTCAATTTCAGTCCCCGAATTAATCAACTCGATCTGTAGAGATGAGCTATGAGTTTTCACATTCACTGGACTTCTAAATTTCTCGTTTATATCAAACATTCACTCTAAATTCCTGACTCCTTTAGGAATAAAAATATCGAATTTTATCTCGGGTTGATGTTCTTCATCGTCAATAATCGCCCCTTTGAAGGTCTCGTCATTTGTCAAGCATTCTAGAATCTGCTAATTATCATCAAAAACTCATATATTGGTGATCATATCTGGAACCAAAGGCCTAAAAAGAAATTCAACAGAGCACTCATTATTAGAGGGCACAAGCCTCATAGCTGAGGTGGCCAACAAGTCAGCTACCGCATTCTTAAGTCTAGGAATCAATACAATGTTAAATGCATGAAAATATTTAAGCAAATCCCATACTTCATTTTGATAAGCTTTTAAATGAGGAGAAATGCAATGTATTTGATTTCGAATTTGTTTTACAATTATTTCAGAATCCCCAAACACTTTTAGATTTTTTACCTTTAATTCAATTGCTTTTCTTAGTCCCTAAACTAGTGCTTCATATTCAGCTGTGTTATTGGTGCATTCAAACTCTAACCTACATGAAAGAAAATGTTTATTTTTCTTAGGATCAATCAGGACACAGCCGACTCCTGACCCCTCAAAATTTTTAGAACCATCAAAGAAAAGCATTCAACAATCGCTTACCACTACTGTGCATGAATCAATACCTACATCTACAGTTAAGTCTACTATTTTACAATTGATTTCATCAGCATCTGAGAATCGAAGGAGATCAGGCTAAAAATATGACGTATCACTAGCTTCTTCCACTTGATAATTTCCCGGTTCTAGTTCAATAAAGTAATTTCCCAAAACAGAGTTCACTAGTTCATTTTTTTCTTTGAACTAAGTAACATTGTGTTTCATGTGGGGTTCCCTTAAAACTTGAATTTGATTTGGGATTCCTTTATAAGGTAGCCACATATGTCACTGCTCCGAGGCAAAATATCCACTCAGCTTTGTCGACCAATCTCTACTCAAGACAAGTCCATAAGCTTCAGGTATGTCAGCTACCACAATGTCAATGACTTGACATACCTTATCATTTGAAGACAAGCGAATGAGAACATCCTCCATTTCCCCAATTACCTTCACATTCATTCTATCCAACTGAATGACCCTCTAGGTAGATGGTTTAGGTTTTCCATTTATATTTTTGCAGACTGACATCGGCATAACATTGACTGATGCCCCCGAGTCTACTAGACAATTGTGCATGTTGTGGTTGAAAATTTCAAAAGTGAGGAGGAAAGGAGGGGTCTTGCATTTAAGTTTACCTCCCACACTCGCTTCACAAATTTCTTCTTCTTGGGGCTGATTTCCAGTGGGGAGTTTCTCCTCTGACATTTCAAGTGCTTTCAATAACTTTTCTTTTCGTTGCGGCACATTGCACATCTCAAATAACGAGATATTTGTCGTTACCCTTTTGATATCCTCCACGATGTCATAATCCATCTTATGTTCTGTGAGATGAGTTTTAACATTATTTATTTTCTCTTCAATGGATCTAGTAGGCCTATTGATCTGTCTTGGATTTTGACTGGTGGTGGTAAATTCCAGAATTTCATTAGATGAGGTGTTTTTTTGAAATTTCTTAACATTATTTTGAAGCTTCTTAATCTTTGGAAGCATAAGACTATTTTCCTTAGTCAACCCCTGGCTTCTCATCGTTACATTTGTTTCCAAGTTATCCTCATGTCTCAGGTCCTTTTATTCCTTGATATCAAACAACGATACATCCCATAAAACCATGGCCTCATCCTCTTGTTTTTCTGTTAATTTATTGTTGTCTTTCCCTTCTTCATCATTATCCTCGGTTAACTTGGAATCCAAAAGCTGGTTTGTTACCAACGTCATTGAATTTATCCATTGAGGACAATTCCTTTCAGAATGGGATTGTTGGTGAAAAGTGCAAAAGTTATCCATCCCCACCTCTATTAATTTCATTGATGCAGGGCCCTGTGGAGGGGGTTGGGATTGATTGTTATCTTCCCTTTTCTTGTAATAAGGTTTATAAAAATTCTGGGTTTCCTTTTCCTTTTCCAAGTCTATTATTTTGCTAGAGAGCTTCTGCATCATCTTTGCCATTCCTTTCAAATCTGGTGATTGCTCCTCTTTAGGCTTAGTAAATAACAAAGCTTTCCTTCCAACATTTTTTTCTCTCGACTGTTCAGGATAGTCTTCGATACTTTCCCTTTCAGCCTCAACTCTGTCTGCTTCTTCATAAGTCTCTGCTAGTGTAGGTTTGGATTTCATTTTGGCAAACATGGCCAGATCAGGCCCTAGAGATGAAGTATAATACTCAATCAGAACTTTATCCAAGGGTTTGTCAGCTTCAGAAAAATTCTTAAGATAAGCTGCAAACCTTTGGGTAAAACTATGCACGTTCTCTTTTCTTTCTTTCTTTAAGGTGCACAGTCCTTTCATGAGGGCCACATGAGTGTTTTGGGCTGCATATTTACTTCTGAAAATCCTTTCAAAGGTATCCCAGTATGGGATAAAGTTTGCAGAAAAAAAAAAATACCATGATGCTACTGCTCATTTGAGGGTATGTGGAAAAAGTCTACAAACTACATCCTCATGTTCCCTAGCCCTCAATCCTTCTATTTCCAAATAGAAACTTTGTAAATGGTCATCTACTAATATATTCTCATTTGGATCAAACTTGGGAAGCTTCTTTTAAAAATATTGAGGTAAGTCATGCAACGGAGGCGTTACGTTCAAGGGTGATCTGGCTTTCCAAGCTGGTGGTGGATTTGGTGGGTTAAGTGGCTGATTTGCATTTACACCTGCCATGAGTCTGGGTGGAGAGTGAGGAGGTGAAGGAACAAGAGTATGCGCAGGAGAATAGTAAGGTGTGTTTGGGCCTACTTGATTCAAAACCTGAACAACTTCTTGTAACGCTACTTCTACTAACTCTTCCAAATCTCCAACCAACACTGAATCTTCCAAGATGGGACGATCTTTCTTCTTGTATTCTCTTCGGGGTAAATCAAGGATAGTGGGTAATCCTCCAATACTCTTTACATAGGCCCATGTGTGTCTTCTCAGATCATTAACTACTTGGTTGTCTATAGAAAACAAATGTTCTCTATTCTCTTCAGTGTTTGGGTCAGAAAATAAACTATTTTCAAAACTATCACTGGTGGAGTAATTTCGAGGAAATGTATTTCCCCGGCCAGCCATGCACTGGTGGCCCTCCTTATAGCACCAGAAACTATTGAGGCCTGGAAATTCACAGGCAACAACAGCAAGGGATTCTTCCCATTCAACATTCCCAACTAGCACATGACTGTTTGGTGTAGGGAATCCATACAGTTTGCAATCCGGATACTGTAGGTCAAGTAACAAAAAACAAAGGGTTTTACTAGTTACAGCCTGGTCCACCATGCATATTTTTGTATTTTGAATTTAAGTATGATATGCAAGTTCCTATCTAATATGTAGATTGATGAATAATGCAAGGAGTGGTCACAATGTGATGCGTAGGTTCTTACCTCTCGTCTTAGACTCTCTTGCATCTAAATCACACACAACTAGAAAAAAAACACTAGCTAAGCTGTCCCTAGGGAGCAAGACTATCAATTCATGAATAATGTAATATTGTTCATATGTTAAGATAAATCATAGATATCGTTTCTTAGAATCAAAACACATAAACATGAATAAAGATATACATGACAAGATAGCTCGTCAACTGTTAAAACATTCATTACTCATAGTGGAAATTATCATAGAATAAACCAGAGAAAATTCATGTAAGAACATAGGTTCAGAAATTTAGAATGATCTTACGGTTAATGAAACACAGCTGAAAATGGAATAGTTCCCCTTCAACATTGTTCATTTCATCACACTTGAACATTCCACACAGCACTTTCTCCAACAGGCAAAAATTTGTAATTTTATTATTGCAAAACGAAGTAGTTCCTCTTCCAACAAGTAGTTCACAAGTTTCTCTGGGAAAAATCCCCATTTATATCTCACTCTCCCATACTTATACCAAAGGGGAAACCTTTCATCTCCCCAACCGTTCCCTCTCACTTTTTTGTCACTTTGTGAATGCTCATCATTCATCCAAATGTTAGATTCCAGTTAAAGTTTTTATAAAAACCGGGAAAAGCTAGTTAACTGATGGAATTCCCAAGCATGAGCCTTTTCTCTTCAATGATTACACTCAACCATTCCTCGGTCTCCTTTAAGACCCTCATAATTTTCTTCTTCGAGCAACAATTCTACCACCTTATGCTTTAACATGCTTTGTCCTGCACCTTCTTCGCCGCAATAATATTCAATGGGATCTGAGAAACTGCCATGTCTGTCTGCAATCAAATAAGAATTCATCATTTAATCTGTCTATCTTTAATAAACATAAACCATGATATTAAAAATTGGTACTAAAGAAGAAAAAACCGAAGCTAGGTTCTTATGTGCAAATTTCAACCTAAACAAGGCACACCGTTCTCTTACGGAACAACAACGATAGCATAACAATCGACGGGAACGATTAAGAAAAAGGGCATATAAAAAATTCCATCGGTGAATCAAAACACTTGACATCGGTTGATTAGCAGGTTACACAGCCGCAACGACGGGTAACCTACACTCTAACGTTCCTAGCACACAGACTAAAAAAGGTGCGATAAAACATCGGGTGTCGGATCCTCTGCAGGAATCGGATAGCTAGTGAGCTACACAGCTGCAACGGTAGAAGTTCAAAGGTCAATAAAAACCTGTGGACTAGTAAACATCAAAAAAACAAAGAACAGGGCATTGGAAAAAAAAAAACAGTCCAATGGGTAGTTAGCCTATCCTGGAGCTACAACAGCGGAACTCAATCTGCCTGCGGCCTCCGATCAAAGTCAAAACTATTTCTGAAAAAAGCAAATCAAGGTCTTTTTCAAAACAAAACCCAGGTTTACCTTCGAGAAATGGAAAATGACAATCCCATATGAAACTCAACGATAAACATCGTAAAACCACTAAGCCTTATAGTCCAAAACATGCGCAGACCTAGACGAAAACTTGAATAGCAAGAAACTGACCTCAAATAATCCAAACATGTAGCAGAGTGGGGCAAACAAAATAAAAAAGGAGGGCCGAAAATTCCCATAAATTTGGGAAAAGTTGTAGCTGCAACACGATTATGCTTGGAGCAGTGGATAAGAACTCTTCCACTCCTTATCAGCATCATTACTGACCATAGTGGATACTATCAATAGATCTAATGATACTTTGTATAGAATAGCATCATACATAGAGACAAAATAACAAGAAAATGTTGATGGACTAAGCTACAATGAGATTAAGAAGCTCAAAATAAACAAAGAGAATATATATCACTATTTAGAGTTCTTGGGACAAATGACCATCCAGAGAGTAGTATACCACATATTTCCATTGAGTGGTGCATCTCTCAACCAATTAGAGACCATTGGATGGATAGATGGCACATGGCTTTTGATATTCCCCTACACAACAATAGGGAAGTACCACTTTACTTATTCCATAAACTTTATGCAGAGTTTGTGATTGGAAAACATGTCAAATATTTTGACATGTTCGGGTTCCAGGGCGTTGGTAGGGGGATGCCCCAAAATTTTCCCAATTATAGGCATAGGAATGTCGATCGACATATATCTCCACCCTATGTCTATCTACCTAGGACAAACATCCCTCTTACACATGATATGATTACCCAGACACAAGAGGCATTTCTTACGCTAGCTGAGATGAGTTCCCTCCACAACACATCTATTGACCAAGTGGGGCCCGCTTCCTCTGGTGAGGTACAACCATTAGCGTCCGGTTGTAGAGGATCATCTATTGGTTAGGATAGACCAACATCCCATGATCCTAAGATCGAGCCACACGTGTGCATGTCATGTAGTTAACCATGCTATGGTCATAAAAAAACACATGGTACCTCTACGATGACTAGTGCTCATGTAAGGACTTTGTAGAAACTCTTTTTTTTCATTCAATTTAATTTTTTCATATTGTACACATATAAAATATTCTTAATATATGCAATTTTTAATCTAGCAAGATATTGATGCCTATAATGGGGGTGGTAGTGTACTAAGTGTTGTCATATTCGAGGCGGCAACAACCAACACTAAGGTAATATTTCAACCTGCCAGTGTCACTTTGTTAATACATGTTAGCATGTTCATTAATTTGTTAAATGGTATAATATTTACAATTTTTGAAGTTGCAGGAACCACATATTGAACAAGATGTGGGAGCCATTGATCTCAGTGAATTCACCCCCATGTGGCTTATATGATTACCTCAAGAATGAAGTACATGGTTAATGACTAAATCTTGTTCAAATTATTTATTTATTAATGTACACTCTTTTATAGATCTCTAATATTTATAATTTTTAAACTTGTAGGTGCTATCTGGATCTACAGAGGGGAAATAAATTGCTAGCAATGATCCCTCCCATGCAGGAGATTTGTCCTCGGGAGAGGTAAGTATATTACAAGATGTTAGTTTTTCAGTACATATTATTCCATATATTCATGTCCATGTCTAACTATGGCAGCACTTTATGACTATAAGCATCAACACAAATCATTGCACCACCTCATTGGTTTGGTTCTCCTCGAAGTCCAAACGTCGATAAGCATGTTGTCTACACCAAACGACCCTCATCCATTAAAAAAAAGCAGGTGTCCATGATGATGAACCTATTGATTCCATGTTATTTAACACATAACCTCCAATTATAGTTGCTAGCTAGATTTCAATTCACTTCACAACTAGTTTTTCTTAATGTTATTTTCACATGTTTACACCATTAGAATGGAGAGTTCTCCGTGCTAGACCATAGCGTGGTTGTTGATGTTGCAGTCAATGTTGCATCTACAATGGGGATACGTTACATAGAGGTATCTACTTGAATATTTTTTCTTCTAGAGTTCATTTGTATTGTGTATGGACATGCATGATTTCTAACTATTTTAGCATTTCCCGAATGTATCCACACCCTATTCCATTAGTGCACGTGACCAAATTTGATTTTCAAAATAAGGCTCGGCTTGATACTAAATAAGCCTAGTATCATGCCCTAGAACATATTTTTTTGGTGATATGTTCATTATTTACATAATTGGTTAGTACTTTCTCATGCATGTACATGTTGATAATTGTTGAGATAATTGAAATAGTTTATTTTATTTGTAGAGAAGCATTGCAGAGAGGCTCTCTACAAGGAGGACACCAAAGGAATCTATACCACGGATGGATTCAATGAGTGTTTTTTTTTATGTACAATTGAGTCATATTTTAAATTTTCAAACTTTTTTAGTGTTGTACAATATTAGTTTAGTTACCTAATCAAGAAATATGATCATTTACTTGCAGTCACCAGAGATGCACAGTGGTCATGGACAGAGGAAACACGCATCACAGTCAGGAAAAAAACAAGATGAAGTTAGAGTTTTAATGTGTTAGTTTAGGGAAAAACTATACTTTTGTGTAGAAGAGGAAGTTAGAGTGTAGGGGCATGGTCTAGGACATATGTACTTTTGTTTTCATGTAAATCAATGATGTTTTTGATACATGTACATTGGCATGCCATCTAAGGGAATTATATTTTTGTATTATAACTTTCATGATATAAAAAATATTTCATTTTGGCTCTTGAGATCTTCATAGTTCAGTCTTATGTGTCATCATACATGTGTGGAAAATAATGTTTCTATGTGTATTGTTCCCAATTTTTTATATATTTTATGATTGCATGGATATATCAGTTATGAATTTGAGAACAATGCACAATTACGGCATCGTGTAATGAAAACAATGTACATGTTTTAAATTGTTCTAGACCACAATCCAATTTCATATATAATGTTAAATTGTATTCACAACAATGCAACATACCTTACACACATAAGAACCCAACACATCTAAGAAAATGACCCAACTTAGTGGAATATAAAAGCACCTTAACCACATAACAACCTAACAAATATTTAAAGGATGCACGAAGTCGACCCACCTAAGTGATGCACTTGTGTAGCCCACATAATGAAATTGGTGTTTGCCATGATGAATTTCATCTAACGAATATATGGGATACACATATATTATCAACAAAAAAACACACAGAGGTCATGCATGAAATAAAACACATAATAAACCATGTGTATAAATAGTTGTATGCCCCCAAAATAATTACAAATGAGTTGAATACTTTAAAGGACCATTATCAAGGTGTTAATTAGTTGCAGTACTACTCATTGTTATTGTTCTACCTATTTCTAAAATTAAACTGGTAAACTTCAGACTCCAAGTTTGTAGTTGACTGAATTGGAATCAAACACAGAGTTCTTATATCTAGGTATTGTATGGAAAAAGAGTATGAAAAACACCCTGGTGCTCTAGCTCGACCCTTTGCAAAACTAATACCTTTCTATGATGAATGTGACTAATAATTAATGTGATAAAACTTTGGTGTACTTTATTGGACCTATGATTTCCATAAAATTATTTTATCAATTTCTCTATTATATTTATTGTATGCTCTAGTGTAAACATTTACCCAGTAGTGTGGTAAAACATCTCGATTATAAGAGGAATACTAGGAACAAAAGGTACTAATAAGGTAGACTTCTTCTATGTGCTTCCAAGGTGTAAATATTATTCAAACATAGATATCCGAACCACGGTCATCATTCTATGGCATGTTGAAGCTCACCTCCTACATGCTTTCAGGGACACTTGATGAATCCCTAGACGAAGGATAGAATTCCAACTGTGAAACAAAATTGGGTTATGGGGGGTCATGCAAGTGTATTTAGAATTTTTCCATGTGGGAACTCTATCCACAAGTTATCAGCCAAGGAATTTGGAAATTTGACCCCTATGTGTAAAAATTTCACATTCCCTTACTGAGAAAAACCCTAGTTTCCAAAATTGTCCTAAAAGGAGATTCCTTGTTCATGGATCCAAAGGTGAGCACTAACCCTAACACTATCCTGATGTCCTGAATTCAATAGATTTTATGGTTCATCGATTGATGCATGGTCATCATTCTATGGCACATTGAAGATGACCTCTTACAGGCTTTTAGGGACACCTATTGAATCCCTACCCAAGGCATAGAATTCCAACCATGCAAGAAAGCTATGTTCTACGGGGTGATTAAAGTGCGTTTAGGAAATTTCCATGTTGGAACACTAGCCAAAAGTTCTCGGTCAAATAATTTGCAAAGTTGACCCCTATGTGCAAAACTTTCACATACCCTTACTCAACAAAACCCTGGTTTCCAAAATTGACCTAAAAGAGGACCCCTTGTCTATTGATCCAAAGCCATGGATCCATATGAGAGTTCCAACACTAAAACTATCCTAATTTCATGAATCCAATGGATTTGACGCTTATTCAATCCAATCTATGACCACCATTCTATGGAATGTTGAAACTCACCTCCTACAGGCTTTCGCAAACACATGTTGAATCCCTACCCAAGGTATACAATTCCAACAGTTCAACAAAACTAGGTCCTAGGGCATCATGGAAGTGTGTTTAAGAAGTTTCCATGTGGGAACACTAACCACAAGTTCTTGGTCGAGAAATATGCAAAGTTGACTTCCATGTGCAAAAAATCCACATTCCCTTATTGAGCAAAACCAAAGTTCCCAAAACTAACCTAAAATAGGATCCCTTGTCCATGGATCTAGAGGAGAGGGACACCCCTAGAACTAACCTGATGTCCTGAATATAATAGATTCAATGGTTTGTTGATCTGATCCATGATCATCATTCTACGGCCTATTGAACCTCACCTCCTAGAGGCTTTTAGGGACACCTGTTGCATCCCTACCCGGTGCCTAGAATTCCAACCGTGCATCAAAAATTAGTTATGTGGGTTCATGCAAGTTTATTTAGGTAGTTTCCTTATGGGAACTCTAGCCATAAGTTCTCAGTATAGTAATTTGCAAAGTTGACCCCTATGTGAAAAAAATTCACATTCCCTTATTTAGTAAAAACCTAGTTTTCAAAATTGACCTCAAAGAGGATCTGTTTTCAATGGATCCGAAGGAGAGGGATACCCCTAAATCCAACAAAGTCAATGGTTTGTCAATCCGAGCAATGGTCATCATTATATGGCATGTTGAATCTCACCTCGTACAGGATTTCAGGGACACCTATTGAATCCCTACCCAGGGTATAGAATTCCAACTATGCAATAAAACTGGTTTTCAGGGGGTAATGCAAGCGTATTTAGGTAGTTTCCATATGGGAAAACTATCCACAAGTTATTAGTCGAGGAATTTGCAAAGTTGACCAATAGGTGTAAAAATTTCACATTCCCTTACTGATAAAAACCCTAGTTTCCAAAATTGACCTAAAAGAGGATCTCTTGGCCATGGAGCCAAAGGAGAGGGCCATCCCTAGAACTATCCCAATGTCCTAAATCCAATGGATTTGATAGTTCATATATCCAAGCCACGATCATAATTCTATGGCATGTTTAAGCTTTCCTCCTACGGGATTTTAGGGAGACCTTTTGAATCCCTACCCAGGGCATAACATTCCAACTGTGCATCAAAAGTGGGTTCTGGGTGGTGATGCAAGTGTGTTTAGGTGGGTTTCATGTGGGAGCGCTAGGCACAAGTTCTTGGTCGATGAATTTGCAAAGTTGACCCCGATGTGAAAAAATTTCACATTCTCTTACTCAACAAAACACTAGTTTCCAAAATTGACCTAAAAGAGGATCCCCTTCCATGGATCTAGAGTATAGGGCTACCCCCAACACTATCCAGCTGTCCTGAATCCAATGGAGTCAATAAATCTTTGATCCAATCCATGGTCATCATTCTCTTCCATGTTGAAGCTCACCTCCTGCAGTATTTCAAGGACACATGTTGAATCCCTACCCGAGCATAGAATTCCAACCATGCAACAAAACTGGGTTCCGGTGGGTCATGCAAGTGTCTTTAGGAAATTTCCATGTGGTAAATCTAGCCACAACTTCTCATTCTAGTAATTTTCAAAGTTGACCCCTATGTGCCAAATTTCACATTCCCTTACTAAGCAAAACCCTAGTTTCCAAAATTGACCTAAAAGAGGATCTGTTGTCCATAGAGCTAGAGGAGAGGGCCACCCCTAGCACTATCTCAATGTCTTGAATCCAACATAGTCAATGGTTCACTGATATGATCCATAATTTTTGTTTTATGTATGTTTGCAAGTAGATCCCAATATCCATTTAGGGACACATACCAAATTGAACCTAGGGAAAAGATGTAAAGGTTTGAATGTTTGATAGGAGATATTGGTCAATGATGACACCGAATAAATGGTGATAGTGATATATAGATGGTAGTTAGTGGCTAGAAACTATGGTTTCTAGGATTTTGAACACAAACTAGTCTCTAGTCTACAAACTAGGGTTTATGGTACAAACTAGGGTTACTAGGATTGGCTATAGGGTTTGTAAGCTAGGATTTCTAGGATACGATTGGCTAGGGTTATTAAGAATGGGAATATTTTTATACCTTATTTTAACACTTGCATTACGAAGTTACATGAAAATTTGGGTTGCTGACTAATGTACTTGGAGGACCAACTTTGAGATTCAAGGTAGATGCAAGAGACATATCCCAGAGGAGGGGGATGCAAACTAGGGTTTCTATAAAACTTCAATAGATATAGTTTTATCCTCATCTAATGAACAAGTAGTGTATGGACTATAGAGTTTTGGTTTTTATTTCAAGTTAGTAATAGAGTTAAACATAAAATTATATTAAGTTAGTATCTCAATATTAACATTGCAAGGCTATAATTAATCTATATTGAAGTTCATCTTCTCACACTTTTATTCGTAATAATTTAATATAATGAATTCTCAAAATAAAATTGCCACAGGGGGGATGAACGATAAAAACCCAGTAATTCATTTCTCTCTTATAATGGAATGGTAAGGATTAATGTTCACTATTATTGAATACAATGGTAATTAATTCATATGTTCTCTTGGTGCTATTATAGTAAGTTAGAGTGTTACCTAACCTACCACAAGGTTCCTCAATAATTGTGCAGGTGATTATGTATGAGATTTTTGTCTTCATCACTATTTACGATTCAATGTAGGTGGATACATATGGATGTGTGTGTGTGTGTGTGTGTGTCTGAGAGAGAGAGAGAGAGAGAGAGAGGGTTTGAAAATATATAAGGGGATGGGGGTTAGGTGTAGCTGGATGAGTTGGGGAATGAGAGACAATGGATAATGAGTTAGTAAGAGTTATGGGGGAGAGAGATAAAGGTGGGCATGGGTTAGTAAGAGTTATAGGGAAGAGGAGGGGATAGTATGATTTAGGGGGAATATTGGAGGATGAGAGAGAGAGAGAGAGAGAGAGGAGTGTAGGTGTTAGTGTTAGTAGGGTTCATAGGGATATGTGTGTGGGAGAGAGAGATATATATATATAGTGGAGGAAGGGTATTAGTGGTGTGGGGTGAA
>LPNX010079010.1:41395-93916 GCA_001517045.1 Pseudotsuga menziesii | reverse complement strand
TGTGGGGTGACCTATGTATGTGTGAGAGAGAGAGAGAGAGGGTTGGGGAATAGATAGGGGGTGTGGGTTAGGTGTAGTTGGTGTTAGCTGGAATAATTCACCTTCTGCGGATAGTAAGGTGTTCCACTACTCTGAATGGTTCAAATCCATAACAAATGAAGGACAAAGGTTGAATACCCTTTCTGGATGCCGTAGATACCTGGAATTTTATGCTTTGATAGTAACCTTGTGTACCTGCAATCAGATTAAACACACAAACACATCAAAGCTACCCGAATATAATCTACTGATCCATGTTAGTGACTAAGTAATCTAACAACATACATGTGAAATCAAACAACAACAGTAATGTGGGATGAAAATCAGCTTTGCATTAAGATAAAATGGAGAAGTTTACAACTAGTTAAGCCTTAGTGTTGACATGCATCTGCATGAAACCAAGCAATCTCATCTCCATAAGCTCTGACTTTTTCTCTATATGCTCTTCAATGGCTTGGGCCAAGTAATCAATCCAATAGCATAAAAATACCTTAAGAGTTCTCTCCCTCAACCATGGAAATGAGCTTGTATTTATAAGGCTCAAGGGATAGGGATGGTTGAGATGTTAGTGGATGAGGTGGCCTCTAAGATCCTAGGATGAGGGATCTCGAGCTCAACTAACCCACAATGATAGGGATAAGGGAGGACACGAGGCTCATCATCTAGAAGCCTTGAGAAACTTCTCTTTTTCCCTTTTTACCCAGGGTACCATGTTTCTCCTTCAATGACAGAGCGGTTCTAGTAAGAAATGCTTATGGACTGTAGAAGGAGCAAGTCGACATAAGTCGACTTGAACGAAGACCGACTTAGTCAGCCGACTAAGTCGATGGACCGACTAAGTTGGTTGGCCGACTACACTAGTTAATTAAGTCGGCTAACTAACAGTCGTGTCGGTTCACCGAACCGACAGGTAGTTATTCTGTAACTGTTTGTAACTTGTATATATTAGGCTGTTGAGCCACACAAGAACTCAGTTCAGTTCTGTGCTTTGTATGAACTCATTGTAATAAAATATTCTGTTCTATCCTATCTATTCTTGTCTTCTGTCTCTGTTTATAATTATGTATGTTTTAGTATGTATTATTGGTAACCTTATGTGATCCGTAAGATTACAACATTGGTTCCGTTGCTGGTAGTACATGTCTAGCATATCTGTTCACATATGATACTAGAGCAAGAGATAAAGGACTAGTGGGAGCGTAAGATTGCCAATTACTTACAAAATTACACACGTAGGAACAGACTAACAGTTGCAGAAGCCAAAGCCATATTTTTCACCGAGACACACGAGAAGTTTGTTGAATCCGTGCCACAACTACTGAAGCAACTCCTGGATGAAAAATACTGATGCAACTAAAGAAGAACAGTTGCTGGAGAAACTTATTCAAGGGGGTAGGACAAATCTGTCGGAGTGGTGTGAGAAGATCGCCGACGACTTCTGTGAAGAGCAAGCAATCAAAGACAAAACCTCAGTGGAAATTGTAAAAGCCAAATTCTACATAGATTTCACTGACCAATTTATGTGCTCCTTACCAACACTGCTATTCAAATTCCTGATAGAGAAAGGAGCAGGCCATATCGTCGAACCTCGACCACCATTGTACGAACCGCCATCAAACACTAATTGGGCGGAGAAGCAAAAGAAGTGGGAGAAATTCATCGCTGAAAGGGAGTGGGAATACTTCCTGAGAAAATAGACAGAACTATCCGAGCTTTCTAAAAAGCGCCGGGTAGGCTATGGGGGGGTAGCTGGTCATGTGTCGGAGAGGGAGCATAGTGGATACCAGTCGACCAAGCCAGTAATGAACAGTCGACCGAAGAGGACTCGTAGGAATAGCATTGTATGAACATATGTCAGACATTAAGAAAATCGAGAGGGACGAACGACAGCAAAGAAGGGAATCCAGATGTGAATGAGCCGATGAGCTGCGTCGAGAACAAAACCCTAGGGAGACCGACCATGATGAGAATCCGCTAGAGTCGGGTCATGACCGACAAGAAGAAGGCGTAGAGGAAGAGACGGCCCCTAAAGATGAGGAAGTGTGGATAGAGAAGCAAGAAGCTCTCCAAATAATGATTCCCAATGAAGTAACCCTTTCCCCAGCCAATTCACATACCGTAATACAGACTATTATTGAAGACGACCTCCGACTGAGACCTGGTGACATCACAATCTGGAGTCGACTCGGTGATGAACCATACCTAGGCTGACACCTTGTCATTCACCGACCGGTCGAAGGGAACTGGGTGACCTTTCAAATGGCACCTTCCTTTCGCAGTATCCACTTGCTCCTACCAACACATGAAGGAGCACCCCCCCTGCCACATACAACTTTAGAAGATAACCAAGAGTCAGACCTGAGCACGCAAAGTGACAGTGGGCCATCAAGAAGACAAATTATCAACAATCCGCTGCACGGCGAGAAAGAATCGACCACCGACGGAAGCATAAGTTCCGTCGACCAAAACCCCATCGTCACCCCCACAGGTTCGACCGTATCAACAACCCCACCTCTTTCACCACCACCAACACCACCCACCCCGCCAACTTCTGAAAGTAGTGATAGTGATTCAAGCATGGGTCACGGCACTGCTCACATTCCTCTCTACGAGGGGGATAAAGACCCCAGACGACATTGGTTCGTCTGCGAGTCAACCTGGGAAGCAAACCAGGTCACAGATGAAGAACGGCAGATGGCCCAGTTCGCAGGGGCCCTACGCAAAAGAGCCTTGACATGGTTCATGACATTCACAGAAAGGACCCCCAAAGCGACCAAAGCAGAGATAAAGGCGCAGTTCCTATCCTTTTTCAAAACTCCAGACGCTAAGCACCTGGCGGCCAAAAAGCTAAAAACAACCCAACAGAAGCCAGGAGAAACTGTCCGCGACTATGAAAAACGCTGGAAGGACTTACTGAGCCAACTAGATTATGTTATTGACGAACAATTATTAATTCAGTGGTTCCTTGCAGGTCTATCACAGAAAGTTCACCGACATATCAGTCTGGAAACTTTCAAGACATATGAAGATGCGCTGACAAAAGCTTTGCAGGTTGAGATGGACGAAGACATCCCTGCGTATCCAACAGACCACCGCCTGGAGGAACAGCTAGAAAATGTCCAGAAGTCTTTAAAAGAGTTGACCCTGAAGAATCAAGAGATCTGGTGTACAAACTGT
Source organism: Pseudotsuga menziesii (assembly GCA_001517045.1). Taxonomy (NCBI): domain Eukaryota; kingdom Viridiplantae; phylum Streptophyta; class Pinopsida; order Pinales; family Pinaceae; genus Pseudotsuga; species Pseudotsuga menziesii. Next base: position 90,700 of record LPNX010079010.1, on the reverse strand, counting down.
TCGACGGCCGGTCATTCAAAAGATACTTGTCGACAGCAGTACAGCCAACAAGATGTTCGTTTTGTGTAGACTCAACCGTTTTGTGACATCTGCCAGGAACGTGGAGACCATTCTACAGCTGACTATCCATACAACATGAAGAATGGAAAGGACTCCTAGTGTGCCATCTGCGAGAAAAAAATCCACAACACGGCCGACTGTCAACTGAGCCTGAAAAATAGACAGAACTATCAGGCCGTCTACCAAACAAACGCAGTAGCACAAACTAATTAGCAAAGCAATCCAAACAATCAAAATGGGCAACAAGCTAACGGCCGACGATACGAACGTCAGTATGAAAATCGACGACCAGGGTTTGGAAGAGGTCGATTCATTGGGAATCGAGACATATTCCCTCGTCGACCTATCCAGTGCTTCATTTGCTATAAAGAGGGGCACAGATGCGCAGACTGTTCGTTTAAGGACAGAACTGACCTGAAATTCTGTATGCATTGTGGAGTAGGCGATCACTCCTTGGAGGATTGTCCTACTATGTTGGAAAAAATTAATATGAAAAAGAATGTTAATGTCTTGTCCTGTGTACAAAAGCATGATGTATTACATACTAAAAATCTGCATATTGTCACTCGTTAAGGCACAAAAACAGGGCCTGATAGCCCCCAAATTAGAAAAATACAAGACACAAATAATTATCCAGACCCTATAAAACAAAAACACACCTATCAAGAGGCATCACACATATTTCAAAACATTGCACAGCAAGAAGACATTATTCACAGTTGACTTAGCACGCCACAGCAGCTAACCCATCTCATTCAAACAGATGAGTCGGTAGCCCACTTCATTGATTTATTGCATCAAATCAAAAATACTAACCCTGAAAAACAAACTAAGAACATTTGTAACCTAAATCAAAAAGACAAAAATGATGTCGACCCTCTAGTCGACCTAGAAATCGAAGGTTTTCATGTCCGACAAGTGGTGCTTGATTTCGGGTCGCAGGTGAATATTATGACCCGAGACACATGGGAAAAGATGGGAAGACCTCGACTCTATGAGTCAGGCATTTATCTAAAACTGGCCGACCAAGGTCTCATTGAACCCATTGGGGTTTGGAAAAACGTAGACACAACCATCAAAGGAATATCAACCAAGGTTGATTTCAAAATTATTGACCCAAAGGAAGGATCTAGCTCCTTCCCAGCGCTTGTAGGTCAACCTTGGGGTCAAAAGATGAAAGATTCTATCTCTTTAGACAAAGAACGTATTAATCTCAAAGGAAATGGCCAAAAGGTCATAGTACCTATCAATCCATCCCAAGGACAACCTTGGATTGAACCGATTGATGAGGAAGTCGATATCTGACAACTTTATCAGATCCAAAACAATACCGACTATACTAAACCAAATGCCCAAGGGGAGCTTTACTTAGGTAACCTAGACTCATTCGGGTATAATTCAGACGCTGAAATCTATGACTGGGAGATAGAAAACTACGAAACACAAGCAAGAGGGTGCTGGACTATTCAAACAGTTCAGAAAAAACCCACACGACAGTGCTTCATCGTATCAATTATACCTAAATTTTTTGAAAAGAAATAAAGGGAACGTCCTACCTTACAACCCACGAACTTAAACAATACTCAACTACCCCGGTATAAGGAGAAGGACTCCCCAATCATGCATGTCGAACAAGTCTCTAAAAATATTGGAGAACATGGTCGACTGCAAAGCTTAGTGGAAACATTTACAGGTCAAGCATCTAGATGGTGGGATACCCATCAATCAAAACTACAGACCTGTACAACTGCTTCCACCTTCTTTGTCGAATGGTTTGGAGGGAATAAGTTAAAACAGGAAGCTCAAATCCCTATCTTCACTCAAGGCCAGAACCCAGAAGACCACATTAGGACTTGTGAAAAGGAGTGGAAAAGACTTGGTTACAAAGATGAGAGAGCCTGGCCCCATTTGTTTCCTTCAACCTTAGACGACTTACCTAACAAATGGTATAAAATGGAGGAAGCTAGAGGAGAAAACTTCTTTTGGCAGGAATTGAGAGACAAATTTATCAAAGACTTCCAATTTACACCTCACAATGAAAAATTGGATGAAACAGCACAGCAAATCAAACAATTCCTCCAACCGAGTATCACTCAACCCTACCCGAAACATCGACCGGTTAAGGACTGTAATACTATACAAACTACATCCCGACCACAGTCGACCCACTTGCACTTAGAAAATGAACACACCACAGGCAAAATATTTAGATGGAACCCTGACCACAGTGAAACTAACAAACCTATCTATTCCATCTTGAAAGTCGAGACCACAGATAAACCCGACATTGACAAAATGACTGCAACCGACTTTCCTGCTACATTCTCATAGTTAAAAGAGGGAAGCCGGCCGATCAATGAAGCTAAAGCACCAGAGTGGCTAGATGCAAAAGTAAAAACTAAGGAGGTCGACATTTCAAATGACGACCATCCAAAGATAGCTAAGATTGGAGACTATTGGCACGAACATCAAACCACTGAAATTGTAAACCTACTTAGAGAGTTCCAAGATGTCTTTGCATGGGACTACAAAGACTTAAAAGGACTAGTACAGGAAATGGGAGAGATGAAAATAGATACTAAACCTGATGTCCGACCTGTTAAGAAACGACCTTATAAACTAGCTCATAAGTATAAGGAAATAGTTAAGAAGGAAATAGACAACATGTTAGCAGCAGGAATCATTTACCCCATCGACCAGTCGGAATGGGCAAGCCCCATGGTCGTACAGCCTAAGAAACATGACCCGACTAGGTTAAGAATTTGTGTCGACTTTAGAGAGCTTAATAAAGTCACACTAACAGATCCCTTCCCAACCCCTTATGCTGATGAAATCTTGAATGAAGTGGCAAGACATGAATGCTACTCATTCACAGATGGATTTTCAGGATATAACCAAGTACCTATAGCAAGGGAAGACCAGAAGAAAACAACATTTGTCTGTGAATTTGGCTCTTTTGCTTATCGGGTTATGCCTTTTGGATTAAAGAATGCACCTGCAGTCTTTTCTAGAATTGTTGTAAAAAATTTCCAAGAATAGATCTATAAAACCATGGCAGTGTACTTCGACGACTGGACTATATACTCCACCCTAAAGGATCACTGCACATGGCTCCGACTTATGCTGGAGAGATGTCGACAGATCCAACTCTCCTTAAACATTAAGAAGTGTATCTTTATGACCCCCATAGGGATACTACTAGGACATGTTGTGTTCAAAGATGGTATTAAGGTTGATTTTGCCAAAATTAAAATCATCCTCGACTTGAATCCTCCAATAAACCCTAAACAAGTTCGGGTGTTATTGGGACATACAGGGTATTATAGGAAGTTTATCAGACATTACTCAGACATGACCTACCCTCTGGAAGAGCTGCTACAAGAAGATCAAGAATTTAAGTGGACAGAGGAATGCCAAATATCCTTCGACAAACTCAAGAGAAAACTGGTCGAAGCCCCCATACTTAAATTTCCAAATTGGTCTACCAAATTTCATGTACATATTGATGCATTAGGGATAGCTATTGGAGCAATCTTGACTCAACCAGGGGATGATGGAATGGATTACCCAATAGTTTACAGCAGTCAAAAACTCAATAAGGCTGAAAAGAACTATTCGACCACTGAAAGAGAAGCCTTAGGTATGGTCTTTGCCCTTCAAAAGTATCGACATTACCTGTTAGCCAACCCCTTCATATTTTACACCGACCATCAAGCGTTGAAATATCTTGTTAATAAACCCCTTCATCATGAAATAATTGGTCGATGGCTACTTCTTTTTCAAGAATTTGAGTTTGAAGTAGTGGTCCGACCGGGAAAGCTCAATGTCGGGCCCGACCACCTATACCGTATCGACATAGGAAAGGAACCGACCAGAGTCGACGACGACTTGCCGGATGCACACCTATTTCGTATAGAAGCAGTACCAGCAGAACTGGAAGAGATAGCACAATTCTTAGAGACAGGTCAGGCACCAGAAGGTCTGAACACTAAGAAAAAGCAAATCCTGGCTATGAAGGCTTCCCCATACAGCCTCATCAATGGATTTCTATATAAAATGGGGTTAGAAAATGTCCTTAGAAGATGTGTACTAGACCATGAACGCAACCAAATCATGCACGAAGCCCATTATGGACCTGCAGGAGGACACTTCCAAGCCAACACAACTGCCAAGAAAATCCAACAGTCTGGATTATGGTGGCTGACACTCCATAGATATTGTAAAACCTTTGTTAGTCGATGTGACAGATGCCAATGACTTGGTCAACCACTGTCGAGTACGAAAATGCCCCTGATCTCTGTAAACGCTAGCCTCACATTTGAAATTTGGGCCATAGACTTCATAGGACCATTCCCTGTCCCAGCCCGATGATCAGGTGCAAGATATATCATCACTGCAGTAGAGTATGTTACTAAATGGGCAGAAGCTAAAGCTGTCGAAACATGTTCAAGCGAGGTAGCTTCTAGGTTCATCTATGAAGACATCATTACTCAATTTGGATGTCCCCTCACCCTGATCAGTGACCAAGGATCACACTTCATTAACAAAACCATCAAACACTTAACCGACCAGTTTCACATCGACCACCGTCGAAGTACAGCATACCACCCTCAGTCAAATGGTGCGATTGAAGCCTTCAACAAAACATTGACAAAAGGGTTAACAAAAATATGCAATACCGACAAAGATGACTGGGATGACAAAATCCCTGTAGTATTATGGGCATACAGGACTGCATATAAACGGTCGACCGACCAAACTCCCTTTCGACTGGTATATGGCCAAGAAGCAGTCGTCCCCCTACACTTCCGACAGCAAGCACCTATTGTATCTCACCTACTACATATCGATGTCGATCATGCAAGAAAGGATCAACTATTCCAACTCAGTAAGCGGGAAGAACATAGATTTATGGCTATTCAACACCAGGAAATCCAAAAACAACAGCAAAAATCCTGGCACGACCGTAACATTAAGAACAAAAACTTGTCGGTAGGAGACCTTGCTTTACTCTATAATAGTCGAGTAAAAGGAAAACAAAAGAAACTGCACACAGAATGGATGGGACCCTATGTTGTCGACGAAATCCATCCCAATGGTTCAGTCCGACTAAAAACATTACAGGGCCTAGTATTTCGGAAGCTCGTCAATGGAGCCCGACTTAAACGATATAGAAACTGATCCTAAAAAAAAAAAAAAAAACTGTCACGACCGTAACTGTCACCCAAAACCTATAAAAAAGATAGAAAAATTCTAAAACAACAAAACAATCCACTCAAAAATACCCAGCATGACAGCCACTCACCCCTTCGACAACCGACATCATTTTCATCGACCATCCTCATTGACCAGTCATGCCGACCATTGACCTCGAGAGTCTCATCACACATTAATGGCCTCTTGCACCGAACCGGATTCCCCAAATCGCACTCGAGTATTACAGTTGGACTGTCAAGTCCACCATTAATACAACCAGTTCGACACTCCACCATTCCCACGCCTATAAATAATGGACTGTCGAAAGCTCATTCACCACAACCCTTACACACAGAGCACACGCATCCTCCATCGACCAGCAACCACGAACCCTGTTCAAATTCCGACCAATCCGAAATCATGGCACCCAAACTCACCTGAGCTGCGGTGAAGGCCAAGGAGTTGCAGGCAGAGGGCACACCCTTGGTCCAAAGACTGAAGAATATCAAAACTTCCAAAGTCCAAGAGGGTCCATTTCAGAAACTCTGGGCCGAAATCCAAGATTGGGCATATGAAGGAAGTAAAATGAAACAGGCCGCAGAGAAAGTCCGGAATAGTAGCATTCTCCAGTACCCTAACGCACCATTGATGGCCAGCTTCGGCGGGACGAAGGAAGCAGCTGTTAAATTTATTATCAGTCGTTACCACAACGACCGATTCTATTTCGACCAGCCGATTGACATCATCGGAGATGTTATTTCGACGCTTACGGGTTTGTCAAACAAAGGCGACCCTATCCCAATTGGGATTAAGGAATGACTCGTCCAAGAAATCACAGGCACACCAATTGGAAAAAACTCTAAAGGACTAATGATAGGACAGATTGCGACCCGAACACCACAAATTGTGGTGAAAATCATCGCAATCACCCTTACCTTGGCCGGTCGGAGCAGTGACCTTAAATTAGAGATGCTGGAGGTGGTTGACACAATCGCCACCAATGGAAAAGTCTACCGATGGGGAGACTATGTCGTCGACATGGTCAAAACCATCTGAACGCTGCCAAGAGACAGGAGGTATTATCAAATTCCCCTCCCTGATTATCTGGATAGTCATGTATCACTTCTGTCTGGAAGGAAGTCCAGTCTTCTGGGAGCCGACTAGATTTGAAATGCACCGTTTCAAACCTTTCTCACAAAAAGGCACCTTGCATGAGCTCGCACAGGGGAAAGTCTTCTTGGAGACTTGGTTCCAGCAGTTAAAGGTTCGAACGACGAGGTGGAGGGTGCCCAAAAACATCCGACGAAACCTCCCTGCCAACTCACATATCCAGTTAGCACTCGACCATACATCAGTAGGGTACATGTGAGGTCAATACCCCAAAGCAAAAGACCTCGACTACTACCCGACAGTTGAACAAATTTTCAGAGAATTGACCCGACAAGCAAGAAAAAGGTACCAATTCCAGAGGCTACCAAAAAGTTTGACTTCTCTACCATCGAACCACTGACCGACCAGGAAAAGGAGGAGGACTACGAGCTTAATCTGTATATCAGTACCTTCCTCTCGGAGGATGCCCCGACCGTGACCACTAGTCGGGTGCATATTACTGTCAAACCTCCGACTGCACAGGCCGTCGACCCTCAGCCGACAGAACAACAACAACCAACCATACAAACGCAGCCAACAGTGCAACAGACAACTCCTCTGGATCCTGCAATCGTCAAACCCACTCCAGAACCCCAAGGTGAAGTCGAAGAGGACGACCCTGAGTATGCCTTATCAAAGAGCAACATCAAGAAGCTTTCTAAGGAGATAGCGGTTGCCAAGAAGAGACTCAAGACACAAAAACAACAAACAGGCAGGGGTAAGCGCAAGCTTATTCTTGACTCGTCCGACGATGACGAGGAACTCGCAGCCGCGGCTGCCGACATTGTCGAAGATGCCTGTGATAATAAAGTGTCGGTTGAAACCCATTTTCAACGATATGTTGAGGCAGGAACCCCAGAAGGTAGGCCCAAGAAAGATAAAACACAACAGACGCCTGAAAACGTTGTCGACCTTGTGTCGACCCCCCCTCCTCCCTCCTCGACGCATGTGGTCGAAGAACAAGCAGCGGCAGAACAGTTGGGTGACCCCATGGAAGACTATCAAAGAGCAATTCCGGAGGCACTAAAAGCCAGGGCCGACAAAGACGCTGATCTTAGAGCCTTCTTCGCGACGTTTCCTACACTATTGCAGTCGGCACAGACAATATAGATGACAACTCCTCTTAAAGCACACAAACAAATCTACGCCCAAGAAACAATGACATTCACTAGGATCGACGATGGAGGCGACGTGATTGGATCCATCCACTCTATAATGGAGAAAATTGTCGCCGACGCCCAGAACGAACCACCCACGTCACTGTCGGAAGCAGGTATCTCTTCTGAACAAATCCCACCAAACAGTCCCGTCACCCTTTTGTCCCCCACTCTGTCTCCACCTCCGCCACCATCATCTCCACCACCTCCACCACCCCCTGACTCACAGCCAAACCCACCATCAGCCTCACAGCTGGAAGAAGTCATACCAACTCCTCCAGCAGAAAAACCACCGTCCCCCATACCCCCTCCTCATCAAAAAGAAACTCCCCCGACTTCCCTACCACCTCCCCAAGCAGAGCAACCCTCGGCCTCCGTTCCACCAACTACAGATCCCACTTCAACTACTGCAGGTACCCAAGAGCCACAGACAGACACTCAGAAGAAAAAGGAAGACCATCATAGAACATCCGGCCTGAATATTAGCTTAAAAGATGCAAGTTCGCTAACCGACTCAGAGGTCGGCCAACTACTCAAAAATTTGGCCAAAGAGTCAAAGAAGAGGATGGTCACCAAAAGTAAAGAGTTCTTGTGTGGCTCAATAGCCTAATATATACAAGTTACAAACAGTTACAGAATAACTACCCGTCGGTTCGGTGAACTGACACGACTGTTAGTTAGCCGACTTAATTAACTAGTTTAGTCGGTCCATCGACTTAGTCGGCTGACTAAGTCGGTCTTCGTTCAAGTCGACTTATGTCGACTTGCTCCTTCTACATCTCCCCCACAAACAAAACGTTTCTTCGTCCCAAAGAAACAGGGAGGTACAAAAAATGTTTGTTTTGTCGAACCCTGCAATGGCTACTGAGGTGGATTGTGCAGATGGATAGTCGGTCTTCGTTGGATGCATACTTCAACTATTGCTGGTGCAGTGACGGAAAGCTAGTGCTGGAAATCTGTCCAGGTCTGCAAGGCCTTCTGGATGTCGATCGTCAAAGTAGTCAGATTTGAAAGTACTGACATCTTTCCTGCCATGGGCATTTCTGCAATGTGCTCCATGTTGGGACAACATGGAGCACATTGCAAAGACTCCTTAACGCTGCAGAAGAACAGAACCAGATGCTGGGTCCCAACATGGAGCACATTGCAGAAATGCCCATGGCAGGAAAGATGTCGGTACTTTCAAATATGACTTCTCTTCTGCAGCATTAAGGAGTCTTTGCATCTGTGGGCAGATGTTTTCGACATTTTCTAAGTTTGGAAGGGCTTGCTGAACCCACTGATGAGCTTCTCGTTCTAGCTTCTGCAGTTTGCTGTTTTCCATCACAATCTGCTCGTCAATGGTCTGCCTCATTGCTGCCTCTGTCGACTTACGTCCCTCCAAGACCTGAATATCTTTTCTTGTCTGCCTAGTCTGATGATAGACTTTCCCATAATGAGTAGGCCAGTCTCTCAGGACTTCCTCAGTAACAACAGATGCAAAGACTCCTTAATGCTGCAGAAGAACAGAACCAGATGTTGGGTCCCAACATGGAGCACATTGCAGAAATGCCCATGGCAGGAAAGATGTCGGTACTTTCAAATCTGAATACTCTGATGATCGACATCTAGAAGGCCTTGCAGACCTGGGAAGATTTCCAGCACGAGCTTGGTGTCACTGCACCAGTAATAGTCGAAGTATGCGTCCATCGAAGACCGACTATCCGTCTGCACAGTCCACCTCAGTAGCCGTTGCAGGGTTCAACAAAACAAACATTTTTTGTACCTCCCTGTTTCTTCGGGACGAAGAAAATTTTTGTTCGTGGGGGAGATGTAGAAGGAGCAAGTCGACATAAGTCGACTTGAACGAAGACCGACTTATTCAGCCGACTAAGTCGATGGACCGACTAAGTCGGTCGGCCGACTAAACTAGTTAATTAAGTCGGCTAACTAACAGTCGTGTCGGTTCACCGAACCGACAGGTAGTTATTCTGTAACTGCTTGTAACTTGTATATATTAGGTTGTTGAGCCACACAAGAACTCAGTTCAGTTATGTGCTTTGTATAAACTCATTGTAATAAAATATTTTGTTCTATCCTATCTGTTCTTGTCTTCTGTCTCTATTTATAATTGTGTATGTTTTAGTATGTATTATTGGTAAACTTATGTGATCTGTGAGATTACAACAGTTGGGAGACCCCATGGAAGACTATCAAAGAGAAATTCCGGAGGCTTTAAGAGCCAGGGCCGACAAAGACACTGAGCTTAGAGCCTTCTTCGCGACGCTACCTACACTATTCCAGTCGGCACAGACAATACAAACGACAACTCCTCTTAAAGCACACAAACAAATCTACGCCCAAGAAACAATGACATTCACTAGGATCGACGATGGAGGCGACGTGATTGGATCCATCCACTCTTTCACGGAGAAAATCGTCGTCGATGCCCAGAACGAACCACCCACGTCACCGTCGGAAGCAAGTATCTCTTCTGAACAAATCCCACCAAACAGTCCCGTCACCCTTTTGTCCCCCACTCCGTCTCCACCTCCGCCACCATCATCTCCACCACCTCCGCCACCCCCTGACTCACAGCCAAACCCACCATCGGCCCCACAGCCGGAAGAAGTCATACCAACTCCTCCAGCAGAAAAACCACCGTCCCCCATACCCCCTCCTCCTCAAAAAGAAACTCCCCCGACTTCCCTACCACCTCCCCAAGCAGAGAAACCCTCGGCCTCCGTTCCACCAACTACAGATCCCACTTCAACTACTGCAGGTACCCAAGAGCCACAGACAAACACTCAGAAGAAAAAGAAAGACCATCATAGAACATCCCGCCTGAAGATTAGCTTAAAAGATGCAAGTTTGCTAACCGACTCAGAGGTCGTCCAACTACTCAAAACTTTGGCCAAAGAGTCAAAGAAGAGGACGGTCACCAAAAGTAAAGAGCTTAAAGACAAGGAGGCATAACAGGTCGAGTTTCTCGGCAAATGTAGGTCTCTTGCACAATCTGTTGTCCCAGGCCCGGTCGAAGATGCTACAGATCGACCTCTGGAAAGGGCATACCAGCTATTTGAAAGCATGGTGTCGACTATACAGACACATCTCCAAGAGACTAAGGCAGAGCAAAAGGAAGAGACTGCCCGACTACTCTTGACACAGCACACTGCATTTTCCGAAGCCTAAAAAGTCTTATAGGACCATATGCAGGAATCCATTGTTACTGAGGAAGTCCTGAGAGACTGGCCTACTCATTATGGGAAATTCTATCATCAGACCAGGCAGACAAGACAAGATATTCAGGCCTTGGAGGGACGTAAGTCGACAGAGGCAGCAATGAGGTAGACCATTGACGAGCAGATTGTGATGGAAAACAGCAAACTACAGAAGATAGAATGAGAAGCTCATCAGTGGGTTCAGCAAGCCCTTCCAAACTTAGAAAAGGTCGACAACATCTGCCCACAGATGCAAAGACTCCTTAATGCTGCAGAAGAACAGAACCAGATGCTGGGTCCCAACATGGAGCACATTGCAGAAATGCCCATGGCAGGAAAGATGTCGGTACTTTCAAATCTGACTACTCTGACGATCGACATCCAGAAGGCCTTGCAGAACTGGACAGATTTCCAGCACCAGCTTGCCGTCACTGCACCAACAATAGTCGAAGTATGCGTCTAGAGAAGACCGACTATCCGTCTGCATAGTCCACCTCAGTAGCCGTTGCAGGGTTCGAGAAAAAAAGAATTTTTTGTACCTCCCTGTTTCTTCGAGATGAAGAAACGTTTTGTTCGTGGGGGAGATGTAGAAGGAGCAAGTCGACATAAGTCGACTTGAACGAAGACCGACTTAGTCAGCCGACTAAGTCGATGGACCGACTAAGTCGGTCGGCCGACTAAACTAGTTAATTAAGTCGACTAACTAACAGTCGTGTCGGTTCACCGAACCGACAGGTAGTTATTCTGTAACTGTTTGTAACTTGTATATATTAGGCTGTTGAGCCACACAAGAACTCAGTTCAGTTCTGTGCTTTGTATGAACTCATTGTAATAAAATATTCTGTTCTATCCTATCTGTTCTTGTCTTCTGTCTCTGTTTATAATTGTGTATGTTTTAGTATGTATTATTGGTAACCTTATGTGATCCGTGAGATTACAACATGGACTAAGGGCCATAAGTGGTGGCACCACTTGTGGACAACCAGGGATAGGTGGTGCGAGCAAGGTACCACTCTTGGACAAAGGGAAAAGTGTGGTGCTGAGCATTTTTGTGAAAGATTGACAAAATGGTATGAGTTTCCACTCCAATTGCTAGGATTCAGGGCAAGTAGGTATGTTATGAGTCTTATCACATGATGGTGAAAGGATTTTGGTATAACAAGATGACCCCCAAAGCATGAGTCTTAGAGGGATACGATAAACGAGAGCTTTGAGAGAATAAGTTGTCGCTACGAGGTGAAAATGTCGGCTTGATCGAAGCATGTTTTCAAGTAGGCATCTGTAGTACATCAATATGTTGACTCATAGACACAAGTAACCAGCTCATGGCTGTAGACCAATACAAGGCAGATCCATGAGAGGAATAAACAAGCATGGCTACTAGAATACAACGTAGATCCATGTGATAGAGGACTTGAACTTGGACATAGCTACCAGACATACAATGTAGATCTATGTCATACAAACGCAAATTTAAGCATAGCCACGACCATACAAATGTGGATCCATGATAGATATACAAAACTCCATCACAACCTGGGGAAAGCAATGAACGCTTTAAAAAAATACCCAGGGTCTTCATGTCGTCTTCCACAAAGTACAATTCTATCCATGTGATTACAATGATCTGAGGTTGAACATGGTAGAAACCACTTGATTGCCGACCAATGATGTGAACCGTTAACAAGTGCGAGGGAGATCACCATTGATGTCAATGATTCCCAAGGTACTCTAGTATAATCTACTAAGTGTGAATAGATGTCCCGATTTCAAACACTAAGTCGATTCTTTTGATCAAAGGCCAATGATGTGAACCTATGTCGAGAGCAAGAGAATATGTCATTAAGGCATATAGATCTCAAGGTACTAAATATTGTTTCTAAGATTATTTCCTTTATGAGCTGATGTCGACGGGAATAGTCTTGTCGAAGGAGGGCCATGATGAGTCCCACATCAACGACACGAAACTAGGAACATAGTTCTGGAATTATGTGAATGTAGTAACCACAAGACTGACTCAAAAATACTGACACAAAGACTGTGTGGAATGCAAAGGTAAAAATTCTTCAAATCCCCTTTGAACATTAGGTGGGCATGAAAAAAAGACTTGGCAGCATGACTAGATGGGACAGACACACAATGCGACAGTGGACAATGCATTCTTTTGAAATACTTAAAGGAGTGACATGACTCATGAAAGTGGATCGTTGTGGAGATTAGCTGAATACCCAATTGAATGACATGATGTGTAGACAAGTTCCATGTTCAAAGGTAATGACAAACAACTGCCATTATTTACAAAATGATTCCCTTCCCATTTCCCCCATCATTGTTGATGAGTGCCTCTTTTCAGTTTTACGAGGTCAAAGAGGGTAACAAACACTCGATATAGCTTGTCAGAAGACAAGTACAGAATCATACGTTTTACAAACCTAAGAGAGGAGGGGTTCATTCCCAAAATAGGCCTCTCAATGTTTAATTTAACAAGTCCACTGAAAGAAAATTCGGTATCGTTCATGTTTAGAGAGTTTGAATGATTACGGAAGACGACTCCAAAGGGGTCCTTTTTTGTATGATTTAGTCCCTAAGGCCCAAAAAAGTATAAAATCATACCTTAGGGAACTCTTCCAGTCATGATTGGCTGGAGTGTTCCTTTTTCGTAAATAGTCCTATCCGAACCGAAAAAGAGATAACCTACCATTGGATAGGAAACTCTTCAAATACTTTAACGAGCATGAAGAAGGCGAGATCACTCGACGATCTTTTAGTATTTAGGGAGCCTCAAAAGAGTTTAAAGAGAACTCCATGAGGTTTCTTTACACAATGTCACTTTTTACGAGCCTGGAAATATTCGGAAATGAACTCGACGATCTTTTCATGTTTAAGGAGCGTAAAAAGGAGGTGAAAAGAAGACTCCATGATGCTTCTTTACACAAAGTCAACTTTTTACGAGCCTGGAAAGAAACTGAAATGAACTTGGACCTTTGATACTAGGTTTTAAAGAGCGTGACCAAAGTGTCATAATAAATGCTCATCGACCTTTTCTATTTTATGAATGTGCGAAAAATCCATAAACGAACTTCCAAATATTTTTGCTATAGTTCTCTTATCCTGCAATTGACTTAGAAACAAGTGTTAAGCACATTTATAACTAGCATTAAGGGATTACGACAGATAATCTTTGACTAAAATATGATTTTATATCAAAACTATAGTATGTTAGACCCAAAAATGCCTATATAAGTCATGTAAATTGTAAAAAATCAAATCATTTCACTATTTACCCATAGCGGAGACCATTTTGAGCACCATCAGTTGTAGGTAACAACTAAAACCCTACTCTTTCATTTCATATCATTTATTTTAAGTTTTGGTGGGGTTTTGGGCTCATATGGCAAGCCCTAAAACCTTAAAAGTGGGCACCGTGCCTACCCCTAGTAGGATACGTGGTACCACCCGAGAACCACACCTATAACATAGTTAACAAGCGGTGCCACCGCCTGTCTCCAATGGTGCACAGGCATTGCCGGCCATGGAGATTTCAAACTAATAGCAGGAGCAATATAAAGTCATTCTTTTGATTTTTAATGACTAAATATGATTCTAATGCATGCTATGATTGTTTTTTACAGGTCTTGGTTGCTCAAAACATGGTGATATGGAAAGAAGGAACACATGGCAATGATGATGCTTTTGCTGAGAGAAATGCGGGTTGTATTGCCACATTATAGGACTATCGACTCCTGAAGTTCTTCCAGACCCCAAGCATGGTGTCACATGAGCGGTTACTGGAACACATACTGCAGATGTGGAATCTAGAGCAGTAGTACTTCAAGGTGGGGGCCCATATTCTTACAGTGGAAGTAGAGGACATCTACTTCTTGACTGGTCTCTTGAGACGGGGTGCCCCCATCTCACTGATAGGTTCCCATGGAGGGGATATTACCACTCGAGAGCTTATAGATCGTCACTATGTTCCAAGGACGAGGACATCGGGGAACAAAATATCCATCAGAGTAGTGATGGATGGGGCCCTATGGATCATCCTATTTACTGTGCAGAGGGTGGTTAGGAGTCAGGATGTGAACCAGGATTCTAGGGCACACATGTTGTATGCCATAGAGGCCATGGCATCCACGGTATTCAACTGGGCAGGACCTATGCTTCCAATATTCAAAGATCAGCAGACTAAGTGTCGGAAGGGAGAGATAAAGCAGTTTGGCTTTGGCTCCATTTTATCCTACTTCTTCTTTGAGCGGGTTCCACATATGAGACCTCAGGTGGTCTTCCAAATTCTGAGAGCACGGGTCCCCTGTATGCTGAGGTGAGTCCAGGTCATGGCTCGTACAGGAGAAGGTAGGGGAAGGGTGAAGTTCGGTGACCTGTTCTTCAAATGGCTCCGAGATCAGATCCTCATGGTTGTGGATTATGCTTATGCAGGTACAAACTTCACCAAAAATCCAAACCTACCACTCCCACCTGGTGGATAGTGGGGAAACATTGGTAGAAGCAAGAAACCCTAAAATCGATGAAATGTTTTTATGTTTTTTAATGTTTTATATTTTTTATGTTAAGTGATGAGACCTATATATTCTCATGCAGATGTTGGAGCAATGCGATCTGAAGGAGATTCTCCATTGGATAGGTGAGCTGGAGCCCACTTTATACCACAGGGTGATGATATCACCAGGGAGCTAGAGGAAACCCTGGAGAGGTTGACCTTGGATATCCCATATTCAACTATTGATGACCTCCTAATGAGATATCAGAGATCCACAACGGGAGTTCCAGGTCGATTCAGTAGGCTGTTGCGTAGAGTAGCTCAAGTAGTGATGTGCTATCATGAGCACCACTAGTGTATGAGATATGTACTGAAAGTTGACAGCTTTAGGATTTCGTATAGTGATTTTACTTGAAAGCCTATGTGCTTCAGATGAGGTCTCGGGACCTATTTTTGTAAACGTTTTCGTACATATATATATATATGTGTGTGTGTGTGTGTGTGTGTGTATATATATATATATATATATATATGTATATATGTATATATATACATATATACATATATATATATATATATATACATATATATATACACATATATATACATATATATATATATATATATACATATATATATACACATATATATACATATATATATATATATATATACATATATATATACACATATATATACATATATATATATATATATATACATATATATATACACATATATATACATATATATATATATATATATACATATATATATACACATATATATACATATATATATATATATATATACATATATATATACACATATATATACATATATATATATATATATATACATATATATATACACATATATATACATATATATATATATATATATACATATATATATACACATATATATACATATATATATATATATATATACATATATATATACACATATATATACATATATATATATATATATATACATATATATATACACATATATATACATATATATATATATATATATACATATATATATATGTATATATATATATACAGAATTTTACACAATGTTTATATGTTTCAAATGGAAAATGCATTTTATATGAGTTTTATGTGTCTTTGAATGTTTATTTACAATGTACCATGTTTGATTCCAATGTCATGAATGGGCAATATGCCAATTTAGCATGTAATTAGCTAATGAGTCAGCAGCTAAATTATGTTTTCTAAGGATATTCCTATCAGTGATGGTTTCAAACGACCTTTCTAGCAAACGTACTCTCCGAAAAAAGATGGAGGAGCATAGGGTTTCTAATGGTGTAAACATGGTTTAAATGGAAAACCATGAGTTCTGAGTCCATCAAGACTACCAGATCATGAACATCCAAGGAGGCATCTTTAGTTAGAAGACCAATGACAACTTCACACTCGGCGATGTTATTAGTAGCAGGACCTATACAAACTACTCCTAAACTGACCAAATATTCAGCTGGGAATAGACGGCCCAAGCAGCCAAGGAGAGATTCAAGGTGTGGTGGAAAGCACCATCAACGAAGCCATAGAAAGCCATATACATGACCAAAACATGGTATAAATATATGTGAACACTAAACTCAAAACCAGATTGAAAATACTAAAAGCACATTGAAAGTCAATCAATATACATATATACAAGATACTATCCAAGAAAGACCTAGGAATAGTACCTTTTCAGGTACAACCCATTGTGAGGCTGCCGCAAAGGGATTCCATCATAATCAACGAGCTCGTAAGTTCCTTTCTCTAACACCTTAGAAATAAGGAAAGGTCCGTACCACATGGACTCGAACTTACCCTTCCCTAGTTTGTCATATCTCTGATCATGAGTCAATACTAGGTCACCCTCACTAAAAACATGAGGTTGGATGGATTTATCATATTATGCCTTGAAGCATTTATTATGTCCCTCATTAGCCAAGGCTGCATCTCTCCGAGTCTCATCAAGGTTACTCAAGTACAAAAATATTTCTTCCTCTGCAGAAGTGTCTAGGAAAAGTTTGATAGCAAGTTGTAAAGATGGAATCTGACATTGAATTGGTAAGACAACTTTGAGTCCATAGACAAGCTGGAATGGCGTGAAACCAGGGGCTGTTTTCACAGAATTATAATAAGCCCAAAGAGCAGAGAAAAGAATGTGGTTTCAGTTGGATTTATGATCTCCAACCATCCGACAAAGCATAGTTTTTAAAACTTTGTTAATGGCCTCTACCTGACCATTATCTTATGGATAATACGGCATAGAGTTTTCATGGTGAAAACCTAGCTTGTCACTCTGTTCCTCCATCATTTGATTACGGAAATGGGATCCGTGATAACTAACGATGGACTACGGAACTCGAAATCTAGCTATGATATGATTGAACAAGAATAGAGCGGCAGTATTACCATCTTCTGCATATGTAGGCATGGTCTCATCCCATTTTGTGAAATAATCAACAGCTACGATGATGTAACCATGCCCCCTGGCTGAGGTAGGCTTACAATGCATGAAGTCAATCCCCCATTTGGTGAATGTTCGACCGATAATGATGGGGTGTAGCAGAGCATCGTGGGTGCGCTTTTTAGGATAAAAGTGTTGGCAAGGTGGGCATTTCTTAATAGCCTCATGATAGTCTTTGAAGACAGAAGGCCAGAAATAGCCAGCGTGAAGGATTTTCTGGGCTGTAGCGATCCCAGATAAATGACTGCCACATGATCCAAAGTGGCGATCATTCAACACATGTTCAACCTCCTCATGGGTGAGGCATCGCAGGAGAATAGAGTCAATCCTACATCTATACAAGGTATCATTCAGGATGAGGTAGTACTTCACATGGTGACGGATACGGTGGCGATCATCACGGGATAAATGCGGCTGAAATAGTTGTGTTTAGAGATAAATAAGGAAATCTCTATACCAAGGATCGGTAGTTCTAATCAGGAACATGAATTCATTTGGAAATGAATCATTGGGCTTAGATTCCGTCGAAGCATAGCGAAGATCACACATAAGCTCGGCAAAGACCAAGGATTTATTTGATGTGAATTTGGCAATTTCCAGATCAAACTCCTGAAGTATGAATATCCAATGGTAGTACTTTCCCCCGAGCACTTGACGAGGTTGTAATACATCAAGTTCTGGTCTTCCAATACAGTGGTAGTGTGGAGTAGAATGTAGTGACAAAAAATTTGTACAACAATGACCGTGGCCAATGCTAACTTTTCCACATGTGAATAGCGAGTTTAGGAATCCATGAGATTCTCACTGGCATAATAAATCATGTGCTCCTGGCCATGGAGATTTTCCTGCAGTAAAACCATAGCGATGGTAGTAGCGTAAGAAACAATATACAAGAGAAAGTACTTTGAATAATATGGGGGGTGTATCATGGGTGAATGAGTTAGAGCATGCTTAATATTATCAAAGGCGCATTGGGCCTAGTTATCCCAAAATAATGGAGTGTTCTTCTTGAGGAGACACATATAACCGTGTGTTTTCTCTACAAAATTGCACATGAAATGACGGAGAAATTTTGCCTTCCCTTGCAAACTTTGGATTTCAAGGAGATTAGTTAGGGTTGGTAGATCTAAAATGGCAGCAATTTTCAAAGGATCTATTATCACTCCAGGAAGCTTCTCTAGGTTGTAGCTCGAGGATGCCTGGTAACTTAAAAAAAAATTTAGGGTTTTTTGATATGGATCAAGTCAGGTGACCTATATAACCTCCCACTCTCAAGACATGCATGCAGCTCACTCAATCACAAGGCTTTTAGTTACAACTTGTTCAGTAGTTTGAAAATAAGGTGCAGGGATGGAGAACTCATCAAGCTGGTAGACTTACATACAAAACAGATGCATATAAATGGCTAAATCCTGACAAGGATGGTACTTATAAATCAAATCACATTAACTCACGAATAGGATGACAGCTATTAGCTATTAATCAACTTGAAAATTACCTAAATGCACATTCAGGCATAAGTACAGTAAATATAAATATGATGGATAAACAATTCATAACAAAAGAGCTTACAATTAGAATAAACAAGACACGACACTTGACAATAGAATAGGCTTACAAATCCCCGAAGTCGACCCCTTATTATAAAATCAATCATGGGCTTTATAACCTTCTACAAAAATGACAGATCCTAAAAATCCGATCTATTTACACAAAAAATACTTGAAAGTGATAGTTTTTTGAGATTAGGGATTCAAACCCTTGCTATCTATTTGTCTATCTATTGTGAAGATCTAGTTCATTGAGTGAATTTTTAATAACTGAACTGGTCACTGATAATCACCACTACGGGTTCACTGTGAAATTGCCACCAACAGCCAGTGTCTCGGTGTTTAAATGAAGTGACCTTTCTTGTTTAATTCCCTAGATTTTCTACCTTACCACCACAGTCGTTGATCGAAAGCTCTGTCTTCTAGCACATCGGCGGCCTAGACTGGAATGCTACCGCTATTTTGGAGGTGGAACAAACTAGTTGTATCACTATCGAAAGTTTTTTTTCAAAGGAATCGGGGAATTAGTCCTCTACACCGCTGATGGAAAGTCTTGTTATTCACCGATGCGCATAACTGTTATTTGGAATGATTTTTGTGATTGATCAGAAGCCTTGTCCATTGCCTCACTGAAACTATGGAGCTGCTTAGCTTTACCTTGCCGATATGTAGCCCTTATTTCTTCTGATCACCAATGATTTTCTGTTGTAGTGGAACCCATAGTCAGTTTTTATCCCACCGTTGCGACATCGGAACCTCAAATATGAATGTTGCCGTAGTGTCGAGGTTTCAATGACTAATCTTCTCAACATTGACGATGATTTTCTATTATGGAAGAACCTGTATTCAGTTTGTTTCCCGCCGTTGCAGCTCCTTAGTGAACTATCTTGCCGATGGTTTATGTTTTCAAGTTCCGACGCATAGTCCTTTTTGTCTTACTGGTTTCAAAACTTTATATTTTTTAAGTGTTGGCAATTTTTCTTTATCGCTATCAGAGGTCAGTAGGAGATGAATCAGATCTTTAGTTCTCTATGTCGCCACTGTTTTGGAGCCTCAAATGACTAATGTCATGGTGGTTTCTTCATTGGGGATCGGAAGCTCTATATTCCATCCCATCGACACCCCAAGTCTGAACGTATTGGCGCTTTCCATCACTAGCTTGTTGATGATCGGAAGCTGTAATCATTAACGTGTCGAAACTTCTTGTCTAATTTCTGCCGTAGTGTCGGAGCTCTAAACCACTAGCTTTGCGATCATAAATCAGAATCTCTTCCATCTATCTCATCAACGCCTTAGACTGGAATGCTGCAGCAGTGTCGGCTGTTCAACTCACTAATTTCCAAGTCTAAACTTTAAACCACTAGATTCTCCGTAATGGCGGTGCCACATAAAACTAAACCTTCGAAATGTCGGTGTCATAGAGTACTAAACCTCCGATCGTTGTTAAAAAATGTTTCGATGGTAGTTAAAATTTTAGCAATACACCTATTCGCCGAAGGATTTTTCCACCTGTTATTTATCTTCCATCTTTTGGTGGCTAATGAGATGTTCTGATCCTCACCCAAGCCACCGAAAGTTACAACTTGTGAAATTTTCATTAAAAACAGAGGCTTTCAAATTGTTAGTGACATTCATATCCCTCATTGCGTGAATAAAATTCTTCATATGAAAATAAATTTATTTTTGGAGATAACATCTGGCTCCTACTTGGGGATGAGAACCTCACTGTGAGGTCCCAAGAACCCCAGGCCAAATTGCATTTCCCTAAAAGAAACTAAGTAACTTAACACTATCCTTTATTGTTCCATTTGGCATGGAGTTTATTCTGAAAGAAAAACAACCTACTATCTACTAATTTACAATCATAAGGCATTAGAGCCTCAAATAAAATAGAGCTTCAAGAAACGCCCATTTACTAGGCCATCAAATACCTCTTCACCTTCCAAACTCTATAACTTGAAGGTTTTATTTTTATGTACCTGGGACATCACAAAAGAGCCAATCCACAAAGAATCGAATTGTCCATGTTTCCCATTGTCGTTTCTAATAGCATCCCACTTGAGGACCCAATCTCCGACCTAAAAGTTGTCTGCCTTTGCTCTTTTGTCAAACATGCCCTTTATCCTCTGTTAATGAGCTTCTGATTTTCCTACAAGTTTCTCCCTTATTTGTTGTAATTCTACCAAATCTATCATCCTTCTTACCATATCATTTGGTTCATCCTCCTCTTCCTAAAAGAACTTTACCACTAGAAGGATGAGTTGTATAGGAAAGATGGCCTCAGTGCCATAAACTAGTTTGAATGGAGAAGTCCCTATGGATCTTTTGTTTGTTACCCTATCATCCCATAAAGCAAACTTAAGCTTTGAGTCCCAGCTTTTCTAATTTGTCTCTAGCAGTTTCCTAATGATTCTGACTAAGCTTTTGTTGGATGACTCAGCCAGGCCATTTCCTTGTGGGTAATAGGATGTGGAGTGCACCAGTTGAATACCCATTAATTCACACATTTTAACTAATGCCACAGACTTAGAAGCTGGTGCATTATCAGTTACTAACCTTACTGAGAAACCAAACTTGCTGAAGATGTTCTCATATAAAAATCTCATGATGACTTAATGAGTGGCATTTGTAGTGGGCACTGCTTCTATCCATTTGGTAAAGTAGTTAGTGGCTACTAGGATCCATTTATGTTGTCCATTGGAAGATGGATTTATTTCACCTATGAAATCCAGACCCCATTGCTGGAAAGGCCCATTCACTGTAACAGGACTAAGGGGCAAGGATTTGAGCTATTGTTTCCCTATAAATCTTTGACATTGGTCACAGGCCCTTACAAAAGTGCATACATCAGCAAAGAGGACTGGCCAATAGTATCCTACTCTTAAGAGCTTGTGGGCTGTGGTTTTTCAGTAGTGGTGGCCTCCACATGTACTGGAATGAAAGTGATGCATGACCTGTTATGCTTCCTCTTTATCTAGACACCTTAACAAAATTCCATATTGATCCCTCCAGTACAGAAGTTTGTGAATTATGCAAAACTTAACAGATTTAAACTTAAGAGATCGTGCTTGCTTAGGAGTGAGATCAGGAGAAACTTCTATTTTTTGCAAAAATTGAATGATACCTGAATACCACTCGCATGAAGATATGTTATCAGCTACTGATGGACTTTTATTCTAATCTTGATTTACTTCTATTTCCATTGCTACCATAGTTTGCACCTTTGTTGATTTGACACATGTGAAATTTATTCCCAACAGTTCATAGTTTTCTTTGGCCATGAGTTTGTCTAGACCTAATCCCCATACCAGCTTGGTGGGTTTCACCTCTACATCAAACTCAATGAGTTTGGCAATCCACTTAGCTCTCTTCCCATCAATGTCAGGCTGAGTCCAAACATCCTTCACAGTAGCTGAAGGGACATATGCAATGACCTTTGTATGAAGAATGTAGATTCTAAAAGTATTCAAATATTTTATGAGAGCATAAGCCTGCTTCTCAATTGGGTCATACTTCAACTCAACATTTCTCAAGGTTTTGCTGAAAAAAGCAATTGGATTATCAAGACCTTCATCATTCTTTTGTAATAGTACAGTTGCCACTATGTCATAAGATGCAAAAGAGAAAATGTAAAAACCCTTGGTGTAGTCGGGACTAATCAGGGTTGGGGCCTCCATGATGGCTTTCTTAATGTCTTCAAAAGCGTTTCTTGCTTGGTCAGTCCACTTAATTTCTGCATCCTTTTTTAGCGTGACTGTTATATGCTTTACTAGCTTGAAGAAATTTGGAATAAAATTTTTGAGAAAGTTTATCTTTCCTAAAAAGGACTGAATGTCTCTTTTTGACCTTGGTATTGATAGTTTTTGGATTGCTCCCACCCTCATCGGATCGATCTTTACACCTTCAGCTGAGACTATGTGGCCTAGGAGCTTTCCTTCATTGAGTGCAAACTGGGACTTCTTAGGGTTCAGTGATATTCCATACCTTCTGCACTTTAGAAATACCTTCCTTAAATGCCGCAAGTGGTCATGATGGCTGTGAGAGTAAACTGTTAAGTCATCCAAATATCTCAGCACAAATTATTTTTTAGCCCTACAAAATCTAGGTCCATAGCTCTCTGAAAAGTAGCCCCAACATTCATTAGCCCAAATGGAATTTTAGCATACATGAAGGTTCCCTAGGGGGTGGTAAAGGCAGTATTCTCTTGGTCATATGGGTGCACAACAACTTGGTTGTATCCAGAGAAGCCATCAAGGAAGGACATGACCCTGGTACCCGAGACTTTCTACAGCAGATGTTCCATCTTGGGAAATGGATAGTTGAACTTTTTGGAACACTTGTTCAGGTTTCTAAAGTCCACACACAACCTGATTCCTCCATTTTTCTTTCTTACCACTACTAGATTTTCATTCCACTTGGAATACCTAAGGGGAATTATGATCTTGGATTTGAGGAGTTTGTGGATCTCTTTCTCAATCACTGGTAATAGAAGAGGGCTGATGGGTCTCAGCTTCTATTTGAAAGGAATGGTGTCCTTCTCCAAAGGAATCCTGTGCTGGATGATGTTGGTTTCATATGTTTTTAGGTCACTATACTCCCATGCAAAGATATCAGCAAACTCTTTTATCAAGTTGCAAAATTTAGACTTCTGTCCGGCAGTCATCCCAGTGGATAGATTTATCAGTTTTGGATGGCTTTGGCTGACTATGTTTTTCTCTTGGATAGTAGGATCTAGCTCCCTTTTGGTAGGCTTGAAAGGGATGTCATTGTGATCAAACAATTCTTCCAATGGTTCTAGACCTTGGGGTATGTAGTTGCTGGGCAATTGGACAATATTTTGCTCAGTCACTTTATCTTTTAACTTGAGCTGTTTGGATTCCTCCATGTTAAGGTTTTCTTGGTCTATGTGTATGTCAAATAATTCATCTACTAACTGAAGGAATTTACTAAGCTCCTCATCATTTTCAAACACCCTCCAAAATTTTACATCGTCTTGCACAGAGGGTCTGTACTTGACTTAAACATCATAGATGAGCTTAGGGGGTAAAGGAGGAACAAATAGACTTGCAGAGATGGCCAGGGAATCAACTAGGTGATTCAAATCCCTAGGAATATATGACAGTTCAAAAAATATAAAGGAGTCCTTGAGTTTCCATACCTCGTCCCTGTAGATCTTCAATCTGATATTTTTCATCTGAAAAGTGTTGTTGACTTGTTGTATGATGAGGTCTGCGTCTCCAAAAATCTTCATGCACATGATCCCCATCTCCTTGGAAGATTTTACTCCTAGTAGAAAGGCTTCATATTCTGCTACATTGTTAGAGGTTTTGAAATCAAGCTTACAAGACAGGTGAATGTTTTCCTTAGATGGGGAGATCAATACTACACCCGCGCCTGCTGAGCTTTGAGCAATAGCCCCATCAAAATACATGGTCCAGATCACTGTCGCGACTTCTTTAGGCTGTTGATGGGTGGGCTCAGTGAGCTAAACTGATGTCTGCTGATTATCATCTATTTGCAAAATGCAAGACCCGAAATCGGTGTCCACCATGTAGATGGGGTGATTCATTGAGCGGCTCTCCTTTCTTATAATGTATGCTAGCTGATTTTCCCTCTACAGTCTCTTAGTTTCTCCTCCAAACATGGGAATGGTTTTGTATGTGAGATCCATCTGAAGGGTGCCACCTAGTCTTTTGCTCCATGACTAAGACAGCAAGAGGCCAAATTTTGGAGGAATATCGGCCAGTGCAATGTCCATCATTATGCTTTTTGAAGGTAGTTGCGTTAAGTTTACAACAAGGTCTTTGATGAGGCCTAAGGACTTTACCTTCCTGGAGTCAAAGGAGAATAAATAATGGTAGGGCTTGGTGATGCTGAGGCCAATCTCATCCATCACAGCCTTTGGCATTAGGTTATGAGAGGCTCCTGAATCTAGCAGACAGTTATGGAGGATTTTATCATGGATGTTCAAGGATATATAGAATGGTGGGCAGGAGTCCTTTAGGTCTTCGATCATAGGGCCCAGGGTTACAAAAGTCTTGTCATCTTGCAGGTTTACAAATTCAGTGTCAATGTGCACCTTGGGCTGAAGGGAATTCAGAATGGAGGTTTTGAATGCATCATTCTTCATTAGCTCAATTAAAGGGAAAGGGATTTTCAATTTTTGAATTTCAGAATCGAGGTTGAAGATATAATGCAGCCTATCTGGAAACCTTACCTCATGAGATGGAGGTTTGAGTTAGACTTGATCATGTGTGGCTGAAGGTGCTGGTTTATGCAATGCTTTGGATGGGACAACCACTTTCTTTGGTAAAACAACAACCTTTCTAGCAGGTGCAGCAGGCTGCTTGATAGGTACATCATTCTTCTTGAGGGGAGAAACCAACGTAGAAATCAGTTGGTAACCTCTTTGACCATCAGCATGATAGACAACCTCTTCAGTGATATTCTCATCAATCAGGGCTTCCTCATATTCTGCTTGTGTCAGAAAAGATTAGTCCACCTAATCCTCCATGTGGTGGATATTGTCTTCAGCTTCTCCTTCTTCTTCAATTAATTCTAGCTCTTCTTCTAACACAAGATTTTGAAATGGATCTCTTATCCTCTGATCTTCCCCTTGATTTCTCTCCCTTCTAAGAATCTGAACTGGGGGGTTTCCTCTTTTATAAGGAATAAAATTTCGGTTTCGAGGAGCAAAGTTGCTTGGCCCTTTACCCCTCACCGGTAGATGTCCTTGGTCCTTCAAGTTAGACACTTCAGCAGTCATTTTATCTAACAGTTTGGTCATTTCTTCAATCCTGTTCTCTGATGTCGAAGCCCCACTATAGTCTGTTGGCTACTTTTTCATGTCTATCTTCCCTTTGACCTTCTGAGATGCCAGAATGTTTGACTCTACTTCTAGGGAAACATACTACATGAATGATAAGGAAACAGACCTCCTTTCTCTAAGAAGTAAGCAGAAGTCAGAGTCAAAGGCATTTGCATAAGTTATCCTAGCTGAGGTATCAGTGGGATTAATTTTGTAGGGATCTCGCTGTTCATATCGTTGAATCTCTTGGTAAAGTTGGAGACAGACTACCCATTTTCTCTTTTTAGGTTGTTGAATTATGTGATATAGTAGAGGTGGTCCCTCCTTTCTCCCCAATTCTTTAGGAAAATTCCATCTAGGGCCTCTATGCTTGCCACTGATTTGGCAGGAAGTTCCTTAAACCACTTCCTAGCCTGGCCATCTAGGCTTTGCACAAACACCCTAGTCCATGCATCTTCTTATTCTATGTTAATATTTTCAGCATAGTTGTAAAAAGCCTCTAGATGTTCTTTAGCAGTGAAATCCGCTTTCCTTGTAAAATTAGGCATATACTTAAGATAATCGCTAGTAGGCATGGCTACGAGAGGATTTCGTAGAATTAAGGGCGCATACCTAGCCACCAGGATCCTTTCCATCTTGGTCAATTGAGGGGCATCCATAATGGAAATGGGTATGGACAGGGTTGAGGAAGGAAACACTGATGAAGCTACTTGCTGAGAAGGTGGTGGTATACTTATCGCAGTGGAGTCACCAGGGATTGGATATTCACAAGGAGCAGTGCTTGAAGATGCCCAACCCCTAGATTTTTCTGATGTATCTAAAAATTCCTGGGAATTAAGAGTTTCAGTAGAAGAAATGATAGCAGAAAGATTTCTTGAAATACCTGATGTAGCTTTTTGTGTAGTGTTGCTGGTCTGTCTTAGTAAATCCCTAGCTTTCCTCAAAATTTCTTCTGGATATGAAACCGGTGTTGCTGGTGGCCCCTTTGGATTCGCTCTGGTACTTGGTCTTCTTAAATCCACCTTATATCAATGGAGTCACCAGATAGATGATTACAACCATAATAATGTCCAAGATTTGTCTATCATCAAAGCATGGATCTATGTAATCTGCCAGGGAAGCTGAGCTTCAATCTCCTCTCCCCAGCAATGACGCCACTTTGTTATCACTCCAGGAAACTTCTCTAGGTTGTAGCTCGAGGATGCCTCGTAACTTAAAAAATTTGTTAAGGTTTTCTGATATGGATCAAGTCAAGTGACCTATATAACCTCCCACTCTCAAAACATGCATGAAGCTCACTCAATCACAAGGATTTTAGTTACAACTTGTTTAGTAATTTGAAAATAAGGTGCAGGGATGGAGAACTGATCAAGATGGTAGACTTACATAAAAAATAGATGCATATAAATGGATAAATCCTGACAAGGATGGTACTTATATTCTGCAAAGCCTAGATGGCCAGGCTAGGGTGTAGTTGCTGGGCAATTGGACAATATTCTGCTCAGTCACTTTATCTTTTAACTTGAGCTGTTTGGATTCCTCCATGTTAAGGTTTTCTTGGTCTATGTGTATGTCAAATAATTCATCTACTAACTGAAGGAATTTACTAAGCTCCTCATCATTTTCAAACACCCTCCAAAATTTTACATCGTCTTGTACAGAGGGTCTGTACTTGACTTAAGCATCATAGATGAGCTTAGGGGGTAAAGGAGGAACAAATAGACTTGCAGAGATGGCCAGGGAATCAACTAGGTGATTCAAATCCCTAGGAATATATGACAGTTCAAAAAATATAAAGGAGTCCTTGAGTTTCCATACCTCGTCCCTGTAGATCTTCAATCTGATATTTTTCATCTGAAAAGTGTTGTTGACTTGCTCTATGATGAGGTCTGCGTCTCCAAAAATCTTCATGCACATGATCCCCATCTCCTTGGAAGATTTTACTCCTAGTAGAAAGGCTTCATATTCTGCTACATTGTTAGAGGTTTTGAAATCAAGCTTACAAGACAGGTGAATGTTTTCCTTAGATGGGGAGATCAATACTACACCCGCGCCTGCTGAGCTTTGAGCAATAGCCCCATCAAAATACATGGTCCAAATCACTGTCGCGACTTCTTTAGGCTGTTGATGGGTGGGCTCAGTGAGCTAAACTGATGTCTGTTGATTATCATCTATTTGCAAAATGCAAGACCCGAAATCGGTGTCCACCATGTAGATGGGGTGATTCATTGAGAGGCTCTCCTTTCTTATAATGTATGCTAGCTGATTTTCCCTCTACAGTCTCTTAGTTTCTCCTCCAAACATGGGAATGGTTGTGTATGTGAGATCCATCTGAAGGGTGCCACCTAGTCTTTTGCTCCATGACTAAGACAGCAAGAGGCCAAATTTTGGAGGAATATCAGCCAGTGCAATGTCCATCATTATGATTTTTGAAGGTAGTTGTGTTAAGTTTACAACAAGGTCTTTGATGAGGCCTAAGGACTTTACCTTCCTGGAGTCAAAGGAGAATAAATAATGGTAGGGCTTGGTGATGCTGAGGCCAATCTCATCCATCACAGCCTTTGGCATTAGGTTATGAGAGGCTCCTGAATCTAGCAGACAGTTATGGAGGATTTTATCATGGATGTTCAAGGATATATAGAATGGTGGGAAGGAGTCCTTTAGGTCTTCGATCATAGGGCCCAGGGTTACAAAAGTCTTGTCATCTTGCAGGTTTACAAATTCAGTGTCAATGTGCACCTTGGGATGAAGGGAATTCGGAATGGAGGTTTTGAATGCATCATTCTTCATTAGCTCAATTAAAGGAAAAGGGATTTTCAATTTTTGAATTTCAGACTCGAGGTTGAAGATATAATGCAGCCTATCTGGAAACCTTACCTCATGAGATGGAGGTTTGATTTAGACTTGATCATGTGTGGCTGAAGGTGCTGGTTTATGCAATGCTTTGGATGGGACAACCACTTTCTTTGGTAAAACAACAACCTTTCTAGCAGGTGCAGCAGGCTGCTTGATAGGTACATCATTCTTCTTGAGGGGAGAAACCAACGTAGAACTCAGTTGGTAACCTCCTTGACCATCAACATGATAGACAACCTCTTCAGTGATCTTCTCATCAATCAGGGCTTCCTCATATTCTGCCTATGTCAGAAAAGATTAGTCCACCTAATCCTCCATGTGGTGGATATTGTCTTCAGCTTCTCCTTCTTCTTCAATTAATTCTAGCTCTTCTTCTAACACAACATTTTGAAATGGATCTCTTATCCTCTGATCTTCCCCTTGATTTCTCTCCCTTCTAAGAATCTGAACTGGGGGGTTTCCTCTTTTATAAGGAATAAAATTTCGGTTTCGAGGAGCAAAGTTGCTTGGCCCTTTACCCCTCACCGGTAGATGTCCTTGGTCCTTCAAGTTAGACACTTCAGCAGTCATTTTATCTAACAATTTGGTCATTTCTTCAATCTTGTTCTCTGATGTCGAAGCCCCACTATAGTCTGTTGGCTACTTTTTCATGTCTATCTTCCCTTTGACCTTCTGAGATGCCAGAATGTTTGACTCTACTTCTAGGGCAACATACTACATGAATGATAAGGAAACAGACCTCCTTTCTCTAAGAAGTAAGCAGAAGTCAGATTCAAAGGCATTTGCATAAGGTATCCTAGTTGAGGTATCAGTGGGATTAATTTTGTAGGGATCTCGCTGTTCATATCGTTGAATCTCTTAGTAAAGTTGGAGACAGACTACCCATTTTCTCTTTTTAGGTTGTTGAATTATGTGATATAGTAGAGGTGGTCCCTCCTTTCTCCCCAATTCTTTAGGAAAATTCCATCTAGGGCCTCTATGCCTGCCACTGATTTGGCAGGAAGTTCCTTAAACCACTTCCTAGCCTGGCCATCTAGGCTTTGCACAAACACCCTAGTCCATGCATCTTCTTATTCTATGTTAATATTTTCAGCATAGTTGTAAAAAGCCTCTAGATGTTCTTTAGCAGTGAAATCCGCTTTCCTTGTAAACTTAGGCATATACTTAAGATAATCCCTAGTAGGCATGGCTACGAGAGGATTTCATAGAATTAAGGGCACATACCTAGCCACCAGGATCCTTTCCATCTTGGTCAATTGAGGGGCAGCCATAATGGAAATGGGTATGGATAGGGTTGAGGAAGGAAACACTGATGAAGCTACTTGCTGAGAAGGTGGTGGTATACTTATCGTAGTGGAGTCACCAGGGATTGGATATTCACAAGGAGCAGTGCTTGAAGATGCCCAACCCCTAGATTTTTCTGATGTATCTAAAAATTCCTTGGAATTAAGAGTTTCAGTAGAAGAAATGATAGCAGAAAGATTTCTTGAATTACCTGATGTATCTTTTTGTGTAGTGTTGCTGTTCTGTCTTAGTAAATCCCTAGCTTTCCTCAAAATTTCTTCTGGATATGAAACCGGTGTTGCTGGTGGCCCCTTTGGATTCGCTCTGGTACTTGGTCTTCTTAAATCCACCTTATATCAATGGAGTCACCAGATAGATGATTACAACCATAATAATGTCCAAGATTTGTCTATCATCAAAGCATGGATCTATGTAATCTGCCAGGGAAGCTGAGCTTCAATCTCCTCTCCCCAGCAACGACGCCACTTTGTTATCACTCCAGGAAACTTCTCTAGGTTGTAGCTCGAGGATGCCTGGTAACTTAAAAAATTTGTTAAGGTTTTCTGATATGGATCAAGTCAAGTGACCTATATAACCTCCCACTCTCAAAACATGCATGAAGCTCACTCAATCACAAGGATTTTAGTTACAACTTGTTTAGTAATTTGAAAATAAGGTGCAGGGATGGAGAACTGATCAAGATGGTAGACTTACATAAAAAATAGATGCATATAAATGGCTAAATCCTGAAAAGGATGGTACTTATAAATCAAATCACATTAACTCACCAATAGGATGACAACTATTAGCTATTAATCAACTTGAAAAATACCTAAATGCACATTCAGGCATAAGTACAGTAAAGATAAAGATGATGGCTGACCAATTCATAAAAAAAGAGCTTACAATTAGAATAAACAAGATGAGATGCTTGACAGTAGAATAGGCTTACAAATCCCCGAAGTCGAACCCTTATTAGAAAATCAATCGTGGGATTTATAGCCTTC
Source organism: Pseudotsuga menziesii (assembly GCA_001517045.1). NCBI lineage: Eukaryota > Viridiplantae > Streptophyta > Pinopsida > Pinales > Pinaceae > Pseudotsuga > Pseudotsuga menziesii. The sequence goes on along the minus strand of LPNX010079010.1, from coordinate 59,436 downwards.
TATAAAAATGACACATCCTGAAAATCCGATCTGTTTACTCAAAAAATACCTGAAAGTGATAGTTTTCTGAGATTAGGGCTTCAAACCCTTGCTAACTATTTGTCTATCTATTGTGAAGATCTAGTTCACTGACCAAATTTTTAATAATTGAAGTGGTAATTGATAATCACCACTGCTAGTTCACTGTGAAATTGCCACCAAGAGCTAGTGTCTCGGTGTTTAACTGAAGTGACCTTTATTTCTTAATCCACCATATTTTCTACGTTGTTGCTACGATATCTGATCGGAAGCTCTGTCTTCTAGCACATCAGTGCCATAGACTGAAATACTGCCGCTATTTCAGAGGTGGAACGAACTAGTTTTATCCTTGTCGGAAGTCATTTGTCAAAGGAATCGGGGCATTATGTTAAATTTTCATATGCTAAGCTAGATCATTAGTATTTCATTTCGAATTCATAACAAAAGCATATAAACAGGATCACTGAAAGATAGACAAGCACAACCATACAAAAGGAACACAAAGATTTATCCTGAGAAAACCCTAAAGGGAAAAACCCAGCAAAATATTCCTCAATATAGATGCCCCAAAAAGATAAAAGGTAAAACCAACAAGGAGATCAAAGCCTAATCCTCCTCCTTCTCCAGCTACTCTTCTCTTCTCCACTAATGCGCTACACAAGTGAGAGTGTGTGTGTGTCAAATGAGGAGCACCACACCTCTATTTATATTCATCCGTTCACTTGAATTAACTCATTTGACATGTAGGCTCAAGTTAAATCATGTAGGCTCGAGTTACACATGTAGGCTCGAGTTAAATCATGTAGGCTTGAGTTACACATGTAGGCTCAAGTAACCACACTGGGGTGCTAATGACCCACCTTTACAATTAGAGGAGACTACCTCATGACTCTTATTAGTTCTTCCAATTAGAAGAATTGGGGTATAAAGTAATACAAGTGGTTCTCCTAGTAGGACCATCGGGGACCACAAAAGATACATATAGAATATTCTTCAAAGTTACAATATTTCAACACTCCCCCTTAACGAGAAGGGTATTCTACAACAACATAAACAACAATAATAGTAGGAGAGAGATAGGGGACATCATCAACATCATCAGAGTAACACATATATAAATCATTGGAAGCTTTTCAACATCTGGTAGTCTTCATCTTCAATCTTCAGTCTTTGGTAATATCAACACTCTGACTATTTTGATCCGTAACTACTTCTTCAGCATATTGATGTTTTTCGAGCAGCATCATCACCATCCTTATATTATGATCTTATGATCAGCAACATCAGCAATATCATCATCAGCATTTTGACCTTTCGATCATCAACATCTTCAATAGTTTGTCCGTTCAATCAGAAAAATATTTAGTACTTTGAACTTTTGATTTGCAACCTCTTTAGCACTTTGACCTTTCAATCAGCAACATCTTCAGCAACAACTTCAGTATATTGATCTTTCGATCAGCAACAACTTCAGAACTTTGACCTTTTTCGATCAGCAACATCTTCATTATCATAATACTTTGATCTTTCGATCAGATACATCATCATGAAAACAACATCATCATCAAAACATTAGTATGATCAAAACATCAACATCATCAAAACATCAACATCAAAATATCATCATCATCACACTCTTATCTTTCGATCAGTACATCATCATCATCATAAAAACATCAACATCATCAAAACATCAACATGATCCTTCCTTTTGGAATTACGGGATTTAGTTCTTTATGGAGTTACCAATGATCCTTCCTTTCGGAATTACGGGATTTAGGTCTTTACGGAGTTACTAACGATCCTTGCTTTCGAAATTACGGGATCAACACATTTGTGGAACTCAGACAATCCTTCCTATTGGAATTACGGGATCAACACATCTATGGAACTCAGACAATCATTCCTATTGGAATTACAGGATCAATTCAATGATCCTTCCTTTTGGAATTATGGGATTTAGGTCTTTACAGAGTTACTAACGATCCTTCCTTTCGGAATTATGGGATCAACACATATGTGGAACTCAGACAATCCTTCCTCTAGGAATTACGAGATCAACACACGTTCTCAAGTACTGAAGTCACCGGATCCATTTTGAACCGAAGTTCAAGGATGATACAATCCTACCACCTTCTCGATGACCGAAGTTTACTGGATTTGTTCTGAACCGAAGTACAAGGATGATACAATCCTACCACCTTCTCGATGACCGAAGTTCATCGAATCCATTCTGAACTGAAGTCCAAGGATGATACAATCCTGCAACCTTCTCAATGACCGAAGTTCACTGGATCCATTCTGAACCGAAGTCCAAGGATGATACAATCCTGCCACATTCTCGATGACCGAAGTTACACTGGATCTGTTATGAACTGAAGTTCAAGGATGATACAATCCTACCACCTTCTCGATGACCGAAGTTCACTGGATTCGTTCTGAACTAAAGTCCAAGGATGATACAATCCTACCACCTTCTCAATGACCGAAGTTCGCCTGATCCATTCTAAACTGAAGTCCAAGGATGATACAATCCTACCACCTTCTCGATGACTGAAGTTCACCAGATCCGTTCTGAACTGAAGTCCAAGGATGATACAATCCTGCCACCTTCTCAATGACCAGAGTTCACTGGTTCTGTTCTGAACCGAAGTTCAAGGATGATACAATCCTACCACATTCTCGATGACTGAAGTTCATCGGATCTGTTCTGAACCAAAGTTCAAGGATGATACAATCCTACTACATTCTCAAAGACTGAGGTCTCTGGATCACTTTAGGGCAAGTTCCCAAGGATGATACAATCCCACTACAACATCACTACTCCCCCTTTTGAGGAAGGTCTTTCTGAACAATACCAATCTTGTCTCGAAAGTGTTCGATTTTACTCGAGACAGAGGCTTCATCAGCACATCATCATCTAAACCATCATCATCTACATCTTCAGTATGTGAATACTGAACTATCACCATCTGTATCTCTAGTATGTGAATACTGAACTATCACCATCTGTATCTCTAGTATGTGAATACTGAAAGCATCATCATCTATACCTTCTAGTATAGAAATACTGAAACATCATCATCTACATCTTTATCTTGTATGTAGAAATATTGTATTTCTATGTGTTACAACGGAACACAAGGTTCTCTGTTATCACAACTCTCGTTATCACATAGAATCAATGTAGTATCCATCTTCAGGTCAAGAAGACCTGATATCAGCTTTCGAAGCCATATGGCTTCACAACTTAGCAGAGAAATCTGCTATGTATTCTGCTTTAGTCATGCTAAGAGAAACACTGGACTATTTCCTGCTAAACCATGAACTCATAGCAGACCCCAAAAAAAATCATCTACCTGATGTGCTTTTCTTGTATGAGATACTTCCAGCCCAATCTGCATCTGTATAGCCATACAATCTATAGTCATGGCTACTATCATAGTATAGACCAAGGTCTATAGTCCCTTTCAGATATCTCATCACATGTTTTGTAGCTACTAGGTGAACCCGTCTTTGAACAAGATATTGACTTAAGGTGTTCACAGCAAAACAAATGTCTGGTCTGGTATTTGTTAAGTACATCAATGACCCAATGATCTGTCTGTAATGATTTGCATCCACTAACTCTGATAAGTCATCAGCTAACAGCTTTAGGTTGGAGTCCATGGGTGTGGCCATGGATTTGTATTCCAACATATTGAATCTCTTCAATATATCTACCACATACTTTCCTTGGTTGAGAAAGATTCCTTCTGAACTTTGTCATACTTCCATACCTAGGAAATAGTGCATTAACCCAAGGTCTTTCATCTCAAATTCTTCTTCTAGTTTCTTCTTGGTTTCTATGATCTGTTTGTCATTCCCTGTCAAGAATAAGTCATCCACATATAGTAACAGGATGACAGGTTCATCTTCTACAACCTTGAGATAAAAGTTAGGATCAGCTTTACTCTTGATAAAGCCCATAATTGACAGGAAACTGTCTATCCATCCACACCAAGTTCTGTGAGCTTGCTTCATGCCATAGAGGACCTTATTTAACTTACATATATGAGTCCATATGTCTTCAAATTCAAATCCTTTCGATGTAAAACTCTTATGCAATCATACCATTAAGGAAAGATTGTCTTTACTTCATCATGGGAGAAACTACCATCATAGTTCTGAAGGAAGTGTACCTTGCTTCCTGGAGTAAGTGTCTCTTCAGAATTAATTCCCTCTTTCTTATAGAAACATCTAGCCACAAGTCTTTCCTTACTTCTATCAGCGACATATTTTATCTTGCAAATCCATTTGTAAGATACCGCATTCTTGCTTTTTGGTATGAGTACTATATCCCAAAGATCATTCTAGTATCATAACATCTTCCATGAGTTCGTCTTGTCAGGTCAATAGCATATCCTAGTCTTCTGCATTCAACCTTGAAGGTTGGAACCCACTTTACTCTTGGTAAAGTCTCGATCCATCACGAAGCTATCCATCATGTCATACCATGTGAAACTCAAATATCTTCTATAGTCACCCCCCCTAAAGTGGAGTATCATCTTCCCTCTTCATTCTATATAGGTGGTTCTATGCTTGATATATACTAGTCAATAGAGTATGTCATGTCATAGTCTAATATTTCTGAGGAAAATCATGAACCTTGCTTTGTATACTTGTTCTTGTAGATCCATATGGAGGATACTACGTACTTCCCTTGTCTCGAAATCATATCATATACATCATTCCCCATGATCAACTATTATTCTTTGATCATAGCTTCTTTCATAGAATTATTTTCTTCATCTTGAGTTATCTCTCATACCCATGGTGGTCTTCATACTTCGAGGTGGATCTACTGCTCTCTGAATCTTTTTCTTCCATCATGGTGTCTCTGACCCTGGGAGCTTCAGATTTTATTGGAGTTAATCTTGAATTATCATCACTTGTTCTTCGAAACAAGTCTCATCCTTCTTGTAGGAGGTTGTACAGGACCTTTCCTACAATTCAAATGCACCAGTTGAATGGTTAGAACTATTTCATAAAACATATGCATAACAACAAATTCTTATGCATCATACAACTGTTCATCCATATCTCATAGAAAATTTCTAGATGCCTTCCATTTCTATCATGACATTATTGATATTGTGCACTAATCCAATATGTTAGCAAGGAGGCTTCATTCTAAATAAGTAGCAATGGAGAGTTGTATAGCACCATGAGCTACTTACCCATCACATGCATATTAGTAGTATACAATCTATCATGCATAACACATCAACTGAATATAATCAAATGTATAACAAAACAATATCATGAAATGACAATTGAATACTTATCTTTTATTTGTTTTATGGGTAGACTCCATCTTGATCATTCTTCTTTATCGTCTTCTCCATTCATGAAATCATCATTTCTGATCCAAATGATAATATGAATAAGAGGTTCTTGAGTTCTTCATATTCCTCATCGCATGAGGGATCCTCTTTGAATGGTGAGAGCTTGATCTTCAATTGCTCCCATCTTCTTCTTCTCTTCTTATGAGTCGAGCTGAAAGTAATCACTTCCTTCTGGCATACGTTCTTCACATGAATGAATCCCACGATCCTCGGAGGTCATTCGAGGTGGCTATCACCACTTTTTCATTCTTCACCTCTTCTTTTACCTCTTCAATTTGTTTCTTAAGGTCATCTTCCGATGTATATTCTTTCCTTCAATTATCTTAGTCAAGGAATCAAACATCTCTTTCAGTGTCTTTAGGGAAGACACTTGTGGTACAAGTTGATTCATGACTGAATCAACAATGATCTTCTTGGCCTTGACCAAGTTCTTCTAGTGTAAGGCTTTCAGCCTCAGAACTGTAACCTCTCTACTCATGTAGGTGTCCAATTCATTTTCTTCAAAGAGATCAAATAATTCCATGCTTGAAAGGTGTCAACTTCATCAAACTTATCATCAAGCTGATGTGATAGATCACTTTGAAATGAGAATAGCAAAAGATTAGATCTTACCGATTTGAGGTGTCTGTCCTGCTTTCGAAGTTGGCTGATCTAGGGTTTGTCAGAGAAACCCTAATTTTAAAAACTTGGAATCTTTCAGATCTGATTGGATAGAAAGATATATATCTTCAAATGGAGCTGTCCAATGTACTCCTTTTCTGAAAACAGTAGAGGGAAGCTCCCAGAACAGGAAGCCCTAGTTTTCCAATTTCTTCTGCAGAAATGCCTATGACTGTTTCTTTGATATCACCGAAATTGATACTCCTCTCTATCTGCAATATTTTACTGAGGTAACCTCACATTTTCTTGATCCAACACCATAGGTTTCATCAAAATTGGTTTCACCAATTTGGATTTATGATCCTTTTACCAAGGTGACCTGTTACAGGACTGTTCAGATCAGCGAAGTTGTACGGCCTGACACGTGTCACTGTTTCATCTTCTGGTTCTGAACTTCAGACCACAGAAATTAAAGTCCATGATTTTTCTAGAACATCTTCAGGAAAATCCATTTGGATCTCTGTATCCCAAGCTACAACAATTCTGCGCAAGTGTCCTATTTAGGGATGAATTCTCAAAGAGGCTGGAACCCTAACTTGGAGGGATCATACCTCCTGGAATATAGAGAATCGGAGCCTGAATTTTGGACAAGGTGTACATAAGGATTTTATCTTCGGCATATGTAATTTTTAGCTCCTTATTCTTCTCCAATATCAGGATATAGAGAATGTACCAAAACTTAGCAGATTTAGTATTTAGGGTTTTTTCTAGCTTGGGGTCAAACTAGGGTTTGACTTTCCTGAAGTTTCACCCAACCAAATTTCTTGATACAGGTCTCTAAACTTTGATTTTTATGAGAAGAACAATCCTATTCTAGGATCACTCAAAAATTCCTCTTTTGTAGAAATGTCACATCCCCAGCCCTCAACCAGCGAAGAGGACGCGACGAACGCATCAAACACAGCCGGGCAAACAGCCCATGAACATTAACAGAAATCAAATGCTGAAATTAAAAATTATAGGCACACATAGATGCATAATAAATCAACATTCAGCGGAAGAAACCATATTCATAACCAGCATTCCACATGTTCATTACAATTCATCAATTGACATCAATATATAATTGCAGAGATGAAATATAGACAGCAGGCTTATCTTTTGGTGAAGAATTCAACCGCAACCAGCTACGTCGCTGCAACGTTCCACCCAACCATAGGCCAGCTTGCTCATCAATCTCTCAGCAACGCTGCCACCCCCGAGCTGGGCATGATTCCTCAAGGACTAAGGGGACAAATTGCAGGCTTACACATAGCCAAGGGGACACATAACAACCAAACCAACATAGCTGGGTTTCACAAGCTTTCAACAGACAAGCCAAGCCAGCACAGTCAGAAGACAAACCATTGCACTCAGGCAATTACTTAGCTGTCACAGCTTAAACAGGGAGAACGAATTCTGAGTCATTCTTGGCCCTATCGTGGCCAAAATGACTCTCATTCGAATTTACAACAGCTCCAGACGTAACAGTAAAGACATTCACAACATGGGGAAAACTACAGCCCCGAATTTATGAGTGTGCACAACTTACAGCCGGGTAAAACGGCCCAAATAACCTGTGAGACAGCCAAAAACGTGAATGGCCCTTCACAGTCAGTCGTGGATGCGAGAGAATGGATCTCAGCTCTTCATGAGCACCCCAAACAGAAGAATACCGATGCGTGGTTAAACAATCCGAACCAACAAGGAAAGGAACAAACAATGGAGGCCCTGCGTGAGGAAAAACGGCTCCGTTTTTTTCTGTGGATGCACACACAACAGGAAGGACACAATTTGCAGTTCGTGGGTGCTCAACAACTCGCGGGGGAGAGGAAGAAAACCTGCGTGAGACCCGAAAACGCCCAGAGCTTGTGCGTGAAGAGCCAACAGACAATTCGTGGGTAGAGGTGAACAGACCGTGGAGAGAATGCACGATGAGCACAATGAACAGGCGCGTGAGGAGAATAGAACAGGCAGGGCAAGCATGGAGTCATGGGTGGAGTGTGGATGTGGGAAAAGGACTGACAGTCCTGCCACCCCACTCCCAAAGGCAATAACTGCCCATCCACCAACAGCCATAGCTGCCCAACTACCCAACAGAACATTAAAGAGGTTGAAAGAGGTTGGGTAAGACAAGAAAGGTGACAAAAACCAAAGGTAGAAAACCACAAGGTAATAAAACATGGGTTTTTCCCCATAAACCAAGGTTTGACATCCCCCACCCCTTATCCTTTGGAACCATGCCCTTTTCATTTAACGTTGCACTGCCGTAGCTGGTTGTGGTTTATTTTAATTGATGTGCGGGTTTACACGATGTCAAATTATAAGGTGCCGGATAGCACGACAAAACATCGGCAATATTCCCATTGCCGAACATACACAACCAAATCGATGGTCGGGCTTTTACCTTGATCTCCTCACCACGATTAATTACATTATATACATCATGCATACGGGGTCGAAACCGGGGACATGACAAGAAAGCCTTAATTTTCTGTACCAAAACTGAAAATGCTCATAATCGAATTCTGCTTCGACAGAAAGATGTGCCCTTCAGTGGAGAGTCAGTCTAGCCTTATTTTGCTGATTGATTGTGGATAGAGACCAAAAAATTAAGAAGCCCTATCTTTTGTAGATGCACAATGTCTTCTTTCAGGGTGGCTCTGATCCCATGTTAAATTTTCATATGCTAAGCTAGATCATTAGTATTTCATTTCGAATTCATAACAAAAACATATAAACAGGATCACTGAAAGATAGACAAGCAAAACAATACAAAAGGAACACAAATATTTATCCTAGGAAAACCCTAACGGGAAAAACCCAACAAAATATTCCTCAATATAGATTCCCCAAAAAGATAAAATGTAAAACCAACAAGGAGATGAAATCCTGATCCTCCTCCTTCTCCAGCTACTCTTCTCTTCTCCACTAATGCGCTACAGAGTGTGTGTGTGTCAAATGAGGAGCACCACACCTCTATTTATTTTCATCCATTCACTTGAATTAACTCATTCGACATGTAGGCTCAATTTAAATCATGTAGTCTTGAGTTACACATGTAGGTTCAAGTAACCACACTGGGGTGCTAATGACCCACCTTTACAATTAGAGGGGACTACCTCATGACTCTTATTAGTTCTTCCGATTAGAAGCATCGGGGTACAAAGTAATACAAGTGGTTATCCTTGTAGGACCATCGGGGACCACAAAAGATACATATAGAATATTCTTCGAAGTTACAATATTTAAACACATTAGTCCTCTACGCCACCGATGGAAAGTATTGTTATTCGCCAATGCACGTAACTGTTATTTGGAATGATTTTTGTGATTGATGGGAAGCCTTGTCCATTTCCTTAATGACATTGTGGAGATTCTTAGCATTACCTCGCCGATATGTAGCCCTTAGTTCTTTTGATCACTGATCATTTTCTATTGTGGTGAAACCTGTATTCAGTTTGTTTCTCACCGTTGCGGCATCGAAACCTCAAAGATGAATGTTGCCGCAGTGTCGGAGGTTTCAATGACTAATATTCTTAGCATCAGCGATGATTTTCTGTTATGGAAGAACCCGTAGTCAGTTTGTTTCCTGCTGTTGCGGCTCCTTAGTGAACTATCTTTCCAAATGGTTTATGTTTTCAAGTTCTGACGCGTAGTACTTTTTGTCTTACTGATTTCAAAACTTTATATTTTTTAACAGTCGGTGATTTTGCTTTATCACTATTGGAGGTCAATAGGAGATGAATCAGAGCTTTAGTTCTCTATTCCACTACTATTTCAGAGCCTTAAATGACTAACATCGCAGTGGTTTCTTCATCGAAGATCAGAAGCTCTGTCTTCTAGGCCATCGGCACCCCAAGTCTCAATGTGTCGGCACTTTCCATCACTAGCTCATCAGTAATCGGGAGATTAACGTGTTGAAACTTCTTGTCTGATTGTTGCTGCAGTGTCAGAGCTCTAAACCACTAGCTTCATGATCGCAAATTGGAAGCTCTATCCTGTATCTCATCGGCACCTTAGACCGGAACGCTGCCGCAGTGTCAGCTATTCAACTCACTAATTTCCAAGTCGGAACTTTAAACCACTAGAATCTCCATAATGGTGGTGCTGCAGAAAACTAAACCTACGAAACGTCATCGCCGTAGAGGACTAAAACTTCGATCGCTGTTAAAAAATGTTTCGATGGTAGTTAAAAGTTTAGTAATATGCCTAACCACCGAAGGGGTTTTCCACCTGTTATTTATCTTCCATCTTTCAGTGGTTAATGAGATGTTCTGATCCTCACCCAAGCCACCAAAAGTTACAACTTGTGAAATTTTCATAAAAAACAGAGGCTTTCAAACTGTTACTGACATTTATATCCCTCATTGTGTGAATAAAATTCTTCATATGAAAATAAATTTATTTTGGGAGATAACAAGATCAATCTGGATGCCATCTTTGGATACAACAAAACCTAGCAGACGTCCCGTCTCAACGTAAAAAACACATTTATACGGATTGAGCCATATATTATAATGATGGCATCTTAATAATATCTCTCTAAGATGATTAGGATGGTCCTCCTGTCATTGTGAATGAGCAGGGAGGTCATTAAGGTATGGTTCAACAATATGTTTAATATCGTGAAACACATAGGACATCGCACGCTGGAACGTGGCTCCAACATTTTTCAAGCCAAAAGGTAACTTCTTATATGCAAAGGTTACCAATCAACAAATGAATTCCGTCTTATGTTGATCGGAGGGTAATATCTCAATCTGATTATAGCCAGAGAAGCCATCCATAAATGAAAAGATGACACTTCCAGCACAGTTGTCAATAATCTGATCGATGTGCGGAGTAGGAAAGTTGTCCTTAAGACAAGCTTTATTCAAATCCCTAAATTCAATACAGACTCTAATGGTTCCTTGCATTTTATTGACAGGGACAACGTTCGATACCCATTCCGTTAGGGGTACAGGATAAATAAACCCAACTTTGAGAAGTTTCTCAATTTCAGCCTTAATAGTTGCGACTTTCCGAGGATGGACTTGCCTTAGTTTTTTCCTGACAGGTGTAGCCGTAGGATAGGTTTTAATCTCATGTACCACAATGGATGGGTCAATCCCCGACAACTCTTCATAGGACTAGGAAAAAGTATCATCGAATTCTTTAAAAAGTGCCTTATAGGGTTTAGATTCATCTGCCGAGCAGTTCTGCCCAACATGAACATGCTTGATAGTATCAGGCTTGGCTGATATGTCAATCAGATTCATCTGAGTAATGTTGCAAAGGTTTCCTTCAGAATCTATATCTTGCAACAATATAGGACTTTGGGGTACGTTGACAATATCAGTAGGAAACAAGGATGCAAAATCATGGCTAACCGAATTGGTGTTGGGGAGGAACATGGATCTATGATGGTGATCCTCCCAAATGGACTCATCTGTATTCATGATCTCCATAATGGACTCATTAAAAGGGAAAGTCTCTGATAGATAATCTAGAACAAGAAGAGAAGGCTCTAACCAATATGGTAAATGGTAAGGATCCGAAGCCACTAGATGAAGGTCATCCGTGTGATTATCGGAAAAGTTTTGAATGGTTTCATACAGTGCTTCATGTGAACTCAACGAGGTGGACTGAACAACTTCTTTACCCTTAGGCTCATAATCAAATGAGGTGATCATATGGACTGTCGCGGTATCCGTGTTAGGAGGAGTGGATGGGAAAATCCCCATAAGGGATGAATCCTTCAACATGCCTACCCCAATCGACTGGTAAGGAGGAGGGGACTGGCCTAACATGGGGATGTTATTAGCTGCGTACAGAAATCAAGCTAGTCAATAGTAACAATTCTCCCTAGATGCGGAAATTGGACTGTTCGAAATACTTTTGAGGCGACAGCAGTCATGGCATAGAACCAATTTCTTCCTAGAAGGAGTTTGTAATCTAAAGGGGCATCTACCACTTCTACTTGAATGGAAATGGTTTTTTCCCCCGGCTTGACCGCTAGGGATGATATGAGACCATGGGGATGAAAACCCCATCTTTCAAAGGCTTTAAGGGTTGTAGGTGATGTTACAAGCTCAGGAGAGCCGAGAGCCTTCCAATAAGACAAAGACAAAACCGAGGTCGAAGCTCCTTCATCCAGTACCGTTCGAAAAACTTTTTTTCCCACTACTTTCATAATGATCTGAAAAGAAAATTTATGTGGTAATCTAGGCTTATAGTTCTCAACATTGAAATGAATCAAGTTAGTATTATCCGGGTCTAAAGCTCCTAATGCTGTCAACAAGTTTTTGCGCTGTGTAGGGAAACTTTGGAGTACTTCTAAGGTAGACATTGCACAAGGTTCCTGATTGAGATCTTCAACCACATTATAAAATTTAGTAGCTCAGACATTAGGGTTAAATACTGCCTTTCGAAGAGTGCTCTTAGGTGGACGCAAAATCATGTCAAGAGTAGGCTTCTCGATAGATAAAGGAACAGTAGATGCGGATTCAGGAGAACTAGTAGAGGGAGCTTTCCATGAAGAAGAATGATCTTCTTTCTTATCTATGGGTTTGTCATAATTCTAACTTCGAGTTTCTGATTGATGGTATCTGAGGACATCATACGAATTTCCTCTGATGAACTAGAGTTACCCTGATTAGACATGTGGTCTATTAGTTGTTGTTGAGAGGGAAAAAAATCCATAAGTACTGCGGGTGCGGGATTGGACTTTAGAAACTGGGAGATTTCATCTCGATGAGGACACTCCTTTGAAAACTGATCACCTTCACATAGTAGACAAGGACATTTTTCCTTTCTTTTCCCTTTATCGTTATCACTGTTGGTAGGTCTTGGAGTCTCCTGTTGGTTTCCAGGTTTTCTATTTCTATTTTTACCTTTCTTTTTATTATTACCCGAGATTTGAGTACTTTGAATAGAGTTGACCTCGGCGGAAACCTTAGGATTCGAAGCAGTAGAGGTGGCAGTTTGGGTTTTCTTGGTAGGTTTTTATACTGATGGGGACTGGATTGAACCAACAATCCTATCAATAGGTATTTCTTCTCGTGGCTTGGCGGGATTGGTGCTTGGGCGAGGAGCTTGAGGAATCAAGTCATAAAAAGTTCCAGACTGGGAATAGACCAAGTCTAGATACTGGGGTTGACTAATAGCCTACTGTTTAGTAATGACACCACCAATAGCCACGTCTCGGGAAATAGGAGGAAACAAGGATATAGTAAACCAATCAACTAATAACTGATCTTGAATAGGGGCCTTAATAAACCTTCTCCGCCTTCTCCACTCATGAATATGATCAGATATGTGGGTGGAGGTGTTCTGTAGTAGATAATTTAAAAGATCAGTACTCATTTCATAATGAATAGGGAGCTGAAAGTGTGTAATAAACATGGTTTCCAATGAACCAAAATCCACAAACGAATGTTGTGGGAGTTCATTGTACCACTTCACGGCTGTACCAATCAAAGTGCATTGGAAGAGTCATAACCAAACAAAGTCATCCATGAGGAAGTTTGAAGAACACCACAAATGGAATATCATAACATGGTTCTTTTCATCATCTCCCTGCTTCGCATCGAACTTTAGGATGTCCGTTGGTAACTTTACCAGAATGTGAGGCCATGAGGGATTGTGTTGAATGGGGTCATTAATCAACTTGGACAAGTCAGGTAAGTCCAATGATGCTAGGAAAGGTAACTGTTAGTTGGGCTGCACATACTGGTAATATTGATATGGCATATAATTACCAGTAGGACCATAAGTTGACTGGAAAATAGGTTGTTGTGACGAAGAACTAACTGAAAATTCTCTCGTGGGGGGTTGATTTCTGAGATCAAGACCGCTAGGGCCTCCAGGAGGAGGACCACCAAGGCCACCGGGACCACCAAGACCATTGAGACCACTAGGACCACCAGGACTACCAGGACCACTGAGACTGCCAGGAGGTAGACCACTAGACCCTCTAGAGCCACCAAGAGGTCAGCCTCCAGAGCCTTCGGAGCTACTAGGCGGAGGGCCACCAGACCCTCCAGATCCATAAGGAGGAAAGCCACTAGGCCCCCCAAGACCAGTAGGACTATAAAGAGGAAATTTTCCAGATCCTCCGCGACCATTAGGCCCCCTAGGAAGAGGACCTCCATAAGGTGGTCCTCTGGCACCTCCCACATTATGTATAGGTATCCCCCCCATAGCTAGCATGTAAGACTAGTTGGGTTTCCCCCATGGCGTAAAATTGTTAGTTAAGGCATTCCTGTAGGATTGGGTGGATGATTAATATTACCTATAGGTATTTGATAACCATAAACTCTAGAAGATTGAATGGTTACAAGTTTTTCCCCCAAGGGCTGGACTGAACTGGATGGAGGATTAACCACATTAGTATGGGTGGGAGGGACATAAACTATATATGATTTTGTATTAGAGGCCTGCCCTTGACTAGGTACAATTCTGGTGTCAGATAACGTAGGTCATCCCGGGGGTTTTCCCCCGGCACTAGAAGGTACTGATGAAACGGGAACTAAAGGTTGGGCCCTCGGTGCAGAATACCTAGGAGGATTGGGAACAGACATAACATGAGAGGTGGTGGGGGTGGTAATTTGACCTGGGTTGTGTGGTGTTACTGCATGATCTATAATCAGTTCAATGGGCCTCATAGAATCAACCAGTGAACGATATCCCACAAGAACAGATGTGGAATGTGATGCTGTCGAGCCTAATAGTTCATGTATTTTCTTGTCAATCTCCTGTGCGCAGAGAATGGCAGCATGGTATTTCCTACGTTCTTCTTCATCTTCAGAAGAATTTAAACGGGTGCCAAATGAGGCAATGGCCTGTCCTATAGAGGTATCCCAAAATGGAGCATTGGGACCATAATCTGGATGGGTTGTATAATCAACATGACCTTCCATGGGAGAATGGAACGAGGTATTTCCCTGAGAATGTTGTTGGACCAAGGGAGGAGAGTGTGAAGAATATGGTCCTCCACTTTATGCAACCACATTATCTCCCACTTGGGAGGTGGTAGCAGATCCTTGGTCGATAGCTTCCATTGGATTTTCTCCTGAACTAGAATAAAGTAGGGTGACAAGCCTTGTACTCTTCTTGAATGTCTTAACTCAGCCAGTTTTTGCAGTTCCTATCTAACCTATGGTCAAAAAATCTAGAAAACACACCAAAAAATTTCCCTACATAAGTTATAGGTCAAAACAAGCACACTTAAAATGATAGGAGGAGTTCAAAAAGTTAGGTCTCTCACCAGGATTGTCAAGAAGGTTCCACTAGCGATATACCTTGAGGGTACATGCGTAGTAATCTCCTTGGATGTTGTTTTTGGTGTATGGCTCCAAGCAAGACAGCCAAAGGTCTTTTCTCAGATGGATAAGGTATCCTAGTGGGGTCTCCCGATATACTCAAGGTATGTGGGAATCGAATCTGTAGTAGTGTTGTATAATGCATAACCGTACACAAGGGGCCTTCCGATATACAATCAAGTATGTGAAGTACATTTCTATATACCTCAAGGGTATGTGAAAGGCCATTCGATATACTGACAGTACATGGAAGAACCAGGCGAGTCCCGGAATGTAATGCGGACAAATAATGATAGCTCCTATGCTTAATGATGCCCGAACACGTCTCTAACCTATCACTCCAATTGCTACGTAAATTTTAACCTATAACTACCATTGATTTTAAAGTGGACGGTTAGGTGAATGCATGATGTTTTGACAGAAAAGTAAAACCATGCAGTATGCTTGTGCAAATATTTCACTTTACCGTTCAGTATGCCTACTTACGGGAGGGAAGGAGAGCATTTTATTTTGTTTCAAAACCAAAAATACTTCCAAACAATAGTATTGAACACAAAATCAAAGACAAACAACACTTTCCAAACTGATTTCTCTTTTCTGAATGCAATAAGAAGGGGAAGAATCTCTTTTCCTAAAAGAAAAACAACAAGCACACTATATGCAAATGCACTCTATTTTTTCAATTTTTTTAAGACATAAGCAAATCTAACTTAAAACTACCATTTTTTTTTATTTTGATGAGATAGTTCTAAATGCATAAGAGACGAAAGAACATGAAGATTCTAAAATCTTGTGAAACCAATCAGAGAACCAATGTCCAACGCTCAATGATGATAACCTAGTCTCAGTAAAAAAATTTCTTTTTTAAAGGAAAAAAAAGAATTTTACTATGTAAATGTGAAATGAAACCTAGAAGCTAATCTAGTGTTCTTCTTTTAGTCTATATAACAGAAAAGAAAAGAGATCTTACTAACGCCCTAATATTTTCAAAAAACAAGAAATCCTTTCGCAAACACAACCAACAAGCATAGAAGCAGATGAACAATAAAAAAGCCTAATCTAGCTTTTGAATTTTCCAATCAAACCAATTTTAAACCATAAAATTTCAAGCCACAAGCATCATATTCTGTCACACAAGCCTGATCGTGTAGGAACGAAAGCAAAACAACTCAATTTTTTACAAAAAAAAGGAAAAGAAGGTCTTGGAATGATGCCTACCTAGCACCGCACTTCTCTGGTGTTGACAAGACGGTTCTATCCCAGCACCGCTTCTTGCCAATGGGATACAGGTGGTGGCACCGCATGCTACCCACTCTGTTCAGGCGGTGGAACCACTCCTCATACACTTCGTAGGCACGGTTCCTTGTAGAAAACCAAAACACAAAGAGAATAATAGATCAAGTCAGAAAAATACTAGATCAAGGTCAAAACTACTAGATTGAGTATAAAAACAGAGCATAAAAGGTCGAAATGATTCAGATATGAAGAGATCTGGAAGTTTCAAACCCAAATAGACTAAGTCAAATAGCAGATATGACTGAAGAGAGTTGTATAAGGAGCCTGGATTCGGACAAGAGTTGAACAACTGAGGAAGATCAGAACAACTGATACATATATCTATTCCCCGGCAGAGTCACTGGATTTGTTAGCTAGAATATTTCATCTTTTGCGGACAGTAAGGTGTTCCACTGGTCTAAATGGTTCAGATCTAGAACAAATGAAGGACAATGGTTGAATACCCTCCTTGGACGCTGTAGATACCTAGAATGTGATGCTTCAATAGTAATCCTGTGTATCTGCAATCATATTAAACATGCAAACACATCAAAGCTACCAGAATATAATCTACTGATCCATGTTAGTGACTAAGGAATCTAACAACATACATGTGAAATCAAACAACAATAGTAATGTGGGACGGAAATCAGCTTTGCATTAAGATAAAATGGAGAAGTTTACAACCAGTTAAGCCTTAGTGTTGACATGCATCTCCATGAAACCAAGCACTCTCATCCCCATAAGCTCCAACTTTTTCTCTCTGTTCTCTTCAATGTCTTGGGCCAAGTAATCAATCCAACAGCATAACATTACCTTAATAGTTCTCTCCCTCAACCATGGATATGAGCTTGTATTTATAAGACTCAATGGATAGGGATGGTTGAGAGATTAGTGGATGAGGTGGTCTCTAAGATCCTAGGATGAGGGATCTCAAGTTCAACTAACCCACAATGATAGGGATAAGGGAGGACACGAGGCTCATCATCTAGAAGCCTTGAGAAACTTCTCTTTTTTCCTTTTTACCTAGGGTACCGTGTTTCTCCTTCAATAACAGAGTGGTTCTGGCAAGAAACGCTTATGGACTTGTTGTGCCCCTACCCAATAGCCTTTAAAAAACATTATTTATTCAAATAAAATTGTATTTTGTTTGATGAAATGTTTGAATTTCATATAGCAAACTTAAAGAATTAAAAGTTACTAAAATGGTGACATTCCAGAAGCTATTAAAACATGAAATTCAATGTTTTTAAAGAAAACCTTTGCAAACTATGGATTAGTTGACAAAATTACTATTTTGAAATTATTATTTTGAGTGGATAAGTGTTAATAATTTGTCATCAATCTACTAGTGATTTCTTATCCAAATATTTATGCTTCGGTTATGTGATTTTGTTATCATAAATATTGATAAGGA
>LPNX010079010.1:17353-30954 GCA_001517045.1 Pseudotsuga menziesii | reverse complement strand
TATATATATATATATATATATATTTGCAGATTCCAAATATGTAATTTTTAACAAGAATATAGATTGTTTTCTATAATTTGTTTCTTATTTATCTTGTGTCATCACTCCTTAACTCTAAAAACACATTGTTAGTGTTTCGTCCATAACTCTTCAGTTTCTTAATCATTTTGGAAAAAAAATTGTATCGTGCACTAAAGAACACTAACCTCTACATGCTATAAATTTTTTTTTCCAAATAATTGCATTAATACCTTCAAAGGATGAACCCAAAAATGACATACTGCTTTCAATATTTGATCATTGAAATAATTAAAAAATAAATGAAAAATATTATTTTTATTTTTGGAAAAATAGTCGTGCACTAGTACTATTTGTTGTCTATATGTCTACCAGTTTTTGTAAGTTGATTCCATCATTTATGCACTCAAAGGTTGCACCCATAAAAACATATACCTTATAATTCGTTCCTAAAATAAAAGGTGCAAGTTAAAAAATATCAAACTTTAGATAGTTAAGAACATTTTCAATAGAAAAAAATATATATTTGTAAAGGTCATTCAATTTACATTTCATTTTTTTACTCATTCCAAGATTCATTGTGTAGGTGTCTCAAAACATCCATGTAATTTGATGGGTGTCTATTTTTTCACTTTTCTATTGCATCATATTGTCAAAATATATAGTCATTAGTTTGCATGCACCCATCTATTAATAAATATGATTCACAACAAACTATATAACATTTGATTAGTTGTATAGTTGTTACTTAATTTACTTCATTTCCTATATTATAAAAATACATTTAAAACTTTATTTATAAAAAAACATGGAGACTCAATTGAAGATCAAAGGTTAATAAAGGTTATAGATCTTTGTACTATACTTAATAAATATAATTAATGATGTTTTATTGATAAGAGAATATAATTCTTGTTTCCAAATAAAAGAATCCATATAGAAGAAGTACATTGTATTAGAAGAACTCTATCTGCAACTCCCAATGAATGGTCTAAACTCATGATCACGGTCTTAATGCTCATACAACTAGCCAAGTAATGAAACTCTTACAACAATACATAGACCACGGAAATACTCATTATGTTAAGTGTGTCACCAATAAACCATTGTAGAAATTTAAATGATTGGGCACACAAATTCTTGTCCACAAACATCTCAATGCATTTTAAAAGCCAATCTATAAAAAAAACGCTCTCGCTGAAATCACAATTTGGAGTGCTCACATGAGTCACATCAAAGTTTCGGCGATCTACATAGTTTTATAACAAGACATTTAGTACACGAAAAGCAATTAATTAGTGACGAGATTTTATCAAAAATTGGCAAGAAGCTATGCATTTTAGTTGTTTTTAATATAGGTTCATTGATAGCCACTCCCACCTTGGTGGCCTATTTTTTTCCATCTCTATGCTCAAACACATGAACTTCAGAGCATGGATGGAATTTAAACCCTTCCTAATAGCCAACTTGTCATGTTAAACATTCTTTCGCGACCCAAATCCTTTGATTTTTGGGTTTTTGTGCTATATGTTCTGCCTTCAACTTTTCGCATTTTCCCTTCTGCCACTCGATTTCCGCATTCACCTTTTCTACAGTGCAGAAATTGGAAATCGAAAACTCTCTTTTCCAATTTTTGTAATTTTTTACGCTTCTGCACTTCTGCACTTCTGCATGCACTTTTCCACAATTCACTTTTCTTGTTCAGATTGCAGAACTCGGCTTATCAAATTTCCAAATTCTCAAACTTTTGGACTTCTTCCTTTCTACTCCTGCAATCCTCTTTCCGAACTGTTGATCTACTATGGCGTGGATCTTAACTATCGATATGTACTTTGATATGGATCTATCCTCAACTATTTCATCTTTTGCAGATTGTTTTCTGACCGTTGATATCTTGATCATGTGCAAAACTTCATTTTACTTTATGGATCTATGTCCCCTTTGCTATGGAACTTAATTATGATCGTTGATCTTTTGTCAAGGTCTATCACCACCGCACGATCTCAACCATCCGATCTGCACAGACTTAAACCTTGGTTTATCATCTGTATCCCACCTTCCTCCTTTCGATTTCTGGACTTCAGGAATCAGAAATTCAACTTCTATTTTAGCTCCTTTTCTATCTTTACGATCTCCGTCTTCAAACTTCTGCACTCCACGATAGACTTCAAAAATTCAACTTTTCTCTGATCAATTGATCTTTACAGTGATCGATCTTCTGATATGCAACCTCCAATAAGTTTACTTTGCACGCCCATGAAATATTCAATGGTTAATAATCTAATTCCCCTTCGATTGATCAGAGAATCAATCCATCGATCTTTGTTTCCCTCATTTTCAGAAACCTTGAATTCACATGCAAGCTTATCATTCATTAACGGAGATTTAAACAAACATTCAATTCACAAAATTGCACACTCAAACAGAATTGAATTTACGCACATAGAGATTATGGCTAAATAGGCATTTTCATTCACACACTGAATCTATACATACAAACTTCCTCAGACCCTACATTCTAATTTCCTTAGGCCTGGTAAATATTTGATTGGCCTCCTCTATTTCCTACACGCCTTATTAACCTTTATATATCTGTTCTATCTATGTCTCTTCTCTTTTCTTCTATGGCTTGCAGGCTTATACATTTATACAATTGGATTCATGAATCCATTTTGATTCAAATCCTCGTAATCTGCTATCTAATCCTAATTATAGAAAATTCTCAAATCTATCCAATGACTCGCTACCCCTATTAAAATAATTTGTTACATGATTCAACAAATGACTCAATGGCTAACTTATGCACTTAATGACTCACCTAATGACTCACCATCATCTAGAATCATATTTTTGACATAGGTTTATTTATAATGTGATATTTTGAAGGCTGTCAATTAAAAAATGAAAGACCCCCTCTAGGCCTGATAAAACATGTAGTACTTGGATTTGGATGGAGAACAAAATTCTCCTCCATCAGACTCCTCGAGAAGAAATAAATGACCTTTGGGTCATAACCTTGTATCTTCAGTATGCGTGGATCCCAAACTTTGTGTTGTAGCTGATCATCCATCTCATCATGTTGTTTTGTCTTTGTCATATTCAGTTCTCCTAGTTTCCAAATCTTCTGCTGCAATGCTCCACTACTCTTGATTCTGCAATATTCTTCTGTCATTTGTCTCCTGTCACTATTCTATCTATTTTCTTTGATGATGAAAATATTCATTCTTTCCTCATGTCTTCTTTGAGACATCTTCACCATCAACAACCTTAATTATTCAATCTCCATGTCTAATCTATCCTTTGGCTGGTACACCTG
Organism: Pseudotsuga menziesii; assembly: GCA_001517045.1. Classification (NCBI taxonomy): domain Eukaryota; kingdom Viridiplantae; phylum Streptophyta; class Pinopsida; order Pinales; family Pinaceae; genus Pseudotsuga; species Pseudotsuga menziesii. The sequence continues at coordinate 27,620 of LPNX010079010.1, read as the reverse complement.
CATTTTATTTTCCTGGAACTGCTGATGTTCTTTTGACTCTCTGCTGCTATCCACTAAATTAAAAAATAATTCAGTGTCTTTACTTGTTATTTGCTCTTTTTCAATGCTGCAATCAAACATTAAGGAGACATCTTTATCAATCTTTGGATTGATCAACCAATATTCTAACATTTCTAACTCTTCATCATATTTTCCGAGGTTAGAAAGATTCTCTTTGTCTTCATCGGTCAACTTTGCAACAACCGATTCCTCTATGCACTGATCACCCTTTTGAGACACTATAGTCTCTTCTTATGTTATGACGGATTTCTTCCCCATGTCTATTAGCAACATCACTATCCAAATATGCAAGTGTTCTCTTTTGTTTATCTCCACAATACAATGCCATCTCATCCTTCAATCCCATAACAAAATTATGGCTTTGGTCCATGTCAAGAATACATGGATATTCTCCTTCTTCTTCTTTTATCTCTGGTACAACCTCACAAGGTTCATCACATGCCATTCTTGTAGATACACACAATTCAAAAGAATTGAATTTTTTTATCTCCCATTGACCCTCTTATCAACATATTATTTTGTTGATCTGAACTCTCCCACGAGTTCATGAGACTTTCAGTTAGTCCCTCTCCTGCATTATATTTTTCTAAGATGATATTATGTTCTACTTCACAACAGTGAACATATTATTTTGTCAATGGTCCAATTCTGATCTTGTCTTTCTTCTCCAAAACATCCCTTCTATGCTTCAAAATCTGCATAGACACATCATTTAAGTGTGCTTCAATACCTGTATCCATACACTGATAATTAGTTTCAAAAATATGAGACTTTGAAGTCCCTGTTGATATTTCCTCTGACATCCCTTGGTTGTGTTGGTCTCAACACAACATCTATCTATCACCATCATCCATTCCTTCTACAATCTGAGCTATAGGCTGTATATATTCTTAGACTTCATGACATTCCAAGATGACTCTTCAAATTTCTCCTTCATCAGAATACAATCTTGATTTTTCCTTGTAGAAATGTCTTCACACATTTATTTTTCTTCCTTCATATTCATATCATCTTCAATTGTGTGTGTTCCTCCATCAATCAACTCATCAATGAGTTCCTTTTGCTGCAATATTTTAGACCTTTCTTCATTTGAGAGGCTTTCTTTATCATATTTGACTTCATCAAGCTTTACAATAGTTTCAAAAGACTTCCCATCATATGCAACAAAACCTGCAATCACAAACAAATCATTAGTATAAAAAACATAAGACCTTTTGGTCTCATTCGGCCTCATAGTCATCTTCACCATAAGTAGATCTATACTCTTTACAGAATTCATGAGACTCTCAATTGGTCTCTCTTTTTCTGCTTCATCATCCTCTCCAAGCAAAGGACCCTATTCAGGTTCACAATAGGAAACCTCCATCTCAGATTCAACTTCTCTGAGTTCTTTCTTTAATCCAGCAGACATCTTTTGTTGTAGCTTCACCTATAGTGAGTGCCATCTTACCTCAGTATTTTCATGACCCAACCATACCCCTGGTTCTCTTCTTCAACTTCTTGCATATGATTTTCAAAGCACAAAATGTCTCTTGCTAATTCTAGCAATTTTCTGTTACACTCTTCTTTCTTCTTTCTCCTGCTGTGGCTTTTCTCTAAACCCCTGCAATTGCCTTCAATAGTCATTTTTTCTTTCTCATTCTCCTCTTTTGTTAACTTCATCTTGTCCACTTGTGGATTGTGACTAAGCCTTCACCTCCAACAAGTTTCCATAATTGTTTGTTATACCTCAATAAGCTATCCCTCCTTGATCTTGTCCTTTTGGTATCTCTAGTCCTTTCACTAGAACCTTTTGAGCACATCCTTTGCTTTACCGGGATTATGTAGGTCCACTCTTCCTTTGAAAACATGTACGAGTCCTCTCTTGTCCAATCGTTGTTGGATTTCCCAAGTTCTTCCGCGGCTTCCTCTTTTTTTTCTCTTCTTAAGAACTTCTTTGTTCTTTGCTAATGCCAATTTTTTTCTAATAGTTTCATATAAACAGAGTCAAAATACAAACATCAATCTGTCCATACCTTCATACTTTTCACTTGTATAGTTGGTTGAAAATATCCTCACTGTTATCTTCTTCTTCAGGAACAAACTTGTTCTCTGATTTATAACCACTATCTGCAATTTCTCCTATTACAGAGTCTATATTCCTCGTCTCCAATATCTTCTATGATTCCTTGCATAAGACTGATCATAACACACTTACAATGATCAATCTTCAATTTCAATAACAATTTCCAGAAATTATCTACCTTTGCTTTCTTCAATTGTTCAAGAGTAGCTTGAAAATACTCTTTCCATGCATCATAACTCTATGCCTATAGCTGTCAAATCCTTCCAAGGATTTTTTTTTGCACTCTTGTGTGGCTAACATCAATTTAAACCATACATACTTTGTCTCTCCCAAAGAATCCTTGTTCTGCTTTGATAATCCTCATGCAGAATGTTTCTTCTACTCTTATACCAAATGATAGGCACTCCCACATTGGTGGCCTATTTTTTTCCATCTTTGTGCTAAAAAACATGAACTTCAAAGCATGCAAGGACCTTAAACCCTTCCGGAAAGCCAACTTGTTGTGTTAAACATTCTTCCGCAACCCAAATCCTTTAATTTTTGGGTTTTCATGCTATTTGTTCCACCTTTCAACTTTCGTCACTTTCCCTTCCGCCACTGGCTTTCCACATTCACCTTTTCCGCAGTGTGGAAATCGAAAAACTCACTTTTCCAATTTTCGTATATTTTTACACTTCTGCACTTCTGCACTTCCATATGCACTTTTCCATGCTTCACTTTTCTGGTTCAGATTGCGGAACTCGGCTTATCAAATTTCCAAATTCTTGAACTTTTGGACTTCTACCTTTTCGCTCCCGCAAGCCTCTTTTCGAACCATTGATCTACTGCAGTGTGGATCTTGACCGTCGATCTATACTTTGATGCAGAACTGTCCTCAACCATCAGATCTTTTGCAGATTACTTTTTGACCCTTGATCTCTTGATTAAGTGCAAAACTTCATTTTACTTTGCGGATCTATGTCCCCCTTACTGCAGAACTTAATTATGACCGTTGATCTTCTGTCAAGGTCTATCTCGACCGCATGATCTCAACCATCTGATCTGCACAGACTTAAACCTTGGTTTATCATCTATCCCACCTACCGCATTCCAATTTCTGGACTTCAGGAATCGAAAATTCAAATTCTACCTTGGCTTCTTTTCTATATTTCTGATCTCTGTCCCGACTTCTGCACTCCACAACGGAATTTTCTTTGATCAATTGATGTTTACAGTGATCGATCTTCCGATATCAAACCTACAATATGGTTACTCTCAATGCCCATGAAATCTTCAATGGTTAATAATCTAATTCCCCTTCGATTGATCAGAGAATCTATCAATCAATCTATGTTTCCCTCATTTTCAGAAACCCTTAATTTACATGCAAGCTTATCATTCATTAACACATATTTAAACAAACATCCAATTCATGAAATTGCACACTCAAACAGAATTGAATTTACACACAAAGATTATGCCGAAATAGGTTTTTTCATTCACACACTGAATCTGTACATATAAACTGCCTCAGAAGTTGCATTCTCGTTTCCTTAGCCCTGATACATCTTTGATTGGCCTCTCCTTTGTTTCCTACAGGCCTTTTTGACCTTTCTATCTTCATTTTATCTCGGTCTCTTCTTATGTTCTTCTATGCCTCGCTGGCTTACACATTTAGACAATTGGATTCATGAATCAATTTTGATTCAGATCGCCATAATCTGTTATCTAATCCTAATTACAACAAATTCTCAAATATATCCTATGAGTGGCTGCCCCTAATGGAAGAATTTGTTACATGATTCAACAAATGACTCAATGACTCATGTATCCACTTAATGACTCACCTAATGACTCACCATCATCTAGAATCATATATTTTACAGGTTTATTTACAATGTGATAGTTTGAAGGCTATCGATTTAGAAATGAAAGACCCCCTCTAGGCTTGATAAAACATATAATACTTGGATATTATATAATTAATTAAAACTCAAGAAAACCTATATACACTCAAAACAAAATAGATATTTTACAACACGTTAAACATTCACATCATATAATTAATTAAAAGTAAAAATACCTATATGCACCAAGAACAAACTAGATATTTTACAACAGTTTAAACATTTACATTATATAATTAATTAAGAAATAGTCTTAAAAAATAATAATTTACACATTTTAATTTTTTTTGAACAAAGATTTAGTGAAAATTCCAGGTGAAAACCCAGTTCAAAAGTATAATGATAGAGTTTCTATATACAACATTGTCTTTCGAAGTTTTACCCCATTTTAAAACAAACCCAACGAAATGCTCTCAAAATCAATAGAGTTCCTAATCAATTAAAACTCTACCATCTTTGAATTGACACCTTCCAACAAAAAAAATTACAAAATATTGTATCTTTAGACCCACATTAGTTAAAAGTCAAGAAAACGTGTATGAAGTGGAAACAAAATAGATATTTCACTACGCATTAAACATCATACAGTAACACGCATACATTCCTGTTGGCTGTAGTATTTGAGTTTCGACACAATATGTAAATAAGAAAATGGAACATTCAATGTACGATGGGATGGCCAAGTACAATAGTTATTGGCCAATACTAAATATCTAGTGGAATCTTCTCCTTGAATATACTAAGAATATTTACATTTAGTATACACAGCACATTGAGGACAAATAATAAAACAAGATATAGCTTCCAAACATATCAGGCTGTATCATAGGTAACAAAGAAATAAAACAAAGAATTATCGACATCTCACATCAAGTTTTTAATTTTCCCCGTTATTTTGTCAAGGAAACGTGAAGTAGTGGGGTTCATGGCGCTTGACAAACCAGCGCATGATGGCAACGGTCCCAAGCGCACGACAGCGGAGAAGTAGTGCCAACCCTAACGACTTCCCATTTTTATAAATTAAAACCAACTTGAAATATCACAGTTCTCATTGAACCATTAGATATTTTTCAAGTTGCTTAGAATCAAATAAGATAATTCACAATGAACAAGTAACCGTTAGATTTCTTCCAGAAACAGCTCGTAGTCAGAAATTTTGGAAGTTCTAAGGGCGAACCTTGTAATTTAATGCTCTAACCTTATACCGAATCCGAACCATGTATCTTATAAGTACCTAAAGCTTGGAAATTAGCGGCCAGATCCGCAATCCGTTGTTTCATGCCTCTGATAGTTTTGAGGGGATCCCCATCAAAGCGTCCAACCTCCCTCAGATTCATTGCACAGCTGCAGTTGAAGCTTGTTCGAGAACTTCAAGCTCCATTGTTTCTCACTAAGCTCATTGTTCAATCTGAGATGTCCGGTAGGTTTACTGGGTTTTTAGATTCTGAAATTTGAAGCTATATACATGGAATAAGCTGAAATAGCATAGGCATAAACTTTTGATTTCGTTATGTTCAATGGTAATTTTACAGAATGAATTCACGTCTGTGGAAATCAAATCCATGCCTCTCAGATTTTATGTTCAGATTGACTGAACATCTGTTTATCACTGGTGTTAAGATTAGTCCAATTAATCTCAGGCTGAAGGCAATCTGCCAGCCAAAGGCAGAAAATATTTGTATATATTAGCCACCTCTTTAAATCCCCCATCCTTGTAACCCTAAGAGTTGCTCTCAGACAGTGGGAGGGAGTTATGAAAAAGTAAAGATGGAAGAAGTTGCACCCATGCCTAGGTCAGAATCTGTCATGTTGGTGGCCAATAAATGTTCTCATGTGATTTCCAAGTGTTATTCCGCTGCCAAGGATCAAAGAAGATCGAACAAGTATTCGCAACAAAGGAATACGATCATCTCTCCAAAGGTCCGTATTGTTTATGTTAATGAACCCAACATAATCAAAACTGACCCACAAAACTTTCGGTCTCTGGTTCAAAGACTAACGGGGAAATCCACCAATAAATCAAAGGGAAAGAAGAGGCAAATGAATCACAAGCGTCCATCGTCTGAGATAATCAGTGTAGATGTTCGCACAGAAAATCTGGAATATATCTTTTGTAGCAATAATGATCAATTACCTATGATTGAAAACAAAAGTACTACAAAGTTTTCAACTGGGGAATGTTGTGATTTATCTAAAGGATTCAGTGACATGGACATGATTTTCCAGAATGAGATTCCGCTTGTGATGAACCGTTCTCCGTTTGATAATATGCATAATCAGATTGGCCGTTTCGTCGATGGACTTGAGAATTGCTAAAATAGTGGTATAGCAAAGGGTTTGTGGGAATCTATAACCGCCCAGGTATCAGCGCTTTGTTGTTGGGTTTCTACCTGAAAATCCTGGCGCACCACCTGAGCTGTATTGATCCCACTGCAGCCAATATTTCGGTTAGTACTTGGAGACACGTCATTATAATGTGTTGCCCTTGATTTTCTGTTTCATATATTGTACTTCTCCTTTCATTCTCCTAGAATCTGAAATTTCATCGCTAATGTCAATATTTTTCTGAGAAAATTTTTGAGAGCAAATCCAATCTAGGTTAATGCTGTCTTATGTTTGTTAAATTATTTATATGTTGATTGTTGATATTTTATCGAAATAATATTCGGTTAACTTTTTTGTTGAAACGATCAAAAGACAAATATTCATAAATTCATGAGTAGTATAAAAATTCAACCATATGTTCATTCGGGTAACTTAAAAAATCGACCGAATGAACCGGGTAACTTATTAAGCAGTCTAAAATTTTCATGTGCATTTTACATTTTAGTGTATTCTATATTGTTAAAGGAAGGATGTGTAATTTTTTTTATGCTCATCCTATATTTTTTATAAAAATAATAAAATATTATTAAAAATAACATATCACCTTAAATTAAATTTAAATTATTTAGAATTACATATATATAAAACAACATAAATTAGATAAACTAAAACTATAAACATTAGATTATACATTCCTTAACATTTTCATTCTAAAAAATGATCCGGTTTGCACATATCTCTTTCCCTTTGAATTTATGTTAATATATAAAAAATAGATTTTTTTGATTTGGAGAGTCATTTTTTATCTAAATACTGTGTTTTTTAATTTTGTTTACATATGGATTTTGATATTAGAAATAGATTCCTTAAGAATTCTTAATCCACTCAAAATTACATAACTTGACAACTATAACCTAAATTTTTGAAAAATTTAAACTAAAATAAACCTATTTTAACACTAATAGTCTAATTTTTAAATTATTAAAACATATAAATTTCCAACAATACATTTTTGTGTTTGATTTATAATAAACCTTTTATATAATTAGTTTAGTTCTATATTTATTGGCATATCTATTTCCAGTTTACATTTTGTATTTGATTTATAACATTTTTATATAATTAGTTTAGGTCCATTTTAAATTTTGGAGTTATTCTATGATTTGTTTAAGTCAATCTTATATGCAAAATTTCTGATTAGAAAGTGAAATCAAACCACACATCCAAGTTATTATTAATATCAATTTATATAATTTGTGTGTAATTTATTTACTTTGTTTTTACATTGTGATAAATTTGTGTAATGTAACTTTATTTAGAAGTTTAGAGTCTATTCATTGTGCACAAGTTTTAGTCCAACTCCATTTTGTAGCCGAGAGTTCAGAGTTGATTTAATGTGTAGTAGTTCATGTGAGAGTCAAATTTCTAATAACTTAATAAACTCCTCTAAACTCATGTGATGATTGAACTTAGTGGCATGGTAGTGTCCAATCCATGTGAGAGTAGAATTCCATCTAGCGGTTAGGACTCTAGCTAATGTGCACAAGGTATTGTAGAACTCCATTTAGGAGTTGAGTTAATGTGTAATTCATGTGATCACATGTATTTGAGGTAGTATATGGCCAAATGGCCCCTAACAGAATCCAACACAATAGAAATAGTTAAAAATAGCTGAAATCTTAGGTTTTTATCCCTCAAATCGCAAATTCCATGATTTGGGTTGTTTTAAAATCGAACATTTAATTTAATACAAATCATGGTAATTACTGCAATTGATATTTGCAAGAATTACAATTTCTAGAGANTATTCTAATAATATTTTTTATTACCTTTTTTTATATTTCACACATTAAATTTGATTTTAGATAGATGTATAGCAACTGGCTTATTTTATTATAATGACTTTCGGTCTTAATTAGTACAAATCTATGAGTTTGTTCAGCGAAAAAAAGCAAATAAATACGACCAGCCTTCCCTTGAAGGGAATTCAGACCTTTGCTGTCTAAGAGATCCTCCCACAGAGAGGGAAAACAAATCATAAAAGTATGGAACTTATAGAGTTTACACGTATAATCCTGATAAATCATTATGATAGTACAAACATAGGTGTCTGAATCCCCAATAGCTCTATCAAAAAAGAAAATGCATGATTCATAAAAACCTAGCCTAAGGATTTCTGTAAGGCTCCTCCTCAATGGGTGTCCTGAAGCAGAAACACAACTGTGTGCATGGAATACTTTGTGTCATGGAGTCACATGGCTTTGTAATGACTAGACCGTCATTGTTGCTCAGGCCCCCATCCTTGTTGTTGGAGTTGTCGTCGTTGCTCGAGGGATTTATTTTAATAAGGAGAGGCTCAGAATTTCGTTAATCCGTCGCGATATTGGTTTTGATAGCCTTGGTGCTGGCCATTCTTCGTTGAGCGGGAGGTCATTGATGCTCAATGTCCATAGGCATAGCAGGGGGGTCATCGAGGGGAGCTGCAGCTGGAATGGCCGAGGGAGATGGAGGGTTGTTGAGCGAAGGAGGAGACAGACCAATAGATTTTTCACAACCTAATAATGATGCCTATGCTCAGTGGTCCTATTAGCCACATAAAGAGAGCTAATTAATTGATCTTTCAAATCATCGAACATGAGGCAAAGGGGACCAGGGATTTCTAGGTCATATCCCTGTGAACTGGCTTGGGAACTGAAGCTGGTGGCTTGTTGACTAGAGGTGCCCCGGCCTGTAGGACCTCGTCTGGGAGTGGCCCTCTTTTTGCGCAACATGATGCAACCTGTAGGACGAGTAGGGGAATACGTTACCAGGGAGGCGACATGGGAGCTAGGAGCAGAAGGATGAAGTGCAAGGTGACCAAAATTTGCAGGCATGAACATGATTGGGTAGGTGGAGAATGGTATGAAGGATTGACGTCTTGTTTACAATAACTCAACAACGTGTTTCCAAAGGAGCATTAAAGAATGCCATAAGTATGCAGAATGTCATGTGACAGGGGATGAGACGTGTACCATGGAGGATTTGATGTTTGCCCATCGAAATTGTAGGCAACGAGCACAATAAATTCTGAGGAGGTGACATCAAGGGGGCAGTTGTATGCCCCGTCAGTCATGCTCCGAGGTCGAGTCAGCAAAGACTCACCCACATCCAAAGTTTTAAAATTATTTTATAACTTGAAGAGGTAATTATAATTAATTTATTATATTATATAAATATATATTTTTCAATCACTTTAACATTCAAGTTTTTAATATTAAAATGTAAAGTTTAATATCATATACATAGTTAATACAATTTTATTATAATGATTTCAATCATAACTTTTTAGTTTTTCATTTTTAATATTTAATTTATAAGATATGATATATTTATTAATTTATTATATAAAAAATATATATATTAATAACTTTAATATTAATAATAAGGTTTTTAACATTAAAAAACTAAAATTTAGTATCAAATTATTTTTAATTACATTTTCATATATATAGTTAATTAATTCATTTTTATAAAACCTTTCAAACAACTTGGTTGAATAGTGCACTATGAAATTATTTAATAACAAGCTAACGACTAATTAATAATACATAGCATTAAAGTAGCATTATTCTTTATGTTTGAAACTTGTAAATTCTCATTTTATTCCATACTAAAGCAAAGAATTTTGGAATCCCTCGAGGTTAGGAAATTGTGCAACGTGATCTAGAGATTTTAATGCCATGGTTTTTCATTTTTTACATTATATATATTGTTAGGGTAAGTTTTATACCCATGGTTTTACTTTCTAAAATAATTATTCATTTATTTATATGATAATGTTTTTTATAACAAAAATTAGAGAATATATTAGCTTGAAAAAGGGTGTGCATAGTCATATATTACAACAAGTGAAATAGCAGCAATGCTGCTTATACCTGCCTCTAAGAAATAC
>LPNX010079010.1:0-16088 GCA_001517045.1 Pseudotsuga menziesii | reverse complement strand
CCTTCTGGATGTCAATCTTATTCTCAATTTTCTTATGGTTTAATTATTGATTGAGATTTTAGTTTAAATATGGCAAGTGAGATCCCCCGTACCTGGGTCGTGGACAACTTTGCTTCTCTTGGCAGAAGTTGTAAGGATGTGCAATCTAAGACGTAATTTTCTTGATTTGGCAGAGAGCTTTTGACTCGAGAGAAGGAAGGCTTGCTTCAGTTGCCATCTGATAAGGCACTGCTTTCTGATCCCAGTTTTGCAGTTTATGTTCAGAAGTATGCACAGGTATGCAGGTTTTGATATTGTTTTCACGTAACTACGCTCTTCTGAAAGTCTAGAAATGTATAAATGTAATCTTTTAAATGCACTGTGGTAGTTAGGAATCTCATCGACTTGTTTTAACTTTTTACCATCTGCAGGATGAAGATGCTTTCTTTGCTGACTATGCAGAAGCTCACCTGAAGCTTTCCGAACTTGGGTACTTTTCATTACAATTCCGTCCATTTGATTTCATGCCTCAAAAAAGTTCTACTCTTAATATTCTAACTTTACTTTATTTTCTCCAGGTTTGCTGATGCTTAGATTCATAGCTCGCTCAAGATAGCTTCTGTTCACTATGATGCCGGAGAGAGATGGTTCCAAGATGTCTTCGTTTTGTTTTGGGTTAAATATTTTTGATTAGGAGATCACATAGAACTGAAATGTTTTGCACCCTGGTTTTACTGGAATCCACATTTTGATGAATATTTATGTTTTTTTTTCAAGTGCACTCTGAATACGACATTTGGAATCTGGTTTTGTTCAATCATGTGCACATTTAATCGAATGGATTTTTCCTGTTAAAAACTGTGCAGCTTAATGCTCAGTATGTGAAAAACCGAATAATGCCACTTGTTTTTGCCTTCATATGTAAATTTGAAATGCTGTTCGATGGATGATTCTAGAGTTCCATTGCTTTAATGCCACTTGTTTTTGCCTTCATTTGTAAATTTGAAATGCTGTTCGATGGACGATTCTAGAGTTCCATTGCTTTCTTTTGCTTTGTTGAAGTGTTTTTTTAGTGCACACTGAATACAGCATTTAGATTCTGGTTTTGTTTAGTCATCTGCACATTTAATCGAATGGTTTTTTCTGTTAAAAACTGCCACCTACTGCACAGTATGTGAAAAACAGAATAATGCCACTTGTTTTTGCCTTCATCTGTAAATATGAAATTCTGTTTGATGGATATAATGAGTTCCATTGCTTTCCTTTGCTTTTCACCCTAAGACAAATTCTGCATACAAACCCTTCTCAAGATGCGTTCGTTTTCCTTGACAATGATTTCGTGATAAGCATGACTTGGGATAAATTTTCAAATCCTTTTTATTACTGAAAGAATGAATGGGAAGTAAATAGCTTAGTAACTGTCACATTACTTGCTGCTGTTAGTAACTGTCGCATTACTTGCTGCTGTGGGAAGGATCTGAAGAATTAAGAAATTCTCCACCTTCCAAGTTTTGCTATAATGGCATTGCGCGGAAGACGCCCTTAGCAACGAGGAAACGCATGATTCTGAAGAGGCAGAGGCGTGGGGCGAATCAGTGGGCAGCCTGGCTGCGTTCTGATGGAGAAAAACAGTCGCGCGGGACCTTCGCGGGCGATGATGTCGGGGATTCCCAGCAGAACCACGCATTTGATGGCCAACGAGTCTGCAAACGCGAACCCAGAACAGCTGGCTCCATGGTGCCACTCAGCAATGGGATGTAATTTTCATTTTTTTAATTCTATTATTAGGACGTCATTTTGCCACATGTAAACCCAAATCCAAATACCAAATTCCAAGGCTGACATTATCTTTTATCCGTGATTGACAAAAATAGATTTTTAACAAAATTAAAAAAAATATTTTACAAATCCCTAAGTCTTACATTGCAAAACAAGTTTTGATTTTTTAAAACTGCCTCAAAAGGCACCAAGTAATAGCAAAATCAAAGGTAAGCCAAATGTGATCGATTACAATATAACTGCTGAGGCAGGTAGAAAAATGAAAGGACGGTTTCAAAAATATATATTTTTTACCTTATAGGTAAGATTTATACCATGGTCTTACTCTCTAAAATAATGATTCATTTATTTATATGATAATGTTTTTTATAACAAAAATTAATGAATATATTAGCTTTAAAAAAAGATTGTGCATAGTCATATATTACAAAAATGCGAGGGTTCAAAAAATAGTTCTTTGAAGAAAGAAAAAATGTAACAAGTATACATAAAAGGGGAAGTCTTAATATTCCTATAATGGTTTTTGAAGGCTTTCAAGTCAAGCACTTTGAAGGGTAAACTTTAACAAATTGGTAATTAAGTAAAATGAAAAAAACATCTAAAATAAGAGAGTTGTGTCTCTACTTTTTCTTGTCTTCTAGTAAGGAAATATTATATCAAGTCCATTCATATCCAGAATTTGAACACTCCAAAAAGCCTAAAAAAACTATTGCCCCGTATTAAGGGGGTTAAGGGGGTTATTTATTTGAATGGGCCAAAGAATAACATTCAAATCCTGGGATGGATATATANTATATATATATATATATATATATTAAAAGTGGTTCACCATGGAAGCCCAATTTTACACCATGGCTACGTCTAGTTGGGAAAATATTGCATACAAAGACTCTCAAGGAGCAAATTGTCCCCGACGAGATTTGAACCTGGGTGGCGAGCGCAATAACCAAATCTCCCAACCACCCAAGCTATGTCCAGTGAACTTTTAAATTATATATATAATTGTTGTAAATGAAAACATTTTATACCACAATATCTAATTTCAAATAAATTTCCTATAATATTATCATCATGCTTATGATTTTTTTTGTTAAATAGTTTTTAAATGAAAATATTCAGATCACTATGTTAATCATATTATAATATTATTGATTGAAATATTAATTGCAATTGAAATCTAACTCCTTAAATCCATCTTAATAAATACCAAGGAATTTGATTATATCATTGGATCATATACATAACAAATTGAGGATTTTTTTCTTAGTTTCATAGAGAAACCTCTTCCCAATTAAATAAAATTACAAATATTCCAAAATAGAATACTTCTCTAATTTTGATCTTGTATATATATAGAAATGTGATTCATTTGTTGTGGAAGAATCTATGTTCACTACACTCGAAATAATTAAGGATAAGAAGATATCTGCACATAATTTATCCAAACAATAAGAGTGTTATTTTACCATATTTTACTATGCATGTATTAAAAATCGTATACAAATAGCTTTTAAAAAAAGAATAGAAATAATTTATTAAGATTATTAAAAATATTTTAAGGATTTTAATTTATTGAGCTTATAGAAAACATGAGCTCTCTATGGCTATACTTGCAATTACATGATATAAAAAGGGTAGATTAGCAGGTTTTGGTGTGAAACATGTGCAATTCTAATCTTTTCTACGCATTGCATTGACTATTAAACTACCAGTATTTTACATTCTTTGTTACATTGATGTCTTGACTGAGTTTCCTTTTATGTGTGTTTCTTTCCCCATTACTATTTCATTGCGTCTTCCACTATCCAACGCTACAAATGAATTAGTCACCCCTGCAACCCTGCTGGGATCATTACTAACATTATACTGTAATTTATTTATCATCTTGTTTGCTTATACTAAGATGTGTTAGGGCTCTTGTTGTTACAAATTTACAATATGATATAAAGGAGTGGGTAAAAATGGGTTGATAAAATGAATACCTACAATATCTGGTGAAACTAGGTGTTTTCTTAAATGAAAATGTATATTATGAGGGGGGTTCAACAATAAAATTTTAGGAAGTATTTTCCAATATTTAGTGAAATTAGGGATATTCTTTAATATCCTACGAATGAATGTTCTATGTAACAAGTTTACTAAGTGAACCCCTCGTTGGATGGACAATCGAAGTTTCCTCCATTAGGTGGTTTCCTTGCTCCAGGGAATCTTAACATTAGCTACACTAGGTCATTCTGGTCATCTTCTAAACCTCATCATTAATGATGTCTACGGTGCCCATCATCTCCCTAAGGTCTCATTCATTATCATCTATCCTGGATTCATGACAACCCATTTGATTAGTGATGTAGCTAACATCATATGCTACTTCTTTGTTCTCCTGAACACCGACACCCACCCTCTTGTAGACCCTTCCCAGATGCAATTTAATATCCTATAGACTGGACTTGAGTTCGGTGATTTCATAGTTCCCACCTTTGCTCACCATTGGATTTTGGATTCTATTGTCGAACACCCACGAGAGGTTTGAAGTCACTTGAACACTTCCTTGATCTTGGTTTCCATTCTTTCCCTGAGATCTGCCACTCTTGAGACCTTCAAACAATGTACAATAATGAGAGGGTTCTTCTGTGTTAAGCTCCTCCAACCTTTTTGTCGACCATAACCTCAAAACCTTGGGAAAAATACGGAGATGGTGGGTAGTAAAAGAAGTCATGTGAAGGGAACCACCCTTTTTTTAGATAAGGACACATGTAGTGGGAATATTCAAATAGTCACCTTGGGTAGGTGGCCTGTGGGTAGGCCTTATGACTACAACACCCAAACTTAGCATAATAAAAATGTGCATATGCATATGTCTAGGGTACATGCTTGTGGTTTTTTAACTAATTTTTGACCTCAACCATTCCTTGCTGAATTTTGGTGCCTTGGTTGGCGAGTTTGTGGTGCCTTGGTTGGCGAGTTTGTCGGCGACGCTATTGTTTTCTATGAGAATATGAATATAGAGTACTTGTGGAATATGATTTATCCATCAAATTTGATAATAAATTATTTTCCAACTAGTGGAACCATGGTTATACCCTAATATCATATTCTGGATGACCTACCTTGAATCTCTAAAGACCATGATCTTGTGATTTTAGATTGTACTGCCAATTCTAGGCTAAGGAGAAGTGAGAGCCATTCCGCTTCTTTTTTGGATCGGTGTTCGAGTCCCCAAGCATATGTATTTATTATGTTTCCTATGGGATCAAAGATAACCCCCCCGCACCTGCCTCCCCTATTCTCTGACAAAATGTTAGGAAGGCTTGCTTGTGGTGCCAGTTCTAATTGCTAGCGCTACCTACAACTAAATCTAAAATCCATGGTTACAA
The DNA here is from genome assembly GCA_001517045.1 of Pseudotsuga menziesii. Classification (NCBI taxonomy): domain Eukaryota; kingdom Viridiplantae; phylum Streptophyta; class Pinopsida; order Pinales; family Pinaceae; genus Pseudotsuga; species Pseudotsuga menziesii. The sequence goes on along the minus strand of LPNX010079010.1, from coordinate 10,956 downwards.
TTAAGGACGTTGCAATCAATGGTTATTGTTGTGGCAATCTACATAGAACAACCATTCAAAGAACTAGGCATCCCATGCAACAACGCTTCTCCATATTTTATGTTAATGAAAATAGAAATGTTGACATGAATGGAATTGTTAATAGGCTTGTAGTTCATCATGTTAATTTAAATGACAATGGGATCACCAAAACGACTACTTCCAATGGAATTCAAGTAATTATAAATTATTTTTTTAAGATGATGTCACTACTTTTTGCTAAATATATAATCTAAAGTATCTTGCATGTTGTATAAGAACCTATTCGAAATCAAGATTCAATGATGGAAAACATTTTACATATAGTAACATTACAAATATTGTTGTCACAATTGCAATGGATGGAGGACTGATCACCCCTATTATTCAATATGCATATAATGTATGTGATGCATATTCCCTTAATCTTTCTCTGGTAACCACCATGCATTTCCTCATGGGTAGCTAGTATATATGTAAATAAGAAGATGTTAATTAATACAACATATTTTCATTACAATAGATGGACCTATATTTGCATTATCAAAGGTGGAAGGAGCAAATTTTACCACAAGAGTATACTTTAGGTTAGTAAGCTTAGTTGAGCATTTTTTCATGCACAAATCCATTTCAAAATTAGTGTTGCTCGTGTGTGTTGTTTTGTTACTAATCTTAAATGTCTGCTTGATCTTCCATAGGAACATTTACTCTATCCAATCTTCCTTTTTTTGGGGTAGGAAAATTGGATGCAATTATTCCTCTAGGATAAGTGAGTATATTCTTTTCTTTTGTACAACATAGAAACAATGCCATCTTCATCCAAACGACAAGCTCGAGCTAATACATAATCCTAGAAATCAGTTTATATGCTTGTATTTTATGTAGAAGAGATTGAAGAATGAGTAAAGGAACCACATAAATCATATATGAAGAACTGCAACATCCACATCTTTCCTTCTCTCATCTACCAAAAGGTTTGAGTCATGGAATATTTCCTTATGGTATCAAATTTCATTATAAGGGAAAAATTTTGAAATTTGGTTTTTATGTTTCCCAACTCTTTCCGAAACAATGATATTCACAGAAATCCATTTTCATTTTTCTTAACCATGTCTAAAACACCAAACTTCAATGGGGAAGTTTTGTATTTTGATTTCCAAATGTACATCTCATTTCTTCTCCAATAGAATTGATTTATTTAGGATTTCTTTTGAGTACACATATGCATGTATGGTACTTCTCTTGGAAAATCAGAAGTCCAAAACTAGAAATGGTTGGATAGTGTTACGGAGAAAAGTTCCTATGGCTTGGGGTGGACCACAACAGACATGATGACACCAAAAATAAATCCATTCCAAAGTATACTAGATATATAAATGAAGCTAACATTAAAGGATGGGAATCGTACCTTATTCCAGACATTTGAAGAACATCCATGTTGAGATTTCAATCAAACATTTTACTACACATTGTCCTCAACAACAACAAGATATATAAACATGATATATAAAAAGTGTTCAAGTCTAATATATCATATTCAATTCCAACACGTAAACAATGTAATTACATACATGGATACAAATATTCATAATTACACATGTAATGGATGAGAAATGGATATTTCTAGTAATATAAAAAAAGATACAAATGGAAACCTTTGTTGGAACCCTGTCGAAATCGAGAAATCGAGTCCCTCCACCTAGGTCTCCACCACTTCAATCCTCCATACAATGGAAATCTCACAAAGATAAAGGAAATCTTGGGAAAGTGCACCAATGGCTTCTTCAAGGACAAAGGAATGCAGAATCAAGAATATAAGAATGGGGCACAATTTCACTATAATATCTTTGTTCTCCAAATTTCTCCTCCTCCAATGCTTTACAATAGCTCAATAGATATCCCCTCAATAGGAAATGAAGGGTTGAATCAGAGCATTTCCCAACATATGGAAGGCCAAGGATCAAGTCATCTGTTACTTGATGGGGAAAACTCCAAATATTTTTATTTTTCAAGCATAAAACCCATTGTACGTGGGTGGTAGTGTTGCAAGATTCATATACACAGGTTGTAAACTTGTGACCCACATATATATTCAAAAAATTGTTTTTAGGGGTTTCACTGGAGGATCAGGGTAATGATGAGAAAATGGGATAAAATGAGTTTACATAGGGATAGGAAAAAGCCATCAAAGCATGATGTATCAGGTGTGAAAAATCACTCTATAATAGATTCCCCCTAATGCGTGAGGTCAGAGGAGTACACGATGGCTAAAATACATTATAACAGTATCAAGAGTGGAGTAATGAAGACGTAAGTGGGAAAACGGGCCACTCATTAGTATAATACAATGATAGATCTCTACATATAACTATAGATATGAACTATAAATAGCAGTCTCAGATACATAATAGCACAATGTCCATGAATAGGCATAATAGACATATGTCATGAGTGGTCATCGCCACATACAATAGACAGTGAAAAAGGGTCCTCATACTGAATGAAGACATCTTGTACATAGATGGGTACACTGAACACTCGTAATGAGAGATGAAATATCATAGATACTGGCACGCTAAACGAGGTAGCATATATGGAGGGCCACCAAACACATATTTCTTCTACACAAATCATTGCTAGTACATGTCCCATCATGTGAATAAATGTGTCGAAGGAAAACATGATGGACAATCATCTGATTACTGCTCATTGATGTATAATGTTAACAAATGAGAGACATCTGCTGTAATCTTATAGATCACATAGGGTTACCAATAATACACATTAAAAGCATACATACATAACAGAAACAAGAGACAAGAACAAGTAGGTAGAATAACAGATTATATTATAATAAAAGGGTCCATACAATACAGAGAACTGAATTGAGTTCTCATCTGGCTCAACAGCCTAATATATATGAATTACAAAACATTTACAAATAACTACCTATCGGTTTGGTCAACCGACACGAACTTATGTGGCCGACCTAACCTCTAATTAGTTGGTTGATCGACTTAGTCAACTAACCGCCTAAGTCGGCTATCGTTCCAGTCACCTTACTGACTTGCTCCTCCAACATCTCCCCCACAAACAACACATTTATTTGTCCCGAAGAAAGAGGGAGGTACCAAAATTTCTTTGTCTGTCCTAAGTAGTTATTTCTGTGTTCGATCTTCATGGGCTATGAAGTCTGATGGTTGGTCTTTTCTGTACACAGACTTCGATAATTGCCTCAGCTGTCACTGCAAGCTGATATTGGAATTCCGTCCAACTTTGCAGTATTTTCTGGATGTCGATGGTTAATGTAGTCAGAATTGATAATATCAACATTTTATCTTGAATGGAAAGTTCTAGTATCCTTTCCATGTTAGGACCCATAAACTGGTCCTTTTTCTCTGCTGTTTCAAAAAGTCATTTCATCTATGGGCAGATGATGTCTAATTTTTCTAAACTTGGAGTTGCTTGCTACACCCACTGATGTGCTTGTCACTCGAGCTTTTGCAATTTGGCTATTTCGAGCACTATTTGATTTTCAATTGTGCTTCTGAGTGCTTCCTCTATGATTTTTCTCTTCTTGAGCAATTGGATTTCTTGTCGAGTTTGTCAGGTTTGCTGATAGACTTGCCTATAATAAGCATGCTAGTCTCTTAGCACTCCTTCTATAATAACCGACTCCTCCATGTGATCTTGTAGTACTTTGTATGCTTCTGAAAAAGATGTGTGCTGCTGCATGAATAGTCATGTTGTTTCTCCTTTTTGCTCCTCTCTTGTGTTCTGCATTTGTGCCTATAGTGCCGACACCATGCTCTCAAACAAATGATAAGATTTTTCTAGTTGTTTGTCAGTGTTGACCTATGTTGTTTTTGGTATCACAGATTGCACAAGGTTTCTGCATTTGTTGAGGAACTCGGCTTGTTCTTTTTCATTGTCGTTGAGCTCCTTATGTCTGTTCTAGTTCTATGTTTTTTATTCGATCACCAGTGTTTCCAGGAGTTTCCCTAACTCTCCATCCCTCAGCTTGGTTGCATCGACTACAGTGGTCGACCCAAGTTGACTGATGTGGACCATTGTCATCTGGCTTTGATGATATTTCTTCTTTTTGTCTTTCTTTCTTTTGTGCTTTTGTTGCTCTGCTTGTTTTGGCACCTATTTACCTGTAAGAGTTAGAATTGGGTTGTTTGGTTGTTGGCTAGAAGTGGTTGAAGGTATTTTTGGTTGGGTCGGTTGGATGATTGCTGTAGCTAGTTTTGCATCTGGTTGGTTTTGCACTAAGGGTCCAGATGCAGATGTTGTTGGCACTAATGGTTGCGGCGGGGTTGGTTCAGGTGCAGCTGGTTTGATTATAGTTTTCGGGTTGGGGGGTGGTGGTGATGGCATTGGTGAATGGTCAGGTGTGATTGGGTTGGTGGAGATGTGGTCGGATGTCAGGTCGTGGATCTGTGGAGGTGAAATTTCTTGAAGGTCAAAGAACAGTTCATCAATTTCTCAATTTATCTCATCCATGTTCTCTCCTTCCTCATCTCCTGTCCATTCATTGGCTGGTGCGTTGGGTTTGGGGTCGATCAGAATGAGGGATGTAGTCTGACTTGTGACAAATTCAGCTTGGTTGTCAGGGTTTATTTGAAATGTCAAACTTATGACTGCCATAGTACTCAACCTCTGGGGCACTTATCCAGGTTGAGGAATGGGTAGTCTCGATCCACCAACTTCGAACAAGGGGCATTTGGTGGTGATATTTTGTACCGAGGTGAGTATCTCAGGCAGTTTTTCAATATATTCCTGGAATTCTCTATCTCGGTCGAACCTCTCCTTCAAGTTTTTCAGCATAGAATTCTTGCATATGTCGATTGGGATTATGGAAGGAGATGATGGATGTGCTTCTTGTATGATTTTGGTCAGAGATGGGGGTGGAGGTGTAGATACGATATTGACAACATTTTCGGCTGTCGAGGTGTTTGTGCTTTTTTCCTTCTTCAGCCGACCTTATTGTGCCCCTGCATCGACAAATCTCTGGAACTGGTTTTTGACTGAAACTTTGTTTGCTGCAGCATCTTCTATAATGTCGTAGGCTGTAGCTACTAGTTCTTTGTCATCTTGCGAGGACTCTGCAATGATAATCTTGCGCTTACCTTTCCCCTCCTCTTGTTCCTGAGTTATTTTTCTTTTTCTTGAGGCTGCTATCTCCTTCGACAATTTGTGTATGTTTTCTTTGGTGACAACATACTCGGGGTTTTCAGTATCTATCTCTCCCCTTTGGTCTTCAATCAAGACAAGGATTTAATCAGCTGGATTGGTTACCTGTTGTTCTGTTTGTGTCTCTTCCCTTTGTGTTGTTGGTGGTTTGATTATAATTTGCAGTCAACCGGTGTCTGCTGCCGATGTCTCCTCTAACACAAATGTGCTGATGTATAAGCTAAGCTCATAATATTCTTCTTTCTCTTTGTCTGTCAGTGGCTCTTTTATTGATAGGTCTATCTCTTCTGCCTTTGTTGGTATCGAAAATTTTGTACCCGACTGTCGAGCTAGCTCCTGAAAAATTTCTTCGACTGTCGAGTAGTAGTTAAGAGTCTTTTCCTTTTCCTTGGCGCCCTGCATGTACCACACTGCGATATGGTTGAGTTCTAACTGGATGTGGGAAGTTTTGGGCAGACTTCGTCAGATGTTTTGGGGCACCCTCCATCTGGTCATTTGGACTTTTAGCTGTTGGAACTAGTTTTCTAACAGTACTTTTCCTTTTGCTAGTTCCTTCATTGTTCCATTTTGGGAAAACGGTTTGAATCTCCACATATGGAATTTTGTGGGTTCTTGAAATTGGTTATCCCCAATAGGGCACAAGGAGTACATGACTATCCATATCATAAGGGATGGGAACCTTATAATCCCTCTTGACTCTTGGCATTTTTCACAGATGCATTTGAGGATGTCGGCAACATACTCAACCCATCTGTATATTTTTTTTGTGTTGGCAATGGTATCTATTGCCTCCAACATATCCAGTTTGAGGTCATTTCCTCGACCTATTGGTGTAAGCATAGTGGCTATGATTTTAGCCACAATTTGTGGTGTTTGCGCTTGTATTTGGATAATCATTATCCCTTTGGAGTTCCTGCCTGATGTTGATCCAGTTAGTTCCTCTACCAGCCCTTCTTTTATTTCATCTCATACTGGATCACCTTGGTTTGATAAACCAGTCAATTTGTAGATTAATTCACCAGAGATTTCGACTGGTCTATTGAAGTAAAATCTGTCGTTGTGGTACCGGATTATGATAAATTTTACCGTTGTTTCCTTTGTGGCTGTGAGTAGTGAGTTTATGTATTTTACAATTGTACTGTGGTTTATTTTCTCTGTAGCTGCGGTAGGCTTTTTGTCGACATAATCCCACTCTTTAATCTCAGCGCATAGTTTCGCCCATGAGCCCTCCTGAACCTTAGCATTCTTGATGTTTTTGAGTCTCCTCATCAATGGTGTCTCTGTGGTCTATAGTTATTTAGCCTTTGCTAGAGCTCTGGTTTGTTTTGGTGCCATCTTGTCGGTCTGTCGGTTAACTTTAATTTGGTTTTCTTGGCTTTCAGTTGTTTGGTTGCTAAATTGCTCTCTCTGTTTGAAATGTTGTAAATGATCCTTTGGCGGTTCAATATTTATAGTTCATGCGTTTGATGTTTTTGTTGATGGGTGTATTAATGGCGGACGTGATGGTCCAGCATGAAGACTTGAGTTTGCGTTAATGGTGATTTGATTTTGTCGCTCGTAGTCATGAAGGCATGATGGGACTTTCGAGGTCATTGGTCGATGTCAATCATGTGAGCGATCGATGGTGTTATGTCAATGGGCGTGATGTCGGTTGTCGAAGTAGTGATTCCCTGTCATACTTCTTTATGTATTTCGATCATATTTTGCTTTTTGGATTTTCATATTTTTATAGATTTTGTTTAACCATTATGGTCGTTATATGTTTATTTTATTTTATTTTATTTTTTATTTTTTAGACTTGTTTAGTTTCTGTATCGTTTTAGTCGAGCACTGTTAACAAGTTTCTGAAATACTATGCCTTGTAATGTCCTTAGTCAGACTGATCCATTGGCATGTATCTCTTTGACAACATAGGGTCCCATCCATTCTGTATGTATCTTTTTGGGTTTTCCTTTTACCTGACTATTGTATAGTAAGGCAAGGTCTCCTACCGACAGGTTTTTCTTTTTGATGTTTCGATCGTGCCATGCCTTTTGTTGTTGTTTCTAGATTTCCTGATGTTGTAACATGATTAGTCAGTGTTCTTCAAGATTACTTAGCTGCAACAGTCGGTCCTTTATTCCTTGTTTGACATCGACATGTAAAATCTCTATGATAATAGGTGTCTGTTGTCTAAAGTGTAGTAGAACTACTACTTCTTGTCCATAAACTAGTCGAAATAGTGTTTGGTCAGTTGAACGCTTGTATGTTGTTCTTTATCCCCATAGTACTACAGGTATCTTTTCATCCTAGTCGTTTTGTCGATGTTACATATTTTTGTTAATCCTTTTGTTAATGTTTTGTTAAATGCTTCAATTGATCCATTCGACTGAGGGTGGTAAGATGTACTCCAATGGTGGTCGATTTGGAATTGATCTGTTAATGTTTTAATAGTTTTATTAATAAAGTGTGTTCCCCGATCATTGATTAGATTTATTGGAAATCCAAATATGGTAATGATATTCTCATAGATAAAATTAGTAGCTATCTTGCTGGAACATGTGTCGACTAGTTCTGCTTCCTCCCATTTGGTTATGTACTCAACTGCAGTTATTATGTACCTGTTGAGGCCTGGAAATTCGCAGGCGGCAACAGTAAGGGATTCTCCCCAATCAGCGTTCCCAACTAGCCCGCTGACTGTTTGGTATAGGGAATCCGTCCGGTTTACGGTCCGGCTACCGTAGGTCAAAGTAACAACAAGGGTATACCGGTTGCGGCCCGGCCCACCGGAATTTGTATTTTGACTTAATATGCAATGCATATGCCTATCTAAACCATGCAGGGTGATAAGGATGCCGGGAACCACACGATGTGCTGCGCAGGTTCTTACCTCTCGTCTTACGTTCACAACACCTAAACCATGTATGCAACTATGAACTAAGATGACTAACTACCTATCCCCGGGGAGCCAAAACAACTATTAATTAGTAATGCATTTATTTCATGTAGGATAAACACAATCACAGGTAACTGATACTTGTATTTACAGCACATGAAAGAGAAATTATTCCAACAATCAGATAGCTAACTGTTATGTGAAACACCAGCATTACTAAGAGTGGATTTTCCACAAAATAAACCGGAAATCATTTAACAAGACATAAGTCATAGAGTTAGAACGATCTCACAATTCATGGACATATGCTGAAAAACAAAATAGTTCATTTTCCTGCCATCCATTGCACACCATTTGGAAACTCCCACAGCACTTTCTCCAACAGGCAAACTACAATTCTTTATTGCAAAAAGGAAATAGTTCTTCTTTACAATAGGTCATCCAGTGTGACCGAGGAAAAAAAAATCCTTTTCCTTGTCTCTCTTCCCTAGTTTTATACAAAAAGCAAAAATGCTTGGGTTGCCCAAAGTGACCTTTGGGCTCCCCAACGCTTCAATTTCTCTCAATCCCTTACCAAATATTACATTATACAAAGTTTTGACCAGTCCTTCTCACTTGGAGGGGCCCGCTTGGTCTTCCAAAAATTTCCTCCACGCTACTGCCTCAGCCGCGAGTCCTTCAAATGAGTGGGGCTCCAAGAATTGTATATTCAGTTCGAACTTATCTGCTTGGTTCCGAATAGCTTCTATTCTGGCCTTGTTCAGGTGCACCTGTTCCTCCAAGAGCTGAATACTAATGGCTGCGTGTGCAATTTCATTTTTCAGGATCGGCTCATCAAGGGCTCTGATACATTAGACCTTGGCTTCATCCTCCTGCTGCCTTGTCTGCAACATCCCTGCAATTGTATCATGATCAGGGAATTCGTGTAGCCTATGTTCAGCTTCCACTTGAAAGCAATTATAGGTGACAAGGGCTCTTCTAAAGAACTCTGTACATGCTCCCTTCGTTTTCTTCACTGTCTTCTGAAAGTCCTCTGCAGTAATAACGACAAACTCGATCAGATCATGGTCCCGCTTCAAAATCTGCTTATCTTTAACTGGTAGCTCAGCTGGGGCTTCTTCATCATCTTCTACTCTGGTTATCCTTGAAGTTAGCACCTCCAGGATGTCTTATGATCTGTCCACGAAATAAGATGCTGTATTTAATATTTCATCCAGCCTGCCATCAATCTGCAAGATTTGACACCTTTCTTCTTCCAGGGTCGTTTGCAGTTGCAGCATCCTAGCCTTCTGAGCCAGGATGTGATCTTTGATGGGCTGCAGATCTACCTGCTGCTCCTTGGCTGCCTCCAGTTGCTCTTGCATACCTCTAACATATAAGGTATTGGATTCATAGATGTCCTTCTACTGCTCCTTCAGCTCTTCTATCTGTGTCTTCATTTGTTCCCTTTTGCTCTTTAAGCCCTGAATTTCTTGATGTGCTTTACTTAAGGCCTCTTGTGTAGTTTCTTTTTCTTGTGCTTCCTGCTGGATAGCATGAATTTCATGCTTCGTGACCTCCACCTCTTTGAGTGCATGCTCGTATTTTCTTTTTAATCTGTTGCTCTCCTCTCTCTCCCTTCTCAAGGTGTCCTTCAGCTGAGCGGAGGTTTTCTTGGTTGAGTCTAACTCTTTCATCATTTGATCTACATTGTCCTCTGTAGCATCTATTGCTGCTCTGCCAGCCCTTATGACAAACTTGGGATCTTTATCCGTTCCGACCATCACAGCTTTGTTGGTTATCATGGTACTGGCCATCCCTTCAGCCCCTACCTTTTGCTCAGTTCTTCTCATGATTCTTTTGGTTGCCCTGTCGTAATACACTGTGCTAAAATCAGGAACCTCTTCCCCTTTCTTCGGTGTGAAGGGTACTAACTGGAGCATAGGGGTGGAAGGAAAGATGGTAGTGGACACTTGCATGGTCTGCACCTTAGGGTTTTCCTCACCCTGACTTTGCTGTGCTTGTGATCCAGAGGCCTGCTATTGTCGAAGTTCTTCACCTATTTTCCTCTGAGCTTCCTCAGCTGCTTCCTGGGCAGCTTTCTTCTTTTCTTATTCTCCCTTCTGGGACCATTCTGTAGCTTCTTGCTCTAGTCTCTGGGCTTCTTCCCTTATTCTTTTGGCTATTTCTTCAGCCTCAGCCCGCTCATCTTTCTCCTGCTCAGATCCACCTTGTGGTTTGAACCTCTTACCGAGCGCTGTCATGTTAGCTGCCCTCCTGAAAATAGACTCATCCCTGTCGATGTGATGAGTGTACTCATAAAATACTCTATGTTTCTTGCAGTGCTCGGTCATTCTCTCGTGAGTATCATTCCGTCTAAAGGTCATCTCCCCGAAACGGAACTTTTCTAGTTCCTGTATAAATTCAGGAGCCTGCTTCACATTTCCAAAGCTACAACTACCTAGCTTGAATGGCAGAGGAGGATAGGAAGACTTCTTCTTCTGGAATAGGAAATTCCCAATTCCATCTATATACACTTGTCTGACAGCTTCCGTGTGTATGATATAATCTGTTGCATACTTGGGCAATAGATAAGGGGTCTTTGACCCACCAACATCCTCAAATACATCCCATTTTCTGTCAAAAAATAGTCACCAAACTCCTCTATGACCTGCATGGCCTCTTCTGACATACAGTTGCATTCCTTTTTGAAAATAAGAGAGTGCAGAGGCATGATAAACTGTTCACAGATCTCTCGATAGAAAGTATGGTATTGATTAGCCCCCATCATTTTATATGCTGCATATACGGGCATCCTATTCTTCTCCCAAACACATTTAAGCCCGGGGAAAGACTGGTGGCATAGTATGCAATCGATTAGGATTGAG
>LPNX010078997.1:458152-470137 GCA_001517045.1 Pseudotsuga menziesii | reverse complement strand
TTGGATCAAGTTATTTGATTTAATTTCAACCTTTAGATGAGCTTTTATGTGAATGGAAACATCATAGGCCAAGGTGGACGCCCTCCTCTAAACTTGGCGTATTCTCCAAATTAGGCGCTTCTCCATTGTAGCTAGACACCCCTTTAAACAATGTAGTAGCGCCCTCTATATTGGGCGTCCTCTAAAATGGGCTAGCGCCCCACTAAAATGGTGGCGCCCTCTATATTATAATGGCTAGCGCTCCCAAAAATAGCGCTCCACTAAATATGACGTGGGCCCCTTCCTTTAGCGCTCGTCCATTATGGGCTAGCGCTGCTCTAAATCCATTAGCGCCACCTCTAATTTGGCATTGACTTTCTCATATGTGGCGCCCCACCTCTATCTTTAGCGTGGGCCCTTTTTTATGCTAGCGCTTCCACTATCTTTGGCCTTGACTTTTATGTGAGCGTGGGTCCCTTCTTTTTTTAGTGCGCCCTCCATCAAATATAGTGGCGCCTCCAATGCTAGCTCCTTCATTTAACCTTAGCGCCACCTCTAAAGAGACTAGCGCTCCTTTAATATGGTGAAGCCTCTAATTTGGCTAGCGCCCATCACTATAATGTTAGCGCCTTCATTTAGCATATGACGCCTCCATTAAATTAAAACGTGGGCCCTTTAATATGTGGCGCCCCTCATGGAGATCTTTAGCTTGGAGTTTGATTTGGACGTGGCTTCTTTAGACTTAGGTTTTAACCTTAGCCAATGCTCCAAAATTTAAATTTTTATCCCTTTGACCTAGGATAAAATACATTCACCTTAGATAAAAATTTTCAATTTAATTTTTTAAATTTCCCCATTTTGACTTAGGAAAATTAAAAATAACTTGAAAAATTTTAATATCTAGGCCATGGGGGGGTGAAAATATTTGGAATAAGTTTTCCTAGGCTTAGTAACCCCCAAACCATCTTACCATGGCATTTCTTGATTTTTTACTTCAAAATCAAAAAATGTGAATTTTGACTTAGGGAATTTAATTAATTCCCTAGGAAAAGTAGACCTTGCTTAGACAAAAATGGTCTATCTCCTCAACCACTCATCAGAATGACATGGGACTCGAAGCAGTGGCTTAGGGGGTTTCATAGCAATTTATCTTTGCATTCATAGCCCCTATTACAAAATGCCATGCTTGATCCATTACATTGTTACATCAAAAACTGAGTTAATTAATCACCATGGGGTGAAATTAATTAACTAGGGAAAAATAATAAAGGTACAACAACATAACGAAATTCCGCAAGACTCTAGACAGATGCCTAGCATGGTCATGAATCACACTTTAGAGCCTTAGCCACCTCATGGAATTGACTGGTAGAACGCCCGTCACCACTTTGGAGGATTTTGAGTGAAAACCAAACCGATTAAACTCGTTTGTTCAACAAGGTCAATTGGAAAGGGAAAAACACTCGATGAGGGGGCTTCCCTAACAACCCGTTCCATGGTGTGGCATCCATATCATATGACCCACACTAGCACATTAAATTACATTAATTTTCCCACGCAGGGGAGCGGACATTTCATTTTACAAAGGGGCAATAGCCCTGCAGAAATGAAAAATCCTCAGATTTTTCTAAGGTACAAATATGTACAACTTCGTGTACATGGAGTTGCCACCTAGTTGAAATAGGTGGGAAACAGGGGGATTTGTGTTGGTGTTATTTTTCCGTCTTCTTTATATGTTATTAGCGTAGTTGTTTTTCTTTATCAATTTCATGCTTTATTTAAGTTTTGCAAGAGTAATGTGAATACTTACCCACTGCGCTATGCCGAAGTACCATAAAGGAAAAGATTTGAGCAATGTAGAAATTAAAAAAGCTTCAATTTTTTATTTGCACTGCTGAGTTTAAAATTTGAATCAATTCGACTGTTGCTTTGCCGAGTACCTGAAAGGTGAAAGAGACTCTTCGTTCGTCATCTAAGCAACTCACTATTACGTCTCTAATAAAATAAACCAAGACTCCTTCCTCGTATGCTCTACACCGCTACAGCTTGTCTGATCAGTTGGCTCCCCCTTGCATAAAAATAATTTTTCCAATGAGTTGTAAGCCTTTGGATCCCAATTTGAGGACCAAAGTGCTCTTTCTTCCACCTCATTGTAAAAGCAAAATAAAGTTTGAGTAGGCTCGTTAGAGCTCGGTCTACATCTCCCATGGGGGGATTTGTGTTGGTGTTATTTTTCTGTCTTCTTTATATGTTATTAGAATAGTTGTTTTTCTTTATCAATTTCATGCTTTATTTAAGTTTTGCAAGAGTAATCTGAATACTTACCCACTGCGCTATGCCGAAGTACCATAAAGGAAAAGATTTGAGCAATGTAGAAATTAAAAAAGCTTCAATTTTTTATTTGCACTGCTGAGTTTAAAATTTAAATCAATTCGACTGTTGCTTTGCCGAGTACCTGAAAGGTGAAAGAGACTCTTCAGTCGTCATCTAAGCAACTCACTATTACGTCTCTAATAAAATAAACCAAGACTCCTTCCCCGTATGCTCTACACCGCTGCAGCTTGTCTGATCAGTTGGCTGTATCAGAAAGGGATATAAGTTACTAGATTTAATAGGAAAATCTACACAAGTGCTTTTCTCGAGAACTTGGGAGGTTGCAAAGGGTAATCACTATAGAGTTAGGGAGCTACTCCAAGCAGGTTCATCCTCGCCCCGTTGGACACTTGGTATTACTGCTTTAACACTTAGTTCGAAGGGACTTGACTTGTTGGGCCAAACCCACAATTTACCCATTCCTTAATCAATTCACTTAATAATCTAAAATTTACCACCGATACATTGCAATACTTTCACTGAGACTACATGAGCAACCCACATTCACCAGGACTCTTTTCATTTCGTCATTGGTCTATTCTGTTCTTTTTGCGTAAGTTAATCTCGCAATGTGTCATTGAGTATTGCGTATCTAATTTGGGTTAAAGTGTTGCCAAGGTTAATCTTGTTGGCAGTGATCGGTAATCTTTAATTTTATCCATTTCATATTAAAACTCCTAGAATTAATTATTTCTCTCGTAGAGTAAAAACCCTAGATTTTACTTTTCATTAGGGTACACCCCCCTTGGCTTTGCTAGGAATTGGCCTAGACAGAGGAGCTGAGTATCATGTGACAGCACTTGGCTCGAGCTTGCCCCCAAGGTCGCACCTAGTGGCTTGAAGATTTCTGCCATGTTACTTGAGGTGTGAATTAGGCGGCAACACTCTAACCTATCCAATCATACAAGTGCTAAGTAAAATCATAAATCCAATGCGACCACTTGCTAAACGAATCAATTGAGCTTTCTTTACAGTTAATGATCCAACAAGCCAAAGATGGTTTAGAAGTAATGCAAATAAAAATTGAAACCATTCTAACTTGATGTTTGAAATTCAAAGAAAGACCTAGACAATGTGGAGCGAAATCATGCCAAGGGTGAAATTGACTTTTGAGAATCTCATCCATCAAGATATTGATAGGATCATAAAAAGAAGGCGAGTTGTTCTTGATGGAAGAAGACAATATGACTCATTCATTCACTCAACAATTCTTTGTTTTCTCCTCTACCCTACAAGGACATTCAATTCTATTCACTCCAGAAAAAATACGAGAATCAAATGGGGGCAAGTTGTAATGTAATGAGACTGAGAATAAGATCAAGCCCATTTGTTGTTCAAAAATGGAGAAAAGATGAAATTGATATTTATACACCTTCTCCAACCACCCATAAGAAAGATTTGTAAATTGAAAAATATTATTCATCATTGATGATTGAGAAGGGAAATGAAGCGCATTTTCTCCAAATATGTGACCATGTTTAGACTTTTGACTAAAGATTTTGAAAATAAAATCTTTATCAGAATCAAGGTGAGATACTACATCAATATGATTCTGTGAGCATCCAGGGTGAGAAATGCTCCAATGGTGTATATGAAAACCAAGCTTAGATCAGTTATTCATAATCATGGTGACAACTAATAATAATAATAGTAAGATGTACCTGTGCTTCTGAAGAAACTTGGAACTTTCTGAAAGTCTGCTTGTCCATGCCATAGTTACAAAGGGTAAACAGTGTGCTATTGCTGGGTGAGGATGGACAACAAAGGCTGAGGCAAAGGGTAATGACTTTTGATCATCTTTGACTTTGCGATTTATCCGAATAATGACAAGTACACACAACCAAAGTGACATGCACGATAGATAAACAATAGGGAATGGTGGTGTCTCACAGGTGGGTGAGCTGATCTGAAAAGGGTCCATCCAACTTTAGCAATCATGTCTACTACTCACATCCAAGCTAAAGATCAAGCTCAGTGAGGATCGTTTCTAGGACCCTTGCATTGAGTACACAAGAAACTGTAGTGAAGAGATCCCAGGGGACACTTAGAATTAGGTTTCCCTTACTCCATCTCACATCAAAACCTGTAGGCTCCATGGGGAATTAATCATTACATTTCAATAAGATGGTCAACAGTCTTTAGATTTAGCATTTGTTTATCCACTGCTTTATTTGGGCCTTTAACAATTTCAATTCATAGCCCTTTTTTATTTGTGTCTAAAAACACAGTTTGCAATTTCATTTGCGGGCTTTGCATTTCATAATATATAGCATATAGCTCATCATGCATGCAATGATGGTTGACATATTTCTTCAATTTTTAGCTGACAAGTTCTCGGGCAACTAGGGCAAATATCCACAGTCAAGACCAAACATCAGGGGAAACCGACTAGAGAGGTCAAGGATTAAAAACCCAACTCGCCTAAGCTCGGGAACCAACACCAGCGGGTCCTCCTGGCCCATAAGGATCAAGGGTCTGACAAGTTTTGTTGCACAACTCAGAGCTGAGACACAAAACAACATGGGATCCATCATGCATAAAGGTCAAAATGGGGAAAGGATCTTCAATCTCACAAGTCTCAAACAGTCTAAGTCATAGGACAAACTTTACAATGGATGAAACTGGATGGATGGGGACAAGTGATACATGGAACCAACCTAGCACTATGGTTTACTATTTGTACAAGCATGGCATGAGCAATAGTCTTCACATCAAGTCCCTTGATTAGTCATAACACAGGTTAAAGCAGTAGTTCATGTAAGCATAGGTCAGCATTATCATCCTGACAGGACAAGCATAGGTGTCTGACATATACTATAGAGCAAAATCAAACCAAGGAAGTGTATACCTGATCTCACCCCATATACTTGTCTCCAACTGATAAGCCCCTCTCTAACTGTGTGTACCAACTCTGATCTGCTGCTCTGCTCCAATGAACTAGATCATCACCAAAAGCATCTCAATGGACTCCTGAATCTCAGTCTTGACAAGGAAAATCTGATGAACAAGGCTCTAGGATGGTTGAAGCTGTAAAGATCTATGCTAATACCCCATGTTAAAAGTAGCTCGGAATAGAAAAGAGACAAGTCTGTATGCTGCATCATGGTATTCCAACGGAAGAATGTATATGTGATGACACAACTCTTGGGCATCTATGTATGGACTTTCATTTTGATAATGCCATCATAGTATGAAATTGAATGGTCGTGCGTTATACATATTGGGTACTCTTGATTTGCTTATGGTTTTGTGTGAACTTTCATTCTCTTGTAATCCTTACCGATCTTGAACCTTAGATATAGCATGTGAACAAGCATTATATTGTTGTAAAGATTAAAAGTAATTTTGTTTGGGAGTAGTTGGAGGGTGAAAATGGGTTGCATGATTATGAGATACGACCTCAGTTATAGTTTGCTTAATACTTAATATGACTGATTTTGAATAGATGTAACCAAGGGGTTGCTGCTATGCAACTCTTGGCCATCTATATGTGAGCTTTCATTTTGGTAATGCCATCATAGTGTGAATAGTCATGCCTTCTATACACTGAGTACTCTTGATTAGTGTATGGTTGTTGTGTTAACAGTCATTCTCTTGTAATCGCCACTGATATTGAACCTTAGATATAGCATGTGAACAAGCATTATATTGTCGTAAAATAAAAGTCTTTCATTTTGATGTATTATTTGTTGTTGCTGCTCTTTGTTTCACTGAAGTCTTGTGGTTTCATTGGTTTGACGTTTGTTGATCATTTACTAGAGATGATATTTCTTTGGATATGCTTAATTTCAAATGGCTTTGGAGATTTCTTGTTGAACAGTGAAAATTATTGTTTTTGAATGTGTTTATTGCAGGAGGCAATATCGTGTTACTCTATGCTTCTAAGTATCATGATATTAGCACTGTTATTAATATTAGTGGACGATATGCATTGGACAAAGGCATAGAGGATCGCTTGGGTAAAGATTTCGAACGTAGGATCAATGAAGATGGATATATTGATGTTAAGAATACATCTGGTAAGTAATGCTAACCAATTTGTTAATACAGTTGAAGCAAACTTGGAGTTGGTCTCATTGTTTTTCCAAACATCCGACGATTAAACAACTTAGAAGACAAAAAATGAAATGAAAATAAAACTTCTTGCAATGTTTAGAGGAGAGTGATCAGGTATATATAATCGTTACCATGGTGGCATGTAAAGTTTTTTTCTTTTCTTTTTAATAATAGTCCTGAGGAAACCCAAGGGATGCTTTCCCGCATTTATGGATGGCCTTCCTAGTAAACCTGTTGGCATAGAGTAGTGTTCCTCACCTAGGAGTTCAAACCGGGCACACTCTGGCACGAAACTAGACAAATTGCCAGCAACAGTGGCATGACTGGTTGAGCTAACCCCTTGGGCTATGGTGGCAGGCTTGCAGCTAAAGGTGTGAAAATTATGAATCCTAGGTGATTGCTGTCCTTATGTTCTTAATTAAACAAGACTGTTATTTGATTGCAGAATCTTAAATTCTTCACATGGCAACAAGCACACATATAGCTGCAAAGTAAATAGTGGAAGCATAAACAATCTCACACATTCATAGTGATCTTCTCCTTCAAATAAGCTTATTTAACTTAATCAAAATTTACAATGCAATCTCCACAGCTGCTAAAAATCAGCAGCTATACGGTAAACAAATTCACCTCAAACCTGAGGTTTACAACCTTCCAAAGAATTTCTGCCTACAGAAAAAAATCGAGAAATAGCGCTGTGGTACAGCCTGCTGCTGTGCCAATCTGTATGGCTATACAGATCTACGATACTACTTGCTGTATATATTGTACTGTATAGCCTGGCTATAGAAATTGCTTCTGTTGTCTGTCTATTGATTGGTGCACTATGCTCTTTCTTTGGTAATTGTCCGTCATATAAAATTGTGTCTAAACTCTCTGTCATGTCTTGCCTTGATATTTGAGATGAAACCCTAATTTGCCAAAACTCTAACCTCTCAATGAGATATATGATTGAGATTAGTCTAATCACTAATGTATATAAACACATTTGATTAGTCTCAACAACTAAATACAAGACTTTCACTTTATTCATAATGTGAATTAGAAAAATGAATTAACTCAAACTACTTTTGGCACGTTCACATTGAACTTGTGCGGAAGTTCTTGCTCGAGCTACATTCTTCAACACTTTTTAGTGAGCAAGAAACTATGCACCAATCCAAGTTTGACCTCAAATGCTTCAAACTTCTCTTTAGCTAAGGGCCTGATCAGAATATCAACAACCTATTGATCTGTGGGTACATACTGGAGATTTACCACTCCCTTTTGAATCATGTTTCAAATGAAGTGATATTTGATCTCTATGTGCTTGGACCTATCATGAAACACTGGATTCTTAAATAGTTTAATGTAACTCTGATTATTACAGAAAATCACCATGGGATTCAACACTTGATCAAATAATCCTGCAAGCAACTTGTGAAGCCAGATGGCCTCATAACAAGCAATATTGGTTTCAATATACTCTGCCTTGGTTGAGTTGAGTTCCATGGAAGTTTGCTTCTGGTTGAACTAGGATATCATTGTTGATCCCAAACTAAAGCAACAACTTGAAGTGCTCATCCTATCTGATGCATTACCTACCCATTTTGAGTCTGTATACCCATTGCAACTTCACCTCACCATCTCCAAGATTTCATAGACCATACTCCACTATATCCCTCAAGTATATGAGCACATGTTTTGTTGCTATCCAGTTCTTCTGCCTTGGCTCCACCATGAATTGTCTCAAGGTGTTCGTTGCAAAATATATATTTGGCCTAGTGTTGACGAGATACATTAAGAAACTTATTAGGTTCCTATACAACATGGGACTTGTTAAAGCCCAGATCGTTTGCATCATGCTTACCAGGGTATACTAGAGTGAGGGGGTCTTTTTCCATTGTAAAAGGTCAAGTCTGGGCTTGTTTATGTAAAAGTGTTGGTTTAGTGGGGCTCAAGACCCATGGTTTGGTCATGGCAGGTCCCCTTGGTTTTCATTCTAGGAAGTGTTGGCTTAGTGGCATTGCTGATTGCCAATTGATGGGCAGAAGTCCCCCGTCATGTTGGGTCATTTGTGCCGTGGTTTGGTGTTCGGTGCTTCTTGGGGTAGACCCATTTGGACACATGGCTTAAAGGCTCTTAGCCACACTCCTGTTTATGCTATGTAGAAGGTGATTGCACATGTAAGGGTTATCATACCTGATTTGGCACACCTCATTTATGCCCACTTAGACCTTCCTTTTCTTGTATGATCCCTTCTCTTGGTTCACATGTAAACACTTCATCAATGCATCATGATGTCTTCCTCTTCAAGAAGCCTTACCTTGCTAAAGGGGGAGGAACTTGAGGGATCTTCTAAATTGTTGGGGTTAATTGGGGCATGGCGTCCTCCTCCAGCTTGTCACTTCATCTGGACGACACCATTTTCACTATTTATCACTATTTTTAGTCTTTTGTGGTTTGGTCCCCAACTTGTAGGTGACAAACCCTAGTTTTAAGTTATTTTTACTTTTTAGTAATGTAGGCTCTAAAGTTAGATAAGATTAGGAAGCCTCGTATAAATGAAGGCTCCTAGAACTCATTTGTAAACAAGCCAAGGGTTCTAATTATATATATTTTTCTTTTTCTCTTGGTATATTGGAGCTTCTAAGTGGTGCACACCTCTCCCCTTGGCAAGTTTTACATGTGATGAAGGTTGAATGGTAGAATTTCTAGCGCTTGCTATCTTGCAAGATCTCTTTCTTGGTCAATGTTGGTAAGATCTCTCTATTTTCTTATTTGACATTGCATTTGCAACTTAAGCAAGGTAAATTAGGGTTTTTATTGGCATCTTGTCAATCTTTTCTGAGGAGACCTTCCTCTTGAAGGAGGTCTCCATTGTGGGCCTTGGGATTCACTGTTTGCCCTAATTAGGGTTTGGCTACTTTGACTTAGTATTGAGTTACTAGACTTTGCTCGAGTTGGTGAATCTTGAATAGCCAAATTGAGTAGGGACATTGACCTCGATCTCTTAGTTTCCCTTGAGTTGAAGGGCTAAGGTTATAACCTCTTCTATTCACCTTTTTTTAATCAAAATTCTTTTGTATATTATTATAAAAAATCCAAAAAATATAATATTGAAAAAACTCTAAAAATTATAGAAATTCTTATCTCAAAAAATATTTGCAATTTGGAAATTTTGTTCAAATAGATAAGTGCGCCCTAGTTAAATTAATGGTTAATACTTGAGGGCATTTTATTCCTATGGTTGGATTGTGTTGTTTTTGGTAACCTGTGCATGCTAGGGTTTTCTGCTACAGATCTGTTATTGCAGGTGCAATAGGTATATTTGACTTTTCAAACAAGTTTGAAGGTCTAGAAAGCAAATATTTGGGCCTAGATTGATCCCTAGGGGGTTGGAAGTTCATTGGAAAACATGTTTAGCGGGACCACAGTCTATTTGAGGGCTGTCTTAAGGAACATATTATATCTGATATTTTATTTCATAGCCAATTTTAGGCCTCTTCTCTATTGTTCATCCCCCTTACCTTACTATACAAGGTTCTCACATGGTAAGGTTGACATTGTTTGACCGATTTTTATCATGTTTTAGAAGCATTGTTTACTGATGTAACCTTGTAACAGCAGTAAGATATTGATGTTATATTTCTTGGAATCCATGATAAAGTTCTATAACTCTTTCCTCTCTTTCAGTGATATTTATGCTTCATTGTTTTGACTCCATAAGGCATTGATCTATGCCAAGAGGCTTCTTGGGAAAGGTGTTTGTGTCTTGTCTAGGTAATCACTTATATCACTCACCAAGTTTTAGGGACCCCCCCTTGGTCTTAGGAGTTGAGCTAAATTGTTAAGGAGCTAGGTTGTGGTGACATTGGGCACTAGCTCCTCCCGTGCTTACCAATCATCGCACTGTGAATCGTGACCTTGGTCGAGGGTGCTGTTTTGAATGATAGCAGGCCCTGCCACATTTGAATACAAAGTTATTACCTTCTTTAGATTAGCGATCATAGGCATTGCCATAGGTTTGCAGTCCTCCATTCAAAATCTCTGCAGGATGTCAACTACATTCTTACCATGCCCAAGGAAAATCTCCCTCGGTCTCTACCACACCTCCAACCCCAAGAAGTAATGGATCATGCCAATGTCTTTCATCTCAAACTAAGTTGCCTTATCTGCCTTGCACTCCGCAATGAGCTTTGCTGAACTTGTAAAAAACAAGACATCTACATACAACACCAAAACAAGTAGATCAACCTCAACAAATATAAAATATAAGTTGGTATCTTCTTCTCTTTTAATGAAGCCCATACTTTGCAAGTATCCATCTATCCTAGAATACCATGCTCTTGGTACCTGCTTGAGTCCATAGAAGGCCTTTTTTAGCCTACAAACATGGGATCCCTTCCCATTGATATCAAAGTCTTAAGGCTTCTCTTTGTACACTTCTTCCTCAATTATCTCATTGAGGAAAGCTGTCTTTACATCCATTTGATGTATCCTCCATCCCATAATAGAAAATAAAGACATCATTGTTCTAATGGAAGTTATCTGGCAATTGGAGAAAAAGTCTCCTCGTAGTCCACTCCCTCTTTCTGGGAGAACCCTCTCACCACAAACCTTGCTTTGTACTTATCTATGTTGCCATCTGCTGCATGCTTAATCTTGTAGAGCCATATGGAACTGACTATTGATATCCCCCTAGTCTATGCATTATATCCTATACATCATTCTTCATGGAGGTGTATTCCTACACCATGGCATCCCTCAAGACATGCTCCTAAGCATCCCTCAATGTTTGAGTATTGAAGTCTCTTGACAGAACTAGTGGAAGTTGGTGGATCCTCCTCTGCACTTGAAGGCTAAGCCATACGATTCATCGAATTCAAACCTTGAGGTTTGAAATTCAACGAATCGTGAAAGAAAAAAAGCTTGGTTAGATTTGTCAAACTCAAAAGATGAATCTCAAAATTGAACCTAAACAAATTTGATCCTTAAGCGAATTTGAATTTCAAGGCAAATTTATAAATGGATTTAACTTAAAAATCATGTAGGCCTTGGCCCATGGGTTTGATTTCAATTTTTTAGTGATTTGTAGATTAAAAAAAATAAAACCTACCCTAACCCTACCTACCCCTATACCTTCCACAATATCTTTTCATTTTTTCACACAACAAAACTATGTCTCGACTTTATTAGCAAACCACAATTGTAATCAAAGTCGCACTTCAACAATTATAATCAAAGTCAAGATCCAAATCTTGCGCTTAATTGGTGGTATTTATTAAATAATTAAACTTTCAAATTAAGTTTATGTGAATATTTTGTGTAGGGTTGGATTATAGCAAGTGTTTCTTCTCACATAAATTTACAATGTTTCCAAATTATTTTGCATCAGTATCATATATTAAAGTGGATTACATTTTTTTATTTTTGGGGATCGGTAAAGTTGTTAAATGAATATGTTGTGGACTGTATTTTAAGTTTTTACATGTGTAATGATTTGTCTTGAATCATTACTCAACTAGCTATGATTTTGGAAATTTCAAACTAAGCTAGTTGCATTGATTTTATATATCTATATCTACATCTATATAT
>LPNX010078997.1:381788-458051 GCA_001517045.1 Pseudotsuga menziesii | reverse complement strand
TATATATATGTTGCAAGGTACCTGTCCCTAGGGGTTGGGTTCGCGTCTTCGTCGCGGGTACCGTCCCCAAGTCTCGGAAATCGGGTTGGGTACTTCATAGACGTCCCTTGAAGTCCTCGTTGAAGTCCCTGAGTATCGGGTATCTTTGGCCCCAAAACAGGAAACTTTGCTCATTTTGGGGACTTTGTCCCTTGATTTTGGGGACTTCGTGTTAAAGTTAGTGCAACTGCGAGATTCCTTCTCAGGGAGGATGGTACCCTAGTAAGTTAACTAGGGAAGAGTGAGACCCTAACAGGTTGATGCCATGGCAAAGCCCCTAGCATGTGGCTAGGGCCCCTATGTGCCTCTAGGGTATTTTGGTCTGGGACTAGGTAGTTACTGCAGGTAGATGCAGAGACATATTCTAGATTGGGACCGGGGACACGATGTCCAATTAGGTCATGTAGGTAGTTTATCAAGTTTTAGCCTGGGACTGAAGCTCAGCTTAGTGTCGAGAGCCATTCTTTGGGAGAATGGAGGCACCTAGTCAGTTACTAGGAATTTGTTTTAGTCTAGGTCTGAAGCTCAGCTTAGTGCTGAGAGCCATTCTTTGGGAGAATGGAGGCACCTGGTCAGTTACCAGGAATTTGTTTCAGTCTGGGACTGAAGCTCAACTTAGTGCTGAGAATGGGAGAATGGAGGCACTTGGTTAGTTACCAGGAATTTGTTTCAGTTTGGGACTGAAAATCAGCCTAGGGCTGAGAGCCATTCTTTGAGAATGGAAGATGATGATGTGTGATGTCCTCTCTCCTAATTGTTACTGTTAGGTTGCTTTTTAAGGGACTGACCACCCCTTGATGATGTCACTAGCACCTAACCCTTAGGAGCAGTATTGAGGACCAACGGATTGTACCATCTGGTTTGGATCTTCCCCTTATATAGTGATGAAAAAATATATAGAACAATGTACCTTGAGAGAGAGAAAAGATTAAATCCCTTGGTCTTGTTGGTCCTATCGGTAAGACCACCCATATGGTTCACCTTGATCTTGTGAGTATGTGGGCTGTTTTATTGTGACCCCTTGGTTGACTCATGGTCCTTTATCTTACTTAGCACTCTTCTTATGTTTACCTTGATTATGAATACTCTTACTTATGGGTTTTATTATAAGATCATTTGACCATTTACTTTATGGTTGGACCATTTGTTGTTTATGGTTTTTGGACCACTTTATGTTTGGTCTTACCTTATGACACCCTTAGGACCCTTGGTACACTATCCTAAGTCTTTTCTATTTTATGATTTTATTTTTATAAAATCATTTGACCATTTACTTTATTGTTTGGACCTTTGTTAATTCTATTAATCCTTTTGTGGTTAACCTTGAACCTTATAAAAAGCATTCTTCAGCTCATCCAATATACGATATACGTATCTCTTTTGGCGGTTGCTACTCATGATCAATTTTTTTGTTAGCGTGACATGTGCATGGCTGAGTTTTTCCTTACTCAGCGTGATCGACTCCTCCATGTGTTTCCTGCTCAATGTGTGATTGTTCCGCGTGACTTTCACTGCTCCACGTGACTGAGTCTATCTAGTCTTCTCTGCGTGACTGTATGATACTCTTCCTTGTGACTGTATCTTCACGTGCCAGGTTCATCGTGATTGAACTGTTTCATTGTCTGCTCCTCACGTGACGTTGCTCCACATGATTCCTCAGCTATCCGCGCGATTCCTCAGCTACCCGCATGACTGAGCTCTTCCGTGGCTGCCTCTCTGTTCTGCGAATGACTATATTTCTTCTTTTCTCCCGCGTGACTATTTCCTTCGCATGACTGCTATCTCAAGGCTGCTTCTCTACCCCTGCGAGCTTCTCCTTCAGTGTGGACTGTGGCTCTCTTCCCTCAGCGTGATTGTCCCTCTGCGTGATGCTTGACCATCGTCCACCTGCGCGACTGTGTGTTTACTCTCACCAGGACGGTTCATTTCCAGTGTGATATTGAGCACCTTGCTCCTGTGCGACCGTGAGCACTCTTCTTCCATGAGACCGTGAACGTGAATTCCTCTGCGTGTTCAGAGGTATGTACCTCCATGTGATTGGGCGTCTTCGTGTGGGTTTTTCCGTGGCTTATCTCATTGAGTTTTTCCGTGGCTCACCTCTACGTGACTTCTTTACCTTGTCTGCATAATAGTTGTGATCTCCTGCAGTGTGACTCCTGAATGATGGTTTCTACCCTAGCGTGGTCATCCTCCTTGCTACGTGAGTGTGTGTTATTGTGGTCTGTGGCTTGTTCCCCCACCGTGACCTAGAAGTGTGGTCTGTGGCTTGTTCCCCCATCATGACCTTGAGTGTGGTCTGTGTATTGTTCTCCCACTGTGACCTTGAGTGTGGTCTGTGGTTTGTTCTCCCACCGTGACCTTAAGTGTGGTTTGTGGCTTGTTCTCCCACCATGACCTTAAGTGTGGTCTGGGGTTTGTTCTCTCAGCATAAACTTGAGTACAAATTGTGTCTTTTCCAACATGACCATGCGTATCCTACTTAGCATGATTGTGCAAGAATATGATTGTGTGTCTCTACACAGTGTGACAGTTTTCTTACCTAGCGTATGTACAGTGTGACTGTGCTGGGTATGACTCTTACTGTTGACTAAGTGTCTGAAGTCCATATCCTACTGCTTTAACCTTCTCTCTTAAGGTATGACATTTGTTTACTCAGTTGACTTGTTCCTTCGATGACAAGATCAATTTAAAGAATCTGAGTATAAGGCTGATTCAAATATTGGTTATGATTCCTTACTGTTGATTTCTACTTAGCATGACTGTGCAAGAGTATGACTGTGTGTCTCTACATAGTGTGACGGTTTTCTTATCCAGCGTATGTATAGTGTGACTGTGCTGGGTATGACTCTCTTACTGTTGACTAAGTGTTTGAAGTCCATATCCTACTGCTTTAACCTTCTCTCTCAAGGTACGGCATTTGTTTACTCAGTTGACTTGTTCCTTCGATGACAAGATCAATTTAAAGTATCTGAGTATAAGGCTGATTCAAATATTGGTTATGATTCCTTACTGTTGATTTCTATTGTACATTATTTTATCATGTTGTTACTGTACATGGCATTTGATGATTCTCGAGGACCAACTCTAACGCAGTGACTAATGGAGCGTTAATTTTTTTTTTAGTAACTAGGGGAATCGACAATTGGAGCTGGGTTGGTACTCGTGTGACACGGGGTCCAGGGATCCATTCCCACTACCACTATACCCCTAGGTGCCCCATACCTGTCCGCAAGACCGGGGACACAGGTAAACCCAGGTGGGATTTGATCTCGTGACCTCCATTTACAACAATTGACTTCATATCAATCGGCGCCAATGAGCCACACCCATTCGGGCCGACTAATGGAGCGTTAAGTTGAAAGAGATGAAAATTATGATTATTTTTATTAAAACTCAAATTTTATTAAGCAAGTATTATTTTGAATTTGAGTTTACATGTTCATGCATTTTTACTATTTATGTTAAAAACTCCTCTAACCTCGATTTCAACATGGTATCAGAGCTTAGGCTGTAGCTAACTCTGTCTTGAGGGTAATAGAGTTTACATGATCCTAAGGTAAGGGTTGCCAAGTAACAGTAAGGACTTGAATTGTTGGATTTGAACTTTACAAATCTTGGCTGAAGGAGTTCATTGGCCATCAAAGTGATAAAGATGGCAAGAGATCTGATACTTACATATCTGATTGATTAGATCAATGGCAACTGAACAAAGAGATGTATCAATATTACTGACAAGTGTTATTAGAAAATGGATTTAATCAATGACCCATGAAAGAGGTATGATAGCAAATGACAAGCTCACTTAATTATGATGCCTTATAGTTGATTGTTGATTTGTGGAAAAGAGTTTTATGACTTGTTGATGGATTGTTGGTGCAAGGAAGTTAGAATTTATGATCATTTAAATATCCTGGATTATGTTGTATGATGATACATGAAATTATTTAAGAAGTGCATGCTCAGGTTTAAAGAATAGTGGCATAAAATGCTTAATCATTGCTTATGGTGCATCAATCAATGTGAATCTTATGTTGATGAAATTGTCATTGATGCCAACATGGACTTGGAGTGGTCCCACAGGTCGTCATTGATGCCACCAAGTCGTACTTGCAGTGCCTTGGATCCCTTACAAAGTGGGTTTGTGCCTTGAAGCACCTTGTACCAAGTTGACAAGGTCCTTGTACCCACAAGGTTGGATCTTGATGCCACTGCCTTGCTGAAGATGTTGAAGACTATGTTGATGGTGTTGAAGACCCTGGAGATGGTCCTGAAGCCTTGATGGACGTTGGAGAAGCCCTAGATGGGTTGGAGAAGCATTAATCATCCATTTTGTGGTCATTCATGCTTTGATGGTGTCATGGTACCCCAGGAGAAGGCCTAGCAACCCCGTAGGTGATGTGACGATGGATCTTGGACCTTAGGGGCCTCCTGGTGTGGTTGAGGTGGTTGAAGAAGTCCTGAAGAAGTCCTTGGACCCACACTTAGTGGTTTGATGACCTTGCAACCCTTGTTGGGTCATGGAGCTCTTGTATGTTGATGATGACCATGTATGGTCTCTGACATGTCATGGAGCCCCTGATGAAGACCTTGATGCCCTTGCAAAGCTCATGAAGCACATTACTTGCATGATGGCATGATGAAGGCACCTACACACATGTGATGACACTTGGACACTTTAGTTTGACACACTTGGTTGATTATGGATGGTGACATGGCACCTTGATGGTGGGATCCCTAATGAAGCCCTTGTGGCTTGTTACACTCTTGGTCTTGATGATGAAACCCTTGATGGTTGGTAAGGGAGTTTGAGATACCCTTGTGATGAAGGTTTGGGTCTTGACTCTTGATCCCACACATATGTTGGACACAAACCTTGTACCATGAAGAAGCCCACATGTGCATGAAGATAACCCCATAATGAATGTAAATACTGAACTAGGAACTTTCATGCACTTGAAACAATACTTACATGGCAAGAAAGTAGTCAACGTTGAAGACGTAAGAAGGTCAATGACCCACGCTATGGTCATTCTCCTCATTTGCAAACAAGTCATATCCAAAAGATGTGCAAATAAAAACAACAATGAATAAAAATAAAATACAACGAGAAGTTGGCCAGCCCACAAAATTTAAATAAAAATTAAATTTCAAATTCAAATTTAAAATTTTTATTTTTATTTTTTTATGACAGGTCGGCTTAAATGTTTTTTGGAAAACAAGTATAAATACCCAATTGAAATTTCTTTTTGAGCATGAGAAATTCGGGAGAGCTTTGAGGTTTTTTTTTTTCATTTCGTGGACTGAAGCAGTCATACTGAGGAAATTCGCAGGTGCAGACAGAGAGGAAAAAAAGTCTGAATTTTGCAGAATTTTTTTTGGGTTTTTACCTATATATAGCAGCAGTCAAATTTGTGGACATAAATGTTTTGGAACAGCAGCCCTAAATTTTTGAAGGACTGAGTTTTTTTTGGTGTTTTTCGGTGAAGATGCTACTGAGGGTTTCGGTGGTCTTATGATTGAAATAAAATCGGAACAGCTGGAACAGTCCACCATACACAAGCTCTGAAGAGGTTGAAGGCATCCTGAGGTTGAGAGCATCCCGAATTTACCGACATCTGGAAATGTTTGAATATTTTGAAGTATGATCTCAAGCAAGTAAAGCATGGAATGAAGGATAAAGGTCTGAGTTAGCAGATATCTCTATACTCTCTGATTTTGAAGACAAGAAGAGATCAATCTCTGATCTCAGTGAAGGTAGTAAGCATGAGTATTGAGGACTGATATGGGATAAGGCTCATACATCCACAAGCAGTTAAAACCTTTGATAGCATACACTGATTGAAGATCTTCACAGTAGATGACAGTCCTGAGTTTGCAAGGGAAGACACAGTCCTGAGTTGACTGGGTGCAAGCTAATACACAGTTTAGCATGAAGATGAACATCATTCAAGTTTGAAGTGTTTGAAGTTGCATACATAAGTGAAGATGACTGCCCATGGTGAAGTACAAGGATGATGCAAGTTGATGAAGGGTAGATACAAGGGTTCTATACACAGACCACAGTCTTCATCTACAGCTAGGAGTCTGCACAGAGTCCAAAGACATACAGAGTCTGCCCAGTGACCTCTGGTATGTATAACAGCTTGAAATGGTGATTGTCATAAAGGTAAGTCTGAGTTTTTCCTAGTCCACAGCTACTACACATATACAGTAAAGAAGTGATATAGTTGTGTACACTTAGATGATACTGAAGGGGTTGTCATAAAGTGGTAGATACAGTGGTAGATGCACAGTGAGTAATGAAGATTCATATTGATGATAACTCATTGTATACAGTGTAATGATGCATCCCATACAGATGATGTAAACCCTATATATGATAATGATGATACTACTTAGGCATCCTTGACAACACATGCCTTATGATGATGAAGCATGCCATGATGATCTGATGTTGATAGTGTACTGTAACACATACCCTAGGTTGATGTTGCAGATCTTGAGACCTTGATGACATGTTCAGACAGTCCTTGACGATGGAGATGATTAGTGAGAGCAGCAGTGTCTGTGATGTACTTGAGCAGTGATATAAGACCAACAGAGATGATAAGCAGTATTGATGATCAGCAGTAGATGTATGTGCACTTGAGCAGATCCTTAGCATGAGCAGGTTGTTGACTGAGTTGCAGCTGAATGGGCAAAGCAGATGTATGTGCACCTGAGCAGATCTTTAGCATGAGCAGTTGGTTGATTGAGTTGCAGCTGAATGGGTAGAGTAGATGCATATGCACCTAAGCAGATCTTTAGCATGAGCAGTTGGTTGATTGAGTTGCAGCTAAATGGGCAGAGCAGGTGAATGATGACATGAGTATGGTAAGACAAGTATACTGTATTGTAAATGCAAGCTAGTCTTGCATCTGGGGTTTGGAAAACTCAACCTTTCTTGGATGGGTCTAAGAAAACTAGGATGGGTCCTAGATAAGGAGTTGGTGCTGAATTAACTCACGGTTGTAGCCGTTTGAAATACAAAAAGATTACAAAGATTATATCTTGTGTCTCTTGTGCAATGTGTTGATGATTATGTGTTTAACTTGATGAATGATTAATGATATAGGTTATTGATGAATATGATAATAAATGTCTGAATGAAGATATGAGATTTTGATTGAAGTTGAAATTCGGATTAAGTATAAGCTCAATGTTTCACCCCCCCTCTCAATGAGCCATTGTGTCTAACAGCTTAGAGCTTAATCTTATGTCTAGGATTATGATTTAAATTGTGCCAATGCATGTATAATATTGCATAAAGTTGACATAATGTTGATACCCCTATGGGTACATATTCAATGTGATGCATAATGTGATTTCTGCATAAGGGCAGATATAGGAAGGACCTCCTATCCCAATTCATGTTGACTCTTGGTATTGTCATGACATGTGGATATGCTCTTGATAGCATTAAGATAGTTGCGGTGTACATATATGAATGATAAAATCATGTTAGTATGTGAAATTGATGACATTCAAGCTTAACTTATAAAGGAGGATAATGTAACAAGTAATGAATGCTTGCAGATCCTGTTTATGCTTAGAATTAATTGCACAACTCAAGAGGGAATTGGGTGCTCATGTACAGAGGGAGCAAGAGGATCCACAAATTGCAGGATCATATATGTTGGATGATCATCCTCCAAAGTGCTCAAGAGGGAGCCAAAAGTGCTCCTCAATCCCAAACATAATGGGATTGAAAAGAAAAGTTGTGATCTCCATTGAACAAAGTTCTCAAAGAACCCTCTCCAGTTGTATAGACATGGAAGTAAGCCCAGTCGATGAATCCTCTCTCCTAGATGAGCAGAGGGAGGAGGTTAGGGAGTCCTCAGTTGATCTCTTTGAATGACCTATTGAGAGGTTCATGATTGCTCTGGTTTGATATCCTAGTTAAGCCACGCCAATGTTTTAGAAACCTCCATTTATGAGGTAGTGACCAAACATTAAGTTTGGAGGATGTCAAATGATGTGCCAAAAGTGGTTCTCAGCAGGAAGTCAATTTTAACTTCCAAGTGGATCTATAAAAGATCAAGTACTCAGAAAATCTTGTCCTCTATGACAGGTAGGAACATATCAAGTGGAAGGCTAACCATGTCTGGGACATGATGTAGTCCGCTCTGACAAGTAAAGAAATTTACTGATGTGTTAACTAAGCCCTTGTCGAAGTCTAAAACAAGCTTAGTGTTGCTGAGAATGCCTCTCTTGTTGAGAGGGAGTGTTAAAGTTAGTGCAGCTGCGAGATCCATTCTCAGGGAGGATGGTACCTTAGTTAACTAGGGTAGAGTAAGACCCTAGAAGGTACCCTAGGTCCCCTAGTAGTCTCTTGGGGTTTTTGGTCTGGGACCATGTAGGTTGATGCCATGGAAAAGCCCCTAGCATGTGGCTAGGGCTCCTATGTGCCTCTAGGGTATTCTGGTTTGGGACAAGGGACATGATGCCCAAGTAGGTCCTGCAGGTAGTTGATCAAGTTTTAGTCTGGGACTGAAGCTCAGCTTAGTGCTGAGAGCCATACTTTGGGAGAATGGAGGCACCTGGTCAGTTACCAAGAATTTGTTTAAGTCTGAGACTGAAGCTCAGCTTAGTGTTGAGAGCCATTCTCTGGGAGAATGGAGGCACCTAGTCAGTTACCAGGATTTGTTTCAGTCTGGGACTAAAAATCAGCCTAGGGATGAGAGCCATTCTTTGAGAATGGAAGATGATGATGTGTGATGTCCTCTCTCCTAATCATTACTGCTAGGTTGCTTCTCAAGGGATTGGCCAGCCCTTGATGATGTTACTAGAACCTAACCCTTAGGAGCAGTATTGAGGACCAAAGGATTGCACCATCCGATTTGGATCTTCCCCTTATACAATGATGAAAAAATATACAGAACAATGTACCTTGAGAGAGATAAAAGATTAAATCCCTTGGCCTTGTTGTCCTATAGGTAAGACCACCCTTATGGTTCACCTTGATCTTGTGGGTATGTGGGTTGTTTTATTGTGACCCCCTTGGTTGACTCATGGTTCTTTATCTTACTTAGCACTCTTCTTATGTGTACCTTGATTATGATGACTCTTACCTTATGCGTTTTATTATAAGATCCTTTAACCATTTACTTTATGGTTGGACCATTTGTTGTTTATGGTTTTTGGACCATTTTATGTTTGGTCTTACCTTATGGCAGCCTTAGGACCCTTGGTACATTAGTGACTATCCTAAGTCTTTTCTATTTTATGATTTTATTTTTATAAAATCATTTGACCATTTACTTTATTGTTTGGACCTTTGTTAATTCCGTTAATCCTTTTGTGGTTAACCTTGAACCTTATAAAAATCATTCTTGAGCTCATATAACCCCCCAAGGCCTAACTGCCAAATTTGGTCATTCCAGCTTTGGAGGTAGCAGGAGAAAAACTCACCGATTATTACTCGGCTAAAGACAAAGAATAATCGACAAGGGAAAAAAACTCCTTGGAATACCTTATTTGATTGTTAAGTCTAAGGGAACCGAGCCACTCAAGACCCCCTTACTAGCACATTTTATTACAAACCCCATAGGGTATGGTCATTTCGACAAAAAATAAAAAAGGCTAGCCAAAACTGGCTAATTTTGGAACAAACCGAACTTCTGAACTTTGGAAACGCACATGCAGCATGTTCCATAATTGGGGGCTCACTGGAAATCCACTAAGTACAGAATTAGTGGATAACATCTGGCTCGAACTGCGTGATGTGTGCTCGATCTAGTATTTTATGCAAGGAGAGCATACGAGAACACCAAAATCTTCGGTTTCTATATCTTGTAAAAACATCTCAACTTGACAAGAAAACCTTAGTAGCACAAGTTTTATGAAAAAGAGCCAATGAACCAAAAGTTGTTTTATTCAAAGGAATGACAAAACTTAACTAAAATTTTATTTATTCCCGAGTACAGAGAGAAAATGCTAAAAGTAAATGCTCACTTTAAGGAGCCTATTTTTCTATTCTAAGCATGATATAAAAATGTTAGGTGTAATAAAAAATCCAATGTAGCCACCTAAGCTTTTTATTAATGTAAAAAGGTTTCTCCTTGTCTTTGGTTACCAGCCAAAACAAGTATATTTTATTCATAAAATGCAAACCTGCGTGATAATCCAGAATGGGTAGGCTGGATGGGAAATCATAGGCATGAATAATGTTGTCAAACTTCTTCCTGAAATGGTAGGTGCTCGCCCAGGATACTTCTATCTATGACTAGATAGGACTGATATACAAATCGACATGATGAGGCAGGTCGACTACACCATCATATTGATCATCAAGGCTTATCGAATGATAACTCATTGTATAAGCCCCCAACTGCTCCAAATCATAAGGAACCTCTATACATGAAGATGATGGCTGAGAAAAAACTTCAACTAGTTGCACCCCATTTGATTCTTCATTGCATTGCTTCTCCAAGTTCTCATTACAGATACTCAAATACAACTCTGATTGATCATATGAAAACTCTAACTGTTTTTCTATACAACTTTCATAAGTCTTAGAAGAAACACTCCCCTTGTTGGATGCATCATAGATTGGACTTCCACAAATTTCTGAACAAACATTCCCCTCGCTAGACATATCATAGATGGGATTCTCAAAAAGATCATCCCCATCTATGTCAGATTTGATAGAGTGTTCATCACTGGTATGAAGTCCCTGGCTATCTTCATCCTCCTTATGATCATAACAATCCTTTTCAAAAAGCTGGGTTTCAAAGATATCATAAGGGTCCCAACTTTCCAAATATTCGTCATGAGGTGGAGAGCACGGAGGATTGTCATCACACAAAACTTCAAAGATTGGATCTTCTAATAAAGTCTCGTAGTCATCATCCATGTCAAATGTAAGGGATCTCTTCATCACTTATATCATGCTCCTTACTATACTCTCTTGCTTGAATCCAGGTTTTTGTGGTGACCCGATGGAGCTGTCTTACTGTGTTGACGTACTCAGGCTCACTTGAAAACTGTTCACTATCATTTGACTTGGGAAGACTATGCTTTAAGATTTGACGGGCCATGTAACAAGTGGATTCTTCGTGAAGGACTTCGCAGGCTCTGCAATAAGGAATGACTTCCTCAACCATGTTGATAGGATCTGGTTGATTAGGGGGCCTTCTATCTTGTGGGGCTTTTTTCAGAACCCAATTTCCCTTGTGAGGAAAATTGTTTTGACTAGTTCGAGCCCTTTCTACGTTTATCACCTGATTTCGCATCTTTGCATAATTGGCTTGTAAAGCCTCCATCTTATCATTCATTTCCTTTATTTTCTTGTCATAAGTCTCCTGCATGCGGTGGGTAGAATCCTTAGCTATAATCTCCTTTTGCTTAGGAGGGATAAGGGCCCTTGTGTAACCGGGAATGTTTGATTTACCTGAAGAGTACGTATTTCGATCGATTTTGATTTCCATTTCCTGAGCTATCAATAGAGTGGCAGGGTCTTTGTCTCTGAGTTGGTACTGCATTTCTCCACTAAGTGCTTCAATGTAGTAGACTAAGATGGACCGAGCAGTAGGCTTGTAGTCAGTATGGATGGCATTCATCAGATATGTGAATTTCTTGTTGAATTCATCCATTGTTTCATTCTCGCCTCTTTTGATGGTAGTTAAAGCAGCTAACTGATGGCGAGGTTCTTTATTTTCTCCAAACTTGTTGGTGAAAGCCATTTTGAAGGTTGTAAGGGTTGCAAAGGAGTTATCTGGCAAATTGTTGAACTAGTTGCTAGCATCTCCGTCCAAGGAAAGAGCAAAGAGCTTCATATACACATCTTCGTGTTTATGAGCAGGATCACTGATATAAGCGCTAATACATCTGGAGAAGTTCATAAGATGAAGACTTGCATTGATGGCATCAGTGCCAATGAACATGGGCAGTTTGTCTACAACTTCGTTTGGTAGATTGTGAGGTTGACCTGCTATCTGAGTGATGTTAAGAGGACTAAAATATTCACCCATTATATCAGACAAACAATTATTATTTTCAATGAAAAGACTATGGATGTCTGAAATAGACTCAGATCCAAGATTCTCAAGGATTCTACGAGAAGCTAACCTATTTTGTTTCCTCCTATAAACTTGTTCAGGTTTAGGGATGAATTTAAGTAGGCCTACATAGTTTCTTCTTGTTGAATACCTTGGTGTGATTATTGACAGTGGAGTCGCCATATGGATTTAAGTTTAAAATCAGAGGTGTTCAAACTAAAATCTAAGGATTTGTCCCCAACAACGGTGCCAAAAATGTTGCCCGCCGATGTGCACACCGTCAACCGAAAATCTTTCGAACGACTGTCTCCCGGCAAAAGGGAGAGGTGCGGCCTTGGGGGCTAGCAAAGAGTCAGGTGCAGTCACCTGATCCAGTCTCCTCCATTTAGGGAAACTCCTAACGAAGCCAAGGGGGGTAGTCCCTATGGAAAGTTACTAAGGTTATTAGTTGATGGTTTGTTTATTAAGTTTTTAGGAGTTTTTGATAAACACTTACAACAAACAGAACCAAGTGAACATGTGTGAGTAAAATGGAAATGAATAATCTCTTGACAATTACATAGCTAAAACAAAGCATTCATGATATAAATCAATAGATAATTTAAACGGTGCAATGCTTTAGACAGATAATAAGCAAGTTAAACTGAAGACCAGTGCCAAATAGGGTGCAAGAGATTGTTTTGCGAGTACTTCTTGGTAAGTTTTAATGTAAGTTTTTAAAGGTGAGTTGATCATTACAGGGAAGTGGATCTCCAAGATATACCTTGCGGTATTGGAGATATGTCCGGAATTTAGGCTTTGGTGGCTCCGTACAAAGACATGTTGGCTGTCATGTAAATTTTCCTTTAATATTCAACTAGTGCTAAACAGTGCATGCAAAAATCAACTGATAACCACACATGAATATCTTTTACAGTATGCAGCGGAATTAAAAACCGAGAAATAAATCACAACATCACATCACGATATTGACACTATTATTTTGGGTATGGAAACCCCCGGAAAAACCCAAGATGGGAAAATCGGTGCAGCAGTCAGATATAGATTTTATTATGAGAAAATATGGATCTTTTACAATCATTACAAATTCACCCAAACCTAGCGAATGCAGTACTCGGCAGAATCACTGGGAAAATCCCAGCTAAACCTCAACACCCCCTTGTGTGAGTGTACGGCCCAGCTGTATGAAGCTCGATGATCCTGTTGCTTGCTCCTTCGTCTTCTCGGCTAAATCCTCTTTCTGACTTTCTCTCCTTGTCTGTATCTTGTCTCTATCGGAATACAAGTGTGTTCTCTCCACCAATTGATCTCTCTTTTATAACTTTAGGTAAAGCGAAAATCCTAATTTCACTTTCACTTTAACTAGTGGTAAAGCAAAAACCCTAATTTCACTTTCACTTTAACTAGTGGTTCACTAAAGTTAATTTAGATCACTTTAATTTATTTTCTAAAGTAAACTTAGGAAAAGTGAATTAAATACAACTGGTTTCTTATTTTAAGTCTTTTGCATGCAAGAACACATGCATGCAGGAATACCTTCCTTGTTGCCGCTAGTTTAACATGCCAAAGTCCCAAGGGCATGTTCAACACTACGCCAACCAGGGATGTAGTTTAGTGGTGCCCCCAAGATCTAAGTACAGTGGTTCTAGCTTCCCCAGGCGGAATTTTCCCACAAAAAATCTAACTGAAGTGCCGGATTTTCACTATCTTTGTTAGGTGGTTACTTTTATTAGGTAGACCTGGATTAAAATGTGAGAATTGGACAAGTCTACGGCTGCTTCTGGGTATCCCAACTAGGTAGAGCATACATAGCGTAGCACAAATATTTATTCCGATTTTAATTAGATGTGAAGATTGTAACAACCCTCCAACAGAGAGCACTCTTCATCTGTCTTATGGCGAGATTCAAGAGATTTATATGAAAGTTTAAACAGTACAGTTAAGCTAAAACAAGAAATAAAGACTCTCCAACAGAAAGCGCTCTTGACTTGCTTTTCAGCGAAGTTCAAGAGACTTTGGGTTCATTTTATAAAACAAGTTAGAAAACGAGAGAAATAAAGTACTACTAATGCAAGATATATGTTGGCCAAACTTATGCGTCTCTTTTTTGATCAACCTCCACTAATCGGCAAAGCCTTTGGGTGGTGGTGAGAGCATAATTCGTGGCAACGAAGAATGGTTTGATGTTTGAATTACTTTTGCAAAAATAAAACAATGAATTAAACAGTGAAATGTGAAAGAAGTATACACCTTGCACTTAAAACGTGAGTGTGTGAAGTGGTGGGGTTAGAAAAAGCAATCTCACGAAAAATGACAAAAGACGCAAATCCCCCTAGGGGGGATGGGATGTGGGTGCTGGTTGCCCCACTGCTCTCGTTTAATTCTTTTACAAATTTTATGATGAAGATGGAGTGCTTCTTAGTCCAATGAACTTTGATCTAGGAGCTTACAATGGTGCATCAAGAAACTATATCAAAGTGGGTGTCCCCCGACTTGTTCTGAGGCCTCCTTGATGATCTTGGTCACTCCAAAACTTGACTTTTATGCGCAGCCCTGCTAAAAACCAGCGAGCTAACAATGTTATAAAATGATGGGAAAGACACTGCAAAAATAAAATAATTTGAAAAATTTTGTATTTAAAAAAATTTTGATTTTTTTTTGCATGTAAGCACAAATTCTTAGCTTTAGATCTAATCCAATGATGAAGTTCTTCTGAAAACAAATCAGATCTAAATGCTTAAAGAATACAAGATCGAAATACTAAGCAAGAAAGAACAAATCTATTTCTTAAGCATAATAGAAAACGTAACCGAGAAAGAGAGAGGTTTTGAGTTTTTATCGAAAGAAGCGGTAACAACTACTCAAGCTTGATTCTCTTGGAAAACTTGGAAGTTTGAATGTGAGACCACAAGTGTTTTGCTCTAGATCCAAGAAAAGGAGATGCAGCTGAGCTCAAACTTTCACTCGAAATTGTGATCTGCAAACAAAAACTATCATACTTGCAACAAACATATTAGATCTGGTACTACTCATGATTAGAAACCAAAAAAGCATGAGCTATAACTTAATAAAACATGCCTTCTTAAATCGCTAAGAGTAAAGAGTAGGTAAATAAATTGACAACTGCAAATATTTACTGTAGGTGCTCTAAGATAACCTTCTAAGCCAGATTGATTATGAAAGAACAAAGCATGACAGAAATGCAACCATATCGCCTTATCCACCAAAAGTATGCACCCACAGAATCACATTCATAAGCCTCGAAATCCTTCAAATTTATTCAAATAATAACAATAGAGTACATGAGTAGAGGTTTCTTGCTTCCGTACTGAATGAGCAAGGAGGACCTTTATTTATACAAAAAAGGGAGTAGCAGCCCAACCCTAGCGTGAGCATGAGGAAGGAGGGCGCATCTCTAAGGAGTCTGAAGCTCTGATATGTTGACAGGAAGATGAACTGAGGTCTGACTGAGTTCTGGAGTAATGAGAGGGGGTGAGGTGGCCTCCACCCAAGCAAGACGCCCACCCTCTGTCTTGGTTTTATCACCAATCCAATCAGAACAGGCTACAAAAGGTAATTCGCCCACATGAGGAAGAGAGGCACAAATCTTGAGGGAGAGTTAACTCCTGCACTTCGATATTGACCTGGCTCAGTTGGGATTTGATTGGAATCATCCCTGATCTTCTGTGCCGAGCTAATTAGCCCTTTATTTTATTCAATTTGCTCTTTTTGGAGGTATTTTGATTTTCTCCATTTAATTAAAAAAATGATTATTTTAATTAAATATTCCTCATTTATTGATTTTGAGAAAATATTTAATTAAGAGAAAAATAATCATCGTAAACTTAGGATAATTGTGTCTAGAGGTTAAATGAGTGTTTTGACTTAAAAAAAAGTATTTATTTGCCAAAATCCACCTCTTGACCGCTTAATTACAATGTTCCCCCAAGGTTCCGGCACGGCGGGACGCGGGTTTGGGGAGATGCACATTCGGGACGTGTGGAGACCACCCCCAAATTTTAGAGAAATTCAGCGGGGACGGCGGGACGCGATAGTCATACAAATTTTAAAAATATTAAAAATATTAAAAATATAAATCCCAACAATAACAAACATTCATCATTCTAGAATCTGCAACCATGCAATGTAAATGCAAAATTCAAAGTTCAAACACATTACAGGATTCATCAAGATTATCATTATATTAATAATAATTTATAAATCTATTATGTATCAATATGAATCTATGATTAACATGCACATCATATTTGATAATCTTCAGATTTGACTTTTAAGTTTTAAAGTTTTAAGTGATTGAAAATGAATCAATGATACTAGAATCTAGATAGTATGATCTTGCACGTCAACAAAATAATTAAAGTTTTAATCTTTAATTTTAAACAGACATTGCAAATTGCAATAAATTTAAAATGACTAAACTAGTAAACACTGAACAATAAACAATAACACTAAATGGCAAAGACATTGAAATACTAAATACTAAAATAGTAAATTAAGATTGCTCAAAAATAGGAAAGAGTCAAAGACTTAGTCATCGGTATGAATAATAACTATAGTCTATAAATAGAGTCCAAGCTATAATGAATTATTTAAATTTTTTAAACGTTTTATTTTTAGTTTTTGATTTTTTTTTAATGTTTAAAAACTTTATAAATAATATATAAATATTAAATAATATCAGTGATATTATATAAGTATAATCAGTTTATAAAATTTATAATTTTAATGAATTATTTAAATTTGTTTAACTTTTTTTTTTAAATTAAGAAAAAAAATTAAAAAAATCGAAAATATCCTTAGGAAGTCTAGGCGAAGTTTCGGAGTTTTGGAGTTTTGGGGCGGGACGCTAGGAAGTCCCCCCAAGTTTCGCTGAGTTTCGCCACCCACTGAAACGTTTCGGTCTGCGTCTCGCCAAGTCTTGCCAAAACGAGGACGTCCCGAAACGTTTTGGGCGGAGTTTCGGAGTCCCCGGGACGCCCGAAACGCTGAAACGCGTCCCCGCCCCTCCGGGACGCGTCCCCTTGTAACACTGCTTAATTACTACAATTTGAAAATTTTCAATTAAACCACAGGAAAAATGGCTTAAGTGATTGAAAAATTTAATTATTTGTCTATAGTAAAAAATAAAAAAGTAAAAAATCAGAGGACGTCTGAGAAATTTTTTTTCGGACAATGTTTTAATGCATTTTGGGACCTAGGAAATGACCACAGAACATACCAATAGTGTCTAGTAGGTTCTTATTTTAATGTTGGATTCTAATAACCCCCCCAGGCCTAACCGCCAAATTCAGGCATTCCAGCTTTGGAGGTAGCAGGAGAAAAACTCATCGATTATTACTCGGCTAACGACAAAGAATAATGGACAAGAGAAAAAATTCCTTGGAATACCTTATTTGATTGTTAAGTCTAGGGAACCGAGCCACTCAAGATCCCTCTACTAGCACACTTACAAACCCCATGGGGTATGGTCATTTCGACAAAAATTAAAAAAGGCTAAGCTAGAACCGGCTAACTCTGGAACAAACTAAACTTCTGAACTCTGGAAACGAACATGCATCATGTTCCATAACTCGCGGCTCACTGAAAATCCACGAAGTGCAAAATTAGTGGATAACATCGAGCTTTTCAAGTTTCTACTTCCAAGAACACCTTTGCTTGTAATCTTTCTTGTGCAAAGATTTTTAAGTTGATGCAAGTATTTAGTTTGAAGGGATGGCTGATCTAGGTTAACTCCTCCAACTTTCAAGCAAATTTTGAAGACCATAGTCCCTCCGCTTTTCACTTGCAGATTCCATGGCCCAAATATTCCCAGGCTTCCAGCATTCTTTCTCTCTCTCTCCTTCAATTTAAATCAAACTTTCCCCTTTGGTTACGGTTACTCACATGCTTTAGTGAATTAGTATTTCTTTCAAAAGAATATATAAAGGCTGAATTATTTAAGCATGTACCTAGATCTAGAAGCATAAAGTGATATTTCTGAAGTAGATCTAGGTTGATTAAGTACTTAGGCTTATTGTTTATCATTTAAGTATTTAAATT
Organism: Pseudotsuga menziesii; assembly: GCA_001517045.1. Lineage (NCBI taxonomy): Eukaryota > Viridiplantae > Streptophyta > Pinopsida > Pinales > Pinaceae > Pseudotsuga > Pseudotsuga menziesii. Next base: position 439,914 of record LPNX010078997.1, on the reverse strand, counting down.
TTTATGTTTCTAATGTTTTTTTTGGCACATTTGGTGCATTGCAAGTGGCTGGTTTTTCACTTTTGTTAACAAGACAAAGGGAAGTGCTACAGGAAAATTGAAGATCTAGGCAATCAAAGGCCTCCCGGAACAACCTTCTTCTTTCCTTCGTCATTCCTAAATCTTGTAAGCTTTTGGATCCAGATTTGTAAGGACCATTGGCATCGACCTTAAGCATTGTAAATACCGTAATAAAATAATTTGGGTAGGCTTCTTCAGATCCCACTTCCCATCCCCCCTGGGGGGTTTTGTGCCGGTGTCATTTTTCGTAGTTGGTTTTTTTATTTAGTTTCCTTTTGCAGAGTAGTATACTTTGATCATATATATTTGTTATATCTTTACCAAATCAAAAGTAATACAAACACTAACCCCACGACTTCCCAAGTTACCCGAAAGGGGAAATAGATGCGTGGTAGTATTAATTTGAAAACTCTTGATTGTTTAGTTTTGTTGCCAACTTTTTTGTACCATAGTTGGATTAGCTGAAGAGCCGCCAGTTGACAAACATGACAAATGTTTGATCCAGTGTATCACATGATCCGCCTTTGTGTCTAGCCAGTTTTGGTCAGTCAGTTTTTGTTTTGAATAATTATGACCATGGCCCCGCGGGGTTTGTAATAAAATGTGCTAGTAGGGTGTTTTGAGTGGTTCGGTCTCCTAAGACGTAGAATTTCAACTAAGGTATTCCAGGGAATTTTTTGCCCTTGAAAATTATGCTTTGCCTATAGCCGAGTATAATTGACGAGGTTTTCTCTCGCTTCCTCCAAAGCTGGAATGCCCGATTTTGAATTCTGGGCCTTGAGGGGTTATTAGAGCCCAACTGAGTATATATAAACCTACTAGATATTGTTAGAATAGACTATGGTCATGTCCTAAGTCACTAGGACCCTCAAGATTTTTTTTGAAATTTTTTTACCAGATGTGTCAAAATTTTTATTTTTATTTTTTTAATTTTCCCTAAGTTTTTAATTAAATGTTTCCATAATTTAAATGAAAAAATTCAATTTGTAATAAGTTAGTCATCCGGAACCCAAATTCAGTGATTGAAGGCTCTAACCTTAAGCCAAAAATCATTCATGACCAGCCAGCTAGCAAGCACCAAGTTTCAGATTATCATTCGACCACATAACTCATATTTTCTCAAAAAAGTCAGTGTTGGGGAAAATATTGATTAATTCATAAAAAATGATTATTTTGGAGAAAATCCAAATCTCTCCAAATTAATCCGAATTCAGCGAAATGAAATGCAGAATGACATGGCATCAGGGATTAATGATGATTGGAGTTAACAGGAATTGGCTTCAGTCAGCATTCAGTGAGTACTCAAGACACCTTCAGTTAGCAAATTCGCCCTCTTCCTCTAGCTCACGAATTGGATGAGGTGGAGAGTATTCATTGGTTTGGTGATGTGTTCAAGGTTGAGAGTTGAGTGCTCTCCATATCTCGTGCTAACCCTAAGGGTTTGGTTCCTCTCACACCTACTAGCAGCTACCACAAAGCTCTCACGTGTGCTCTCTTGAGCCTCACGCCTCCTCCCTTATGTTCACGTTAGCTGACGTGGAGAGTTATTATTTGATGGAAGTTGGGGTTTAGGGTTGGGTGTGGGGGCACCTTGCCTAGGTGGAGGTCTCCCCTCACTCTGAACTCCTCATCTTTAGGTTTGGACTCTGAGTTATGTGCCAAGCTGGCTAGGTCTGGGTTTTTTGGTTTTAGGGTTTTGGTCTTCATTCATTGTATAAATAGAGGCTCTTTCAGCTCTATCAGGTGTGGATTTTTGTGTACAGAAACTCTAGTGAAACTTTGTAAATGCTTGTTGCTTTAATGCAACCTTTGTAATAAAATTAAGGCTTTGGAGGCTCATATGGTGTGACATTGTGGATGAATGCACTTGATGGATGAGGTGATTTTGTTCCAACTCTTATCTTTCTTGTCTATTTAAGATTATGAATCTATGCTTTAGAAGGTTTCTGTAAGCACATGAGAACATGTATTTGTGGTTTGCAAGTTAGCTGTTTATTGCTTTACTTTTAGAAATTGAAAAGAAGCATTGTTTATTCAGTCATATTTCATGCTACTTTATATTTCAATTTGTGAACAATACATGATCTAATCCATTGTTTGGCAAGTCTATGAGTTGATTTTTTGCAGATCAGTGCATCCAACCAAGCAGAAGTTCAAGCTTAGCTGCATCCTCTTCTCTTGGAGTCAATTACAAACTTTCGACAATTGCATGCTTTACGAGATCCAAGTGTCCTTAAAAAGATCCATAGGTTTGACTATTTTCTCTTTGCTTTTATTCATTTTTCAAAATAAAAGTTTCTGAATTTTTTGGGTTAGGCAAGGTTTGGGATAAAGTGATCTATCATTCACCAAACCGTATGCTCTTGTTGGCTGTCCTCTCTTGAGTTTGCAGCCTTCTTTCACTTCTATTTTGCAGCCTCATTCTTCACCTCTTTCGCTGCCCTCTTTTCCTCTTTTCCCTTATAGTTTGCAGCCCTCTTTTGGCTTGAGTTTGCAGCCCTATTCACCTTTTTGCAGCCCCTTTTTTGGCCTTAGTTTTCAGCCTTCTGTCTCTTCTTTTGCAGCCTTCTTTGCCTTGTTTGCAGCCCTCTTTTCACCTTAGTTTTCAGCCTTTTTTTGACATTAGTTTTCCCTCTCTTTCCCCTTTTGTCTTCTCTTTTCCATAGCTTCTTCTTCTTTCCACTTTCCTCCAGTTTCAGTGTAGAAGTTTGGTTTATTTTTTGATTGAGTTTATAGATTTAGTTTTATTTTTGGACTAACATTATAACAAGTTAGTGTTCAAAGCTCTCATTTTCAGGCGGTTCAAAAAGATCCCAAAGGCCATAAGCAAGCAAGGAGCAAGCAGAGAGCCAAAAAGACCAAAACACCTCCCTCTTCTTTCTTCCCTTTCTCACCTTTGCTCATTCAAGAAGAGGCTAAGCACATCAAAAAATTGTAAAAAGTTAATAAAGAGCGAGTGGGATTACGGCTCCCACACCCCTTTTCCCCCATTTGGGGGAAGCTTATATCGTCCCTTTGTCATGCTTGTATTTTTTGTTTAATAAACTGCTAAAGGTAGAATAGGATAGAATAATTTCATAATCATTAGAAGTTTGTTTTTCATTAAAGTAAGGTAGTTTTTTTTCTGATTAGTTTATCAGTCATAAAATATAAAAGTAAAAATGTTTCTTTGTTTATTTACTTAGCTGATTGCAAAGTTTGTTTATTTTTTTTGATATAATTTTAATTACCCCCATGCTTTCTCGATTAGGACCTAAAAAGCTTGAAAGAGACTCTTGGGTAGTTTAGCTTTCTTTTTCTTAAGGTTTAATCAATTAATTAATTAAGTCTTTTGAACTTGTCATAACTCAAGTCAAGAGCACTCTCTATCGGAGAGCATAGTTAGACTTGTATATCCTTGCATTAGGCATTTAGATTACCTAAGTCTCTTGAACCTTTGTCATAAGACAAGGTCAAGAGCGCTCTCTGTCTGAGAGTCTTAATTAATCGATTTAATAAAATTTGCAACTCACCCCCCCGAAATTAATTAACTTCATTGTCTCCTTGTCGAAGTATGCTCTGATCAACTTCAAAATCAGAGTACCCAGAAACGACATTGGATTTTTAATCTTGCAAGAGAAACACAATAAAATTTAAACCCCATAACCAATGCACCGGCGTTGTAGAGAATTTCTTAAGTTCTTCTTAGTAGAGGCGTCGGAACTCCCCGCTATCTAAGCTTCTCAGCTAGCTAGTCAATCTTCGCGATACCAACCAGGGATACTGGGCGGGCTGTCATGTCTTCAACAGATTAAACTTGGAACATTCTCCCGGCTCTTGACAAACCTTCATTGACACCATAAGCAAGACCACTTAAAACATTTAAAATATACCAAGAGCACTTGCACAAATTAATATTCACTAGCTTTATTTCAAGACTTGCTGTTAATTTCTTTACGCATTGCAGTACTTTGACTCCATAAGGCACTGGCTTATTATTTTATGCATAATTGTTATATCTGTATCATTTGTCTTTGGAACTTTTTAATTTATATCTGTGAATGCATCTTTATAAAGTCTTGAATTATTGTTCATCTTTTAATTCTCTTGGTAGCAACATGGATTACTTTATCTTATGCGTCAAGTTCATAATAAACAAACACATTTAATCACCATAACTCCTAAACAACACCCATCCGCATCTGCAACCTTTTTAAACATTTTAACAACTTAAGAGCCATAGAAACTCTATTGTAGGGACTACCCCCCTTGGCTTCGTTAGGAGTTAGCCTAAACGGAGGAGCTAGGAGTAGGTGACAGTACCTGGCTCTGTGCTTGCCCCCAAGGTCACACCTCTCCCACTTTCTTGAGTGAGGAGACAACTTTCGGAAGATTTCTGCTTCTGGTGTGCAATCGACGGACAACAAGTTCTTTGTGTTACTTTTCATTTATCATCTTAAAATTAACCCCTCATTGCTTTACCTATCGAGGTTCATTTGAACCGAAAGGGATTCTTGGAGGTTTATTTTTATATTTTTAACAAACAAACATAGTTTTTAAAATCCTTAAAATCAACAAGACTCTGTTGTGTATGCTCTGCACTGCTATGGTTCGATCGAACAGTTGGCTGCATAAAAAACAACAAGGGTGGCTAGTTAAGATAGATTCACATTTGAACTAACCCCCCAGGGCAAAAATCCCACGGCTCGAATTAATCCATTGTGGGGAAAGTTCACAGAGGAAGCAGGAACAACTGGGTAGTGACTTCGGGATACTGTCAGGCTACACTCTTGTTGGTGTATTGTTGAACACATCCCAGAGACTTCGATCCAGCCCACATATTCCTCGTGTAGAATCACATCACATTAAGGGTTTTGGACATACTCTGCATACCGTCAAGTAAATTCGGAGTTCCCTTCCCCCCTAATCTAATTCACTCATTTATTCACAATAAGCTAATACTGACCAAGAGCATTTGCAACACATTTCTCAGCACTACAACAACACTTTCGTATTTCGACTCCATTTTTGGAACTGGTATTTTTTATCATACAATCATTTGCTTCAATATCATTTATTTATCATGTGTTAAGATAATCTATATGTTGTTGTGCTTACAATTCTTATTGCAATATCTTGTTTCAGTACTTTCATCAAAACTACTAAATAACTTACTCGATCACAAATCATCACACTAAGCCTTAACAACCTTAGAAATTAATAGGGTCTAACCCCCTTGGCTTCGATTAGGAGTTGGCCTAAATAGAGGAGTCAAAAACAAGGTGACAGCTTTGACTCAAGACTTGCCCCCAAGGGGACGTCGAGTTGCTTGAAGATTTCTGCCATGTTCCCCCCCAGGTGTGTGAAAGGTGGCAACACCTCCAAAGATTTTTATTAAAAATGCCCAAATGGCTGAAAAATTACAAAGCTAATGAAAATGGGAACACAATGGAAGCAAGAGCGAGCAAGAGCATGAGAGAATAAGAGATTGTGTCATCCAAATAAAGGGGGAAACCTCCTTAAATAGGAAAATAGTGAGGAGAGAGCCCAAGTGCATGATTTCCATTTTCCATAATGAGAGAGTGGGAGCTCAAACACAGGGGTGCACTTCTCTTGCGGGCGCCTTCGTTGATCTAAAAACCAAATAAAATGGGGAAACCCCCTCGTTCCCCCCGTCTAATGTTTTTAATCTTCATTCTAGGGCCAAAGGGGGGGACACCTTACTTTGACTTATCTTTTATTTTCTCAATTTTCATGAAGAGGGAGGTCGCCCCCCTAGGGAGGCAACTTCAATCTTGTGATACACTTGCATGGGGGAGGGGGTGGTTTGCCTCTAATGTCACCTTAAGATCATAACTTAACATTATGAAATGATATTTCCACTCCCTAAGTGACTATAAGCACTTTTCCAAAATTTGCCTAACTAATTATTTGTTAGTGTTGCACAGGGACTCGCCCCCCTCGCTCCCCATGCCTTGCAAGCTTGGGGGCTCCTTCCAAAACATTTTCCCTCATCCCCAATTTGGTGAAACTTGGGGAAACGCATGGGGGAGCTCGTCCCCTTGTTTTTAAGCGTGCATTGGTGAAGTAGGGGGCTCCTAGGCACTCCAGTAGTAATGGTAATGTTAAATACTTAAATTTTTAACATTACCATTAATTGTTTCAGGATGTTTGAGAGTGGTTCCAACCTAAGTCACACGGTTCGGGTTCGAGTTCGGGTTCGGCAAGGATTAGGTTTGATTCAGGTTCGAATTTTCCGATGAGGTTCGGATGAGGTTCGACTATATATCTATAAACTTTCTTCATATACTCCCCTTTAACTAATTTTCTACACCCCATGGCCCATAGGATTCAAAGCACTTAGGTCACTATTCATAATTTCGTCGTATATACTTTGTTGTTTATGACATTTCTGCTTACAGATTTGAACTTCTCAGAGTAGGTTTTTGTGGTTTAACAACGGATTTACATGCTTCCCAAAGTAGTAGTTTGTTCTTAGAGGTAAATTTATGTTCTTACTTGTTGTTTGGTGTGTTCTATGTAGACTACAGGTCTGCTATTTCAAATTACAAGAGCATTTATTTTATAGACAACATTAATAAATAGAGAGCATTTAATCTATAGACATCATAAATAAATCAAGAGCATCTAATTTATAGACAACATTATATTTATAGATAACATAAATAAATAGAGAGCATTTAATTCATAGACAACATAAATAAATAGAGAGCATTTCATTTATTGGTGTTGTGTGTGTTTTTTTTTTAATTTGAATTTTTTTTTCAGAAAAAAAATTGAACCTTGAAATTTTTTAGCCTTTAGGTTCGGCTTGAGGTTCGCCTTTAGGTTTGGGTCCGGCTTGAGGTTCGTCTTTAGGTTCGCCTTTAGGTTCGGGTTCGGCTTTAGGTTCGACATTAGGTTTGCCTTCAGGTTCGGGTTCGGCTTCAGCTTCGACATTAGGTTCGTCTTTCAGGTTCGGCGAACCTGAACGAATTTCAAATTTTTTTTGAGGTTCGCCAAACCTCGAACCTCAAGGATTAGGTTCGGCGAACCCTGTGACTTAGGTTCCAACCTCATCGAAGTTCATATGCAAAAAGTAGAATTTTAGATCCCATTCAGAATTCAACAGACTTAACAGTTTTTAGGATTTTAGTATTGCAACGTTTCCACTGGAGTTTATCATGTATAATGTTAAAGGATTGCCATTTAATCAAGCACATCAACCTCTCTATTTACCTTGATGTTGGTGGTGTTGATTGTTCTCCTCTATCATGACCTTAATCAAAATGCACCCTTTAGTCAAGAAAAATCACTTATTAAGCATGGATTTTTTTTCTAATTCTACCTTAGTTTAGTGCTTGGTTTAGGAAGTTTCATCAAAATTGTAGGGGTGTTGAGTAATGCGAGCAAAGGGTGTTATTGATGAATAGGCTTAATAGTTCACTCTTGCATAATTGTATGTTGGACTTGAAATCCTCAAATAATGCGATGCCCTCTGGAATCATGAAGAAATAGGGTCCTCTGATCACACTTCCCCATTACAACATCTATGCCATGGATTTACACAATGTTGAAGTGTGTTGAATCATTGAAGAATTAGACTGTATTTACAGGGAGCAACTTAAACTACATTTATAGAGGATGAATTGTTATTGCCGAGGTTTATAATATTATTATATTTTTTATAATTTTTATGACCTCGACGTCTCCCCGTCCCCCCCTAAATTTCCCTAAACTTTCGGGGTGGTCTCCACACATCCCCAACGTGTGTTTCCACGCTCTCGCGTCTTGGAAACTTGAGGGAACATTGTTATTTGCCAATTTTTTTTATTTCCTTGATTGACTTAGGAAAACGTGTCCAAAACCTTAGCAAAAGTTGTCCAAATGACTTCAAACTTGGCCTAAGGGTGTAGGGGGTCTCATGCCATTGATTTTGAGTACTCGCATCCCTATTTATGGGCATTAGGTGCCACATAACCCTCTTTATATTACAACTTTTTTATGCTAAGGGACATTTTTTAATCACCAAAAACTAAAAAGCCTAAGAAAAACTTAATAAAATTCTGCAAGACTCCAGATAATGTGTAGAATGGTAATATAGAACATTCCTTGACCTTAATCACCCCATGGACTCGATCATTAGAACACCTTTCACCAATTTGGAGGAAACTTTGAGTGAAAAACTTAGATAATTAAAATCACTTAAAAGGAATTTTAATTATCTAAAGAAAAAAACAATCGATGAAAGGACTTCCCTAAAAGTCCTAGGAAACTAAGTATTACAAAATTTGACCCTCATGTTGACATATCCTTACAAAATTCCCCCGTAGGGATGTGGAAATTTCATGGAGAAAAGATGAGAGGAGAAGTAGGAACAACTCCCTCGCTTGAAAAAATTTGTCAAGTACATCTTTCTCGTCTTCAAGGTACATGGTACATGGTTTCCCACCTAGTTGGTTAGGTGGTCAACAAAAATCAACCTTGGTATGCTTGCAAAGTGCACACCCTCTACATATATCCTGTTACTTAATGTTGAACTCTAGAAGACCTGTGACTATCTCTTTAAGAATAGGTAATGCACTATGATGCAAGTGCCCCATCCCCTTGTGCCATAATTCATGCAAGTTGTTTATGTTATGAAGTAGGGCTCGAACATGTTAACCCTGTAAACTGTATAAGTTTCCTTCTCTAACCTCAATCATTTGAATTGATTTTGGGATAGACTCCTTCAGTTTGATAAGAACTTGCTAGTTCTTGAACTCTATTGCAAAGCGATTATCTTCCACAACCAAAATTGAAAGAAAATTCTTCTTTAGAGTCTGAGACATGGAACAAACAAGACATTGTCAATGTCTAAACAATTATGTGATTGGAGTTGGAAAGGAATGGTACCAACTCCTACTATTAGATACTTGGCATCATTACCAAGCTCAACTTGAACTCTTGAGACGTGTTCTCTTAGACTTGAAAATAAATCTCAAGCTAATGTCATATGCATAGATACTCCATTGTCGGCATACAAAGCATTCCTCAGAACTATGCTGGTAAAAGGGCGAGATATCATTGGGAAATATTTCTCAAGTATGGAAGAAAACTCGTTCATTTGAGTTTTAACTGAGGTTGCTACCTGATTTTGTTGTTGCTTCCCTTTACCCTTCTGTAGATACCATGATGCATAATGGCCATACTTGTGACATATGAAGCACTTGATTTTCCTCAAGTCGTTCTCCCTGGTTGTGAGGTTGACTCCTCACTTTTTACGTTACCCTTGATAAGTCCTTTACCTTTTCCCTTCTTTGTTTGACCAAATAGGTCATGGTCATTGTTACCTCCCTGTTTGTTGGCCTTCGGCCCAATTCAAGTTTTCTCTTGTATACAGTCATCCCATAGCCTTTTCTAGGAGGAAAGATTCTTATGAGGACAAACTCCTTGGACAAATGTTTCCCATTGAGATGAAAACCATTCAATGCTCAATTCACTAGCTCTTGGTCTTCAATCTTCACCCCAACTGTTGCAAATTGATCACGAATCTGTGTGACCTTCATTAGGTAACTAGTAATTGCGTATGATTTGGCCATCTCTATAGATCTGAGTTTGTTATGCAATATCATCTTCTTGTTTATGATTTCGCTCTAGTAAAGGCTAACAATGACATTGAACATCTCCTCATTATCTTTTTCTAGGATATATGAAGGATCAAATGATCCTTTATAGTATCCATGAACATCTACTTGGATTTCACTTCTTTCTTCTTGTGAACTGCCAAAGCCTGCAGATCTATCAATGAAGTTACTACATCCTAACTGATATCCTAGAGATCATTCTCTTCCGATTTGAGTTACCTTGACTTTCCAAGATAGAAAATTTGAAGCACCTTCCAATTTGTCCTTGAACCTGAGTCCAGTTGATGCCATCTCTAAGCTCTAATACAAGAAACTCCCAAATATGATAAGCACTACCTATGAAACCCTCTAACTATTGGTATTGGTTTTTTTTTAGTTAGTTTTGGCAATTGATCCTGTTGCCGCCTAATTCGCTCCTTGAGTCACGTGGCAGAAATCGCAAGAGTCAAGTGCTGTCACTTGATCTTGACTCCTCCGTCTAGGCTTTCTCCTAGCGAAGCCAAGGGGGTTGGTCTTTACTAAAATAATCTAAGGTTGTTTTAATCTATGAAAGCAAAATAGTTACTCTAGGAGATGATAACACAAATACTGAAAGTGAGATAATTTGCAAGTAAGTTAAATCACTAGCATAAAATAACATCCTATTTAACACATCAAAGAATTTAAATAGCTAGAAATAAATGGATGATGCAATAGACTAGTGCTAATGGAGTGCTTGCGTGTAAGAGGGTTGCTAGTGATGTCTCAAGAAGTATTGCAATTGTCTCGGTTGGTAAGTTTTAGAATTATTAAGTGAGTAATTAAGGAGTGGGTAAATTGTTGGTCAATTTTATTAAATAGTGGTAATGATTTGATTATTAAAAGGGAAAAAGGTATTCCATATACACTCAAGGGGTACGAAGAAAATGTTTGGATTTACTCGGAAGTGGTTTTCACAGTGATGTGTGGGCTAGATGGAGTCGTGGGGTTGTGTTCAACACTACACCAACAAGGGTGTAGCCTAACAAGGCCCCACGGTCACTTTCTAGTAGTTCTCGTTTCACTTGAAGAATTTTCCGACTAAAGAGTAATCTTGAGTAAGTGTCGGATTTCAATTTCGAAATTAATTGAAGTGTTCGACTAATTACTAGTTACTCCAATCCCTTTCTGATTGCCCCACCGATCCAACCAATGGTCTGTAGTGTTCACAAGAGCATACGGGAATTGAAGCCTTGTTTATTTTAAGGGTTTTTAACTTTAAATATGAGTTGATTAAAATATCAATACCGATACTCTCGTTTTCGAGAACACGGTCGGATTTGTTAGTTTTAAAGCAAGAAAGTAAAAACTTGAAAAAAAATTGAAAAAAAAATTAAAAAATTGAAAAATATGCGAATACCCCCTAGGGGGATGTGGTGTGGGCATTTGGATTCCCACTTGCTTCTCTTTTTATAGCGATTATGATGAGAATATTTGGGTTCCTTTGTAGGATAGGAAACACAAATTTACAAGATTTAAGGCCAGTAAAAATGGCCACAGAAGTAGTAAGACGAGGGGTCTCCGGATAGCTTAGATCTTCAAAATTTCGCCGGAGTGCCTCTCTACTTGATCACCAATTGCATTAAGACAACAAGAAAACATAAGCAAAAGATGGTAGATAATCATTTAAAAACATAAAATTTTCAAGTACTTTGAAGATAGAAAATTTTAATGCTAGATTAGTACTTGTTGGCAACTAGATTTCATAAAATATAACTTTGAAATCAGATCTGAACCGTATATGTAAATCAAATTAGTTTGTAATTTATCTTATAGCACTAACTTGATCAACAATTCTAAGTAACCAAAAAAGAATGTTAAAATTTTTGTGAGGAAAAGTGAGAGAAAGAATGCTCCAAAAGGTTGGAAACTTTGGGCAGTGGAGTCCTCAAGTGGAGAGCGGAGGGACTTAGATATTCTTCAAATGAACGTAGATGTATGATGGAATCAAACAAGAACCAACACTCCTTTACGCTAGATATCCTTGCACAGTTTGAACAATGACTACACCAAAGCGTTATATCCGGGAGTACCTATGCAAAAGATTAGAACGCATGCATACAAATCTAAGATCTACTCACATAAATAACTCAGAGAAACAAATAAGAAACTACTTATTTATCCTCTTCTACCAATTATCATTAATCCTTCAAAGACCGGTTAGAACAACAAAGAATGTAGCAAGAAACCGGTTCAGTTATACCTCATGCAACACCAAAAATCACCACACTAATGCCCGACACAAGTATGCCTTCAAAGCCTTTTGATTTCATTCAATAATGCAACAAAATGATTACAATTGATATAGGAGCAGAGGTTCCACACACTTCTCATCCGTCTGGAATGAGGAATGGATGCTTGCTTAAATAGAAGAAGCCACAAGCTAGAGGGGGTGCACTTTGCTCAAGAATGCACTAGGTTGGGATGAAGTGGATGTGAGTTGGAACAAAGGTGGAACAAGAGATAACTAATGGCAACATCACTTGCTTGAGGTAGCAATTTCGCAAACTTCAACTTTTTGCCAAAATCCAAAAGCTTTTCCATCTAGCTAGCGCCCCCACATGGAGAGTTGCACCCCTCTTCCCTGAGGAAACTTCCGGGATTGGCATCTCTTCGAAACAACAACATTTGACTTTTCCAAGTCACAAAAACTGATTTCGGCAAGTTTCTTTTACTTTTTTAATTGCCGAATTTTTTAATTATCTCATTTTTTGTCTTTTTTGGGTTTTTCGAGTAATATTTAATTTTGGAGATAAATAATTACTCGAAAACTTAGGAAAGTGGGTTCAAGGGTTATGTTGGTGCTCTGGGTTAGAAAATGAGCACCCCATGGAAAAAAAACAACCTCATAGCCCTACTTTTATGACTTTTTTAACTTTTACAATTAACTTATTAAAAATAAGCTTGTAAAAACGGAAAAAATAATTTTTTTCGGAAATTGAAAAAAGCCTATGGGGGGCTTAGGACATGTTCATAATGACTCAAAATAATGATTAATGTGGTAATATACATTGACACATAAGTTTTAATAATCTCCCAAGTCCTAACCACCAAGGCAATTATTCCAGCTTTGGAGGCTTCAATGAAAAGCTCGGAAATTATTTATTGTTTAAAAACGATAGATAATTAACAAGGAAAAAACACCCTAGAATAATGCATTGATAACTAAGTCCTAGGAAACCAAACCTTTACATAAAGTCATCATGCTAACTCATGTTATTACAATTCCCCATGGGGTATGAACATGCTAAAACAAATATTTAAAAAGGGCCTAAGAAGGCCTGCATGGACTTCTGATCTTGAAAATTGAACAAGTGTTCATCCTTGGCGGCTCATTTAGAAATCCAACTTAGTGCAACTTAGTTGGTAACGGATCCACTATCGTAAACTCTTTAGATTGACTCAATCAAAGAAACCTTGAAACCATGTGAAAATTTTGAACCCTAGGTGATTGCTGTCCTTATGTTAGCAACTAAACAAGACTATTATTTAATTGTAGAAACTTAAATTCTTCACATAGCAACAATCACACATATAGCTAGAAAGTGAATAATGGAAGTGTAAACAATTTCACACATGCATAGGGATTTTCTCCTTCAAATCAGCTTATCATTAACTTAATCAACGCTTACAAGGAAACCTCGTAGCTTTTAAAAACCAACAACTGTATGGTAAGCAAATTCATCTGAAATCTGAGGTTTACGACCTCTTGAAGAATTTCTTCCCACACAAAAAAATCGATGAACAACACTTCAGTACAACCTACTGTTGCAACAATTTGCACAATTGTATAGATCAGTTGTAAGACTTGCTATATGGATTGTGTTGTATGGCTTGGCTGGGAAAATTGCCCTTGGTACTTTCTGCCTCCTAATTGATGCAGTATGCTCTTTTTCATTCACTGTCCCTGTTAGACGAAATTTTGTCTATCTTGACTTGCCTTTATACTTGAGCTGAAACACTAATCTCTCAATGGGATGTGTTAAAATTCAAGCATATTTATCCAAGGCAAAGTGTTTTACTGTTCCTTTAAAAATTTCTTCTAATATAAACTTTCAAACAGCAATATAGAAGAACATAAGCATGGATGAAGAGCAATAGAATAGATGCATAAAAGAGATTTCATATGAACACAAGAAATTTACCCTGGATAAACCCGAGAAGGGAGAAAAATCCAGCAAACAATCTTCCTTTATTGCAAATAAAATTGTATGATCACAGTACAACTTCCACCATGAACTATGCTCTTCAAAGAGCTTGACAAACCTGACTGTAGATGACCAGCAAGAGAAGAAGTTCCTTGCTATCCTCTTTGACTGTGTAAAAACCAGCAACACAGAAGTTCCTTCTTTGCCCCTCTAACTGTGTATAACTGCTGTAATGAACATATGTTGTTCTCTTTTCTTACTGTGTAAAACCAATAGGGACAAGAGTTCCTTTGCTGCTTCTCTATTTACTCAGACATAAAGACAAAACTTCATTAATTAATGATGCACTCTTATGGACAACAGAGGCTAGAATATATAGGCAAAGAAGGTAAGGTTGACATGGCATGCACACAAGGAAAGATCCAGAATTTGAAATGAAAACATATGGAAAGTTCTAAACGGAGAAGAGAAATTTCTATAAAGTAAGATTTTGATTTTTTTTTTAGCAACTTCCATTTTTTTTCTTTCTGTCTTTTTGTGACTTTAATTATTTCCCTTTTTTTTTTGCTTTCTAACTTTGTCTTTTGCTAACTTTACTTATTTAATTATTTTTAACTTTGTCTTGACTCTTTTTGCTAACTTTAATTATTTAATTATTTTTTTCTTTCCTTGAATTAACTTTTTATAAATAAATAAATTAATAATTAAAACTTTAAATAAAACTCAAACTTTATTCATGAGAACTCTGACTTAGACTTAGACTAAAGAGACATATTCATGGTGGATGAATTTATTCATGCCAACGCACTAGATCAATACATTTATTTGCATGAGGAAGATTGTTTGTTTCTAGCTCATAGGAATTTTACATTCTTCCTAACTTTTGCGAAATACCTTGGCTTTTGCAAAATGCTCACAGGGCTTCCTGTCTTGGCTTTTGGCATGGCCTCACAAGACTTACTGACTTGACTTTTGGTATGGCTTACAAGGCTTGTCTGTTCACCTTGACTTTTGTGATGACCTCACAAGACTTGCCAAGGCATTATCACTTTTGTTCTGACTTTTGTCTTGGCTCACAAGGCTTGTATGTTCATCTTGACTTTTGCCATTACTCACATAACTGTTTAATCTCCAAGTCTCTCTAGCTAGCTTCAGGGTGGTCACTTATGACCTCAGACCTTGGAGAATGCCTTCTGATGCTGATTTCAACATGCCCTCTCAGCAAGGGAGGCATTCTCTACAACTTGTTATCACCTGCCTTGTAGTTGCCTGCTTAAGGTGGATCCAGAATGGATGGTAGAGGGGCAAGCAACTAAGGGGTGGAACCACAACTACCTAGACTCCCAAATGGATGGTTGTCACGCCAATCAAGGCAGCCTTCACTTTACGTTATCCTAGTCTAGGACAACAATGGGGGAGACTCGGATTTGCTCCTGACAAGAGAGATCGAACCTAGACACCAGAAGATCAGATGGGGCTTCAAGGTACTTAAGGTGGAAGGTGAATGGGAACCCTAGCTCTAGGGTTTAGGTACTAGCGACTGTCTTGGGAAACGTAACTATGACAGGGCGAGCACGAATAGAGTTGGGACTATCCAGTACCTAGAAATCAGACTCAGTAAAAGGTGTTTGAGCTATTAGTGAATGTTGGTAGATGGCAAAGGCTAAGAGCCTAAGGGCAGCACTAGCTTGGAGATCAGTGCTTTGTATGCATTGGGCAATGGAGTCAGCAGTAAGACAACGTTTCAGGAAACCCACTTGGGAAACACCTTGATCTACGAAACCAGAAAGCAATTGGTCCAAAAAAGCCAAGGTACAGGAAACCCAACTCAGTAGATAGCTAGCGTTAGGGCCTAAGAAGACAAATTTGAAGCTTTAGGGGGTACCGGAAGGCTGATGGCTCAACGTTGAGGATGAGAAGAGATCAGGGAGACTTGATCTACAAGCCCAAATCAGGAGAACAAAAGGAAAATCAGATCTAGGAAAGTCAAAATCTGATGATGGGGCTAAGAGGTTGAAAACTGATTTTTTCAGATCTAGGGAAAACCAGGATGAATTAGCACAACGTTGAGGGTGTTCTGGGATGCTTGGGACCCGATCTATCAGTCTATCATGTCAGATTTCAGAAAAACCTACTTTCGAAAAAGGCCAATTTTCAGTGAGGGCGCTAGGGCAGTTTCAGTCTATTTTTCAGATCTCGGTCAAACTGTTGAGCCTCTTGACAGCGTTGGGGTTGATTTGGACTGCCCAAGACCCGATCTATTCGTCTGTGAAGTCAGAAATCAGAAAAACTCAAAACCCTAGCAGGTTAATTTTTCCAGTGGGGGTTATGCTGTTTTCTGCTGAAAAATCAGATCTAGGTCAATCTATGAGGAATTTGACTAGCGTTCCAGTTAATTTAGTTAGGGGGAGGCCCGATCTATAAAACATAGAAATGGTTTGGCAAAAGATCGGACGGTTCCCTGATTATTTGATTTTTTAGGTTTTTATGGTTTAGGAGTTTTCAGAAAAAGAGTTAAATTTCAGCAAGGTACAAAGGAATAAGATTAGAAAAGAAGAACTTATCTGTGGATCTTACCTAGATAAGCTTGTAGAAGTCTATAACAGTGACGATCCTAGCTATCTCGATCAATCCTGGAAGATCCCCGTGATTTCTATGGCATATGCAAGCTCCAAGTCATGAAAGCACCCCCTACCCTGCATGAGCAAACGTCAACCATATCAGATTTGCACATACAAAATAAAGAAACTGAATGCTATAAGACAGTAAAATGAAGTAATCATAGATCGCAATGAAACTAATGAAAACCCCCTGATCCAAGACGAAGAGAACCGAGCGAGTTGAGGTCCCCCTACAAAAACGCTCCAACCAAAACGCCCTCCTGTAGACAAAACAATGATAGCCACGAAAAAAAATAGATCTCACGAGAATTTCCACGATGCTAGTAAGCTGAAGACAAGCTAATCACCATTTGAGCACATCAGATGCAAAGCAAATCCAGAAAAATTTGCACAGAAAAAGTCTTTCTATTATTCAGATCCAAGAGCCAAAGACCCCTTACAAATGATAAGCTCTCTCCTTTAAATAAAAATGAGAGAACCTCAATCATAACCAAATCCTAACCACTTTCAAAATGAGTGGTTAAGATTAAAAGATGAAATGTTCTAATCAATGGTTGAGATGAGCTCAACATACAATACATGGATCAATATAACCATAATTTATCAAAGTGGACTAACCCACCCAAAAAAGGTAACCCACTCAACAAGAAATAAATGAAAGCACATGGTGGGTCCAAGGAGTGTTTGACTAACTACCTTTGGGTGTCCCCATGGCACAATAAATAGTATAACAATTTAATTCTTTGACTTTTGTGCCTCCTTGAGGAAATCGTGAGCCTCCAAAAAGAGCTCCAGAAAATAATAAAAAATGCCCAAAAAATAGGTGTGGGCCCAATTAGGAGCTACAACTGCTGGAGAAGGTGTGGAGGACATCACTCTCATCATCATGACTCATCCCATGTCATTTCCTTGCCTCAGTAGCCCAAATCGATTTCTTCAATAGCCATTTAATCATTTTTTAATTTGCCTCGGGAAATGTGAACCCGCCAAAACAGCCTCCTAGGGTGCCTGTGTTGCGAAACTGAGCCCACCAAGCTCTTTGTGATGGGGGTACTATGGTACAAACAAGTGGTTACACCCTTATGTTCCGTACAATACCCTAGGAGATCCAACTAAAACATCTCCCTACTCAGACATATCAACCTGTGAAGAAAAACTGCAACAGAAAGGCAAAATGAGCCTGATCATATCTGCAAGTGCCCGAAACTTTTAATAAACTGTCTCATTAGACTCAGAGAGTCCAAATCCATCTAAGGTGTATACTCATACCCCTCATAGGTCTCTATCTGATCATCAACCATATCCAATAAACAATATAACCCTCTGTAAATGATTAGACACCAATAATAACTCAGACTATCATCCATCTGCTGCAAGTGTTAAAAGTCTAAGACATGCTCTACAACTCATTCAAGCAACAATCACAACAAGTAGCAATCATTTCACTGGGGGTACATCAACAAATACATATATAAGGCTTTATTTATTATTACTTAGACTTAGACTTTCAGGACTATACTCACTTCATAGTTGTAGTCATTTTGGTAGTGGAGGGTGAAGGATGAAATTGACAAGGCTAAGGCAAAGGATGACTTCCTACTCAACATCATGACACTTCAGATATGGAAAGGGAATACTCACTATAACCAATGTCGGACAAACAACAACATAAGGAATGGCAGTGCCTCACAAATGGGTGAGTTGTTTAGAGAGTGCTTATTCAACTTAGGCATCATGACTACATCAAGCCTGATCCAAGTTCATTAGGATCATCATTTTATTCCATGGCCTTTTTGGCCTATATGACCCTTTTGGGACTTCACCAGTGCTTAAAAGCACAGCGAATCGCAGCTTTCATCCCGACATATTTATTTTAACAAGGTCAACAAATTCTGGATATAGCATATTTTAAACCATTGCTTTTTTAGACCTTTTCTTAGACCTTTTTTTCAAGGAGTATTTTAACATTTCATTGCTCTTGCCCTTTTTACATATGTTAAGAAACACAGTTTTATAATTTTCATTTTCCATGGGCGCATATTCAATATTTCCAATATAAGCAGTACATGAGCTTTCAATTTTAGCCAACAACATCTCAAGTGACTAGGGGGAGTTCTGCACAATGCCAAACATCGGGACAACCGACTAGAATGATTTAGGCATACAATCCAACTTACCAAAGGCAAGTTCTGTCACCAACTCAGAGCCGAGACACAATATAAATAGGGAGGCTAGTCCAACAAAAGTTCTAGCGGGGAAAAAGGTCCTCCATGCCATAAGTCAAGAAGTCAGT
The DNA here is from genome assembly GCA_001517045.1 of Pseudotsuga menziesii. Taxonomy (NCBI): domain Eukaryota; kingdom Viridiplantae; phylum Streptophyta; class Pinopsida; order Pinales; family Pinaceae; genus Pseudotsuga; species Pseudotsuga menziesii. The sequence continues at coordinate 421,169 of LPNX010078997.1, read as the reverse complement.
CGGGTTGAAACTAAAATTGAAGGTAATGGATGGGTGAAGACAGTGAATGATGGAGCCAACACTAGCAAGCCAAGACAATGGTGGGAATGACTACCTCTATTCTCCCTAAGGAGGGTAAAACCAATGACTATAGATCAAGAACTTCCAAGTCTAAGTAAGGACATCAATACATAGTACAAGATACAACCAAGTCCATATAATTATGACCGCCAGATCATGATACCACAAGTTAATACATGTCACAAGAATCAGTATAAGAGCAATAATAACCATAACACAATATAAAATGCTGAGTCATAACCATGCAATATAATCCTATCTGAGACACCATCTATCCAACGAGAAAGAACTGATATAAAACTGGGCATCGATGACTACTCTAAAATGACATATATGGCTACATCAGTCCTCAAATCTGAGTGTCTTGAAACTCAGTCCTGACATGGGAGAGTACAATAGTCCATTAACATAATAATGATCCATCAAAACTGCTCATCTCAGCATCTCACATGTAAGAGATCTGGCTGAAAAATGTATTGTGTCTGAAAAATAGAATATGGTAGCCTGGCTACTATATATGTGATAACACAACTCCAAGTTTGTCACGGAAGTGTGCAAACTTTGCCAATTGCAGTGGCTTGGTTAGGATATCAACTATCTAATCATTTGTTGCAATGTACTTTAGCTTGATCACATTTCGTTGTACCATATCTTTGATATAGTGGTACTTCAGATCAATATGCTTTGATCTATCATGAAACACCGAATTTTCTGTGAGCTTTATACAGCTCTGATTATCGCAGAGGATAATCGTAGTCTCAAGCTTTTCATCGAACAAGCGAGAAGTAAGTTTTCTGAGCCGTACTGCTTCTTTGTTGCATTGCTAGCAGCAATATATTCAGCCTCAGCTGTGCTCTGAGCAATAGATCCCTGCTTTCGGCTGGACCAGGAGATCATGGCTGATCCTAAACTAAAGCAGTAACCCGAGGTACTCTTTCTATCTACTGGACTCCCAGTCCAGTCTGAGTCTGCATAACCATGCAACATCACACCACCATTGGATGTGAACTTTAGCCCATAAACTAAGGTACCTCGAAGATATCTCAAGATGTGCTTACCTGCCACCTAGTGTCTTTCTCTCGGCTCAGAGATAAATTGGCTCACTGCACACTGCATATCTGGTCTAGTATGAGTTAGGTACATCAAAGACCCAACAAGTCGTCTATACATGGTGGGATCCACCAAATCAGATCTTGAATCTGAGTCATGCAGCTTCTTTAGATTAGCCACCATAGGAGTGGACACACTCTTGCAATTCATCATACCAAACCTCTTCAGTTTGTCTACAACATATTTTTCTTGAGATAGGAAAATCTCATTTGGTTTCTGCCAAACCTCTAAACCCAGGAAATAATGCATCAATCCCAGATCTTTCATTTTGAACTTGGCAGTGAGCTTCTTCTTGCACTATCTGTCTATCTTCTCCTGTGAGGAAAAGATCATCTACATACAAAACCAAAATAGAGGATGATTTTCAACAACTTTAAGAATAAAGATTAGAGCCGGTAGTGCTCTTACTGAACCCCAAGCTTCCCAGAAAGCCATCAATTCTGTCATACCACACTTTGGGTGCTTGCTTAAGACCGTACAAGGCCTTCTTTAACTTGCATACATGAGAAACCTTGCTATGCACAACAAAGCCATCGGGTTGCTCTACATAAACTTCCTATTCTACTTCACCATTAAGGAAAGCAGTCTTTACATCCATCTGATTTAATTTCCAATCAAGTACAGAGGTAAGAGACATATCTGAACGGATAGTAGTATACCTGGTTATTGGTGCAAAGATCTCATCATAATCTACACATTCTTTTTGGGAGAAGCCTTTGGCCACAAATCTAGCTTTGTACTTCTCAACACTTCCGTAAGCTGCATGCTTTATCTTATACAACCATTTGGATGAGACAAATGATTTATGTTTAGGCCTGGGTACAATGTCCCATACACTGTTCTTCATGATGGACTTGTGTTCATCCAACATGGCATCTCTCCAAACCTGCAACTTGTTAGCTTCATCAAATAAAGAAGGTTCAGCATCACTAATGTTACTTACCAAAGCAACATAACCTGCAAATCTTTGAGGCCTTTTGTTTTCTCTGAAGGTTCCTGAAGGGGATGCATGTCTCTCTGCATCTTGCAGAGTTTCTTTGAACCAAACTGGTCTTCGCTTGATAGGAGGATCTTCAAGAGACCTCTCTAATACCTCGGCAGGTTCTAACACTGCATCTTGATCCATTGGATCATCATGACTTTTCTCCCTCTAAAAGTCAGTGTCTGAAGTCTCGGCTGAAGGAGAATCTGGCTCATCATCGATCTGAAGCACTCTAGATCGTTTGAAAACAACATCCTCATGGAAAGTTACATCTCAACTCATTTCTATCTGCTTCTGACCTGGAACATAGATCCTGTAAGCCTTAGAAGACTCACTATATCCAACAAAGACCCCTTTCTTACCTGAGGGCTCCATCTTAGTCCGCTTCTCTTTAGGCACATGAATGTAAACTGGACACCCAAACACTCTCAAGTGTCCAACATCTGGTTTCTTACCAGAGAAAGCTTCTTCAGGAGTTTTATCCTCCAAGATTGCATGAGGGCATCTGTTCTGAATGTAGACTGCTGTAGATGTAGCTTCTACCCAAAGAGAGTTGTGCAGATCTTGATCAAACTGTAGACACTGAGAGGGGGGGTGAATCAGTGTGAAGCCAATTTTAAACTTTTCTAAGCTTATCACAGTTAGCTACCAGATCATCATTCCATTACTCTACCATAATCATTTCATAAACATCTTTCACTTCATCATTCACATAGCATAAGCATTTCATTCATAAAGAACCATAACACAAAAGAACACAACACCATATAATTTTGTAATATTTTTATATTAGTTTTGGTTTGGCTACAACCGTTAGGCAAAATCAGCACCTACTGATACATAGAGCACCTACTCTGCATCCAGGACCCAACCTGGTTTTCTTAGACCCTGCTAAGAAGGGTTTGAGGTATCCTAACCTCAAAAGCAAGACAAGCTTGCTTTTACATTAAGGCTTACTGTCACATCAACTCATCAATCACTTGTCTCTTTAATTCGTTCTGCTGCTGGTCAATACTGCTGATCATCTGCTCAACACTCTCATCAATCCTGCTGCAACACACTTCTCAATCTTTGTTGTTCATCAATACCTGCTGTCAAGTCATCAAAGTTTGCTGATCTCTGCTCATCATCTCTGGTTAAACTGCTCTTCAATATTTGGTCAATCTGCTCATCACTGCTGCTCAAGATGCCACATGTCAACATCATCAAAAATTATGTTAGTTTGCATATATCATCACATCATAGCATTTCTCATATTCACTAACTCTGTCATGTCAGTCTGCTGTAGGTGTATTGTTTATGCACCACAAGAAATCAGATGTGTCAATACTGTCATCATCATCATGGTAGTCTTCACTTTGTCACTGAGCATAACTTGACAGAGTTGAGCATGTCAAGTCATCAAAGAAGTCTTCAATCAATTCTCTTTATTGCTGAGAACAAGTCAGTCCATGACTAGGGCATCATCCTTACTCAATGTATGTGCATTCAAGGATCTGCTCTAACTCATGTAACTCTGCTGATGCCAAAAAACCTGCTTATCAGTTATGCTCAACTATCAATGAAACACCAGGATAGATATGTCCTTGACAAAACTTCATCAGTCATTAGCCCTCATAAATTCATCTTACCACAGCTCTGCTCATCTATTTGTTAAGGTCATTAGTTCACGCAATCTCTATCCTCTGTCAATATGATTTCAGACCTCTGTCAATATGCTTATCAGACCTCTGTGAATTAAGGCAAGTTCTTTGCAGGCCTCTCTTAACCCACAGTGATTATGCAATATTCAGAATGATAGTAAATATAGTTAGGTCTCCACAAAAATCTTCTTTAGACAACAAGATGCAAACCTCGGATCTATGACCTCAACCTTGGAAGATACTGTCAAGAATGGCATCCAGAAATGGAAGTTTCCAGGTAATAGGTAGTCACATCATAATCACCCAGAGGTATAATGCTGAGTTTGCAATTGCAGACATACCTTGTATTGCTGTAGCTTCTCTTGCATTATGGACTGTGATCCTTCCATCTTCAATCTTGTTCAATCTCTGATCCTCATTTTGTTGACTGCTGATCATCCTTCACTGCTGCTACTCAACCACATCACTGTCAACTTCTTCAGGAAACTAGGGCTGTTATATATCATCCAACATACATTATATCATAGAGTACACAATGATCTTACCTTAGCAAGTAATGCATGTCAATTTCTCATACCTTGACTGTGTATGTCTGCTTCCAAACAAGGACAATCTCAAACTCTGGAAATACGCTGTGAAAGACCTCAATCTAAGTCAAACTCAGACTGTGGATGAAACTGCCACTGTAGATGACCTTGGACAATGAACCCCATGCAAGTCCAATCTTAGATTGTGTATTCAACTTGGTCTCTAGGGCTGACCATTCTTCAAAGGATTGTCATCATCGTCATGCTTTATCTATGCATGTTTTATATTGTGGAAGCCTTCAAACAATCCTCGAACTTTTCATGCTCATAGTCAATCTCGGATGTCATTCAAACTCAGAGTTGTTTACCCAAAGCAAGTCCAAAAAGGAATTGACAGTTGTAAAAGATGTCAAAACTGTGTGTGTAAGCAAAACAAACCTGACTTAGTCAATCTGCCTTCACTTTAGCTTCCTCAGTGCATTACGACCATCCGAGTTCAGGGTTCACTTTCATTGTATGCATACATGTAGTGGTTGTTATACACCTGCGTATTTGTTTTTCATACACCAACAAATTAGAGCTAAAATTTTCAACGTTTGTTGCTGACCTTACCTCACTTCCATGCCCGAATTAAAATATCAGACTTCAAAGATTCTAGACTGTTTAGACTCCCTCAAATTCGGGTCTGTGTAGGTCTGCTATAGAAGACCCCAATCAAAACAACCTCTGACTTGTGTGTGCTAAAGAGGACCTCAACTTCTGCTCTAACTCGGGACTGTGGACATCCTCCAAGAGTTCAAGACTGTATCAAATTTGGGACTATTGGCTGATTAAACCTGAACTGTGTGAAAACTTTAAACTCAGACTACCTTAAGCAGCAGTATAACATCAGATATCAACCTCACTCTCGGAGTGTTTATTCTTCAGAACTCGGACTGTGTGAAAGAAGAGGCAGCAAAACTCAGGCTGTGCAATTTAATGAATCTCGGGACTGTGTTTTCTTCAAGGTTCAGGACTGGTATACTGCACTGCAGAAACCCTAGGACAAGTCCAAAACTGGACTGTCACAAATAGCTCAAAAATGTGGACTGTTCAAGCATAAAACTCGGACTATTCAGGACAAATTAGGACTGTTTGATGAAGCAGTCAATCTTCTAAAACCAGACTGTCATCAACGACTAAATCGGGACTGTCATAACCCACAGTGTCATAACCTCGGGACTGTTTTCCTTCCACGAAGAATGAGCTGCTCCCACGAAATTTTACTGCTCCTGCGGCTGCCTCAGACCCTAAACCCGAAAAATCTCAGAGCCTTTTCCTCCACCGAAATTTCCATACAAAAGAAATGAAATCGTGATGACCTATTTATAAGAAATTTCAACCATATTTTGGGGCCGACTTGTATTGAATTATAATTTTTTTAACGGAGCCGACATCATATATTATTTTTGAAGCCGACATAACAATTTTTTGGGCCGACATCACATAACAATTTGATTTTTAGTTAAATAGAGCCGACCTAACAGAATAGTGTTTCCACGTCAACATTGATTAATTCAAAATTGGTTTGAGTGAAGGCTGTTCATTTAGCCATGTCTATAGTAGAAGCTGGGTTTGTGGATACTTCTATGCGAGATCCTGGCTTAGCCATCAGAATCAAAGACAGGGGCTCCATGGCCTTCATGGGCATCATCTACAACATACCAAGGGCTCCACACAAGCTTGTCCACTACAAAGGGCAATAGTGGCTCCACGGCCTTCATGGGCATCATGAGCTGAGCAAAGACTTGTTCATCAACACATCAAAGACTCCATATACTTCAAGAGCTTCAAGGGGTTCAAGGGTTATGTTATCAACATGCCACATCATACAAATGACCCACCTTGCCTTCACCATTCCTTCAAGGTTCCAAAGGCTTCTTCATCAGGCAAGAGGCATCATGTCTACCAGGGATTCAAGACCATCTCTAGGGTCTTCTGCATCATTAGCTGGGTCTTCAACATCTTCAGCAAAGTGGTGGCATCAATGACATCAAGACCATGTTGGCATCAATGACAATTTCATCAACACAAACATCATAGCTTTTGCAGCTTCACATATAGATCTGTTCTTTCTTTCAGCAACGCCATTTTGCTGAGGATTGTATGTAACAGTCAACTGACGTTTGATACCAGCTTCCTTACAAAAGCTCTCAAACTCATGGGATTCATATTCCCCTCCATTATCAGATCTTAGAATCTGAATGCACTTCCCTGTCTGATTTTCTACCAAGGATTTGAATTCTTTAAACTTTGCAAAAGCTTCACTCTTCAACTTTAGAAAATAAATCCAACATTTTCTAGAAAGATCATCAATGAATATGACATAATACAGAAAGCCATTCAAGGAAGGTGAAGACATAGGTCCACAGATGTCAGAATGAATAAGTTCTAAGATCTCTTCAGATTTGCTGCTACTATGCGGAAAAGACTTCTTTGCATTTTTACCAAGCAAACAACCTTTGCAAACCGCATTTTTATTAGAAGAAATAGGAGGCATACCGCTTACCATAGATTGAAGTCCAGGGAGAGCCTTGAAGTGAAGGTGACCGAATCTTCTGTGCCATAGCTCGCTGGGGCTGACTGTAGAATGGGAAAGAGCATGAGCATAATGATTTGTTACCTTGTAGAGTTCTCCTTCTCGAATACCAATAACTTCAGCTGAACTTAGCTGACCATCTTTCAGCGAAAGAACTGCTTTACCGTCCATAAAGGCCACTTTGTAGCCTTTATCTTCAAGTGCAGAAACTGACAACAGGTTCTTTTGTCAAACCAGGAACAAATAAGATCTCATCAATGTGAATGATGGATCCAGACTTTAATTGAAAAGAGGTGGAACTGTCTCCTTTAATATCGTGACAAGAGTTGTCACCAAGCTGAACCTGCATTGCACAAGTCCTCTTTCGAAAATCTGAAAGAATATTTTTGAAACCAGTCATATGCTTCGAAGCTCCACTATCAACCAACCACGAGTTTCGATTAGTGGTTAGGTAACCAGAAAGAGCGGACACCAGGTAGTATTCTCTTCTGTTCTCCTGTCTCTTAGGAGATTCACTTGCCTTCTTACCTGATCCTCCTTCTTCAGCAGTGGATGCATGATGATTCCCTTTATGGAAGCCTCTCTTCTTGGATCTGCAATCTTTAGCAAAATGTCCCATCTTGTTACAGTTAAAACATTTAATCTTGGACATATCAAAACCTTTACCTCTGAAGTTACCTTTATACTTGCTTTTCTGGAAGATCTTCTGATGGGGAGGATTCCTTCCTCTCCTTGTTTTTGCAGCCAAAGCAACACTGTCATCAGTAGCAGTACCATACCTTGAAGTCATGTGAGCTTCCTCCTGAAGGCAGTCATGCCACAAGCGCTCAAAAGTAGGCTGAGATTCCCTACCATTCACACTGGCAAGGTATCCCACGAAGATGGAAGGCCGTCGAATATGGCTTGTACTAGATCATCATCTTCAACAGTTACCCCTGTGACAAGTAACTGATCGTGAATCTGAGCAATTTTAGAACAGAAGGAAGCCACAGACTCACCTTTCTCCATCTTCAAGAACTTTAACTTGTTCTTGAGGTTTCTCTTTTGACTAGGTGTGGTTTTCTCATACAGATTCCTGAGAGTGTCATAACAATCTTTAACTGTCATTCGAGAAGTTAGTATCGGCATGATACTATCTTTCACTGAGTCAAAGATAACTCTCTTAGCCTTAGCTTGATTCCTCCTGAAAGCTGCTCTACTAGCATTGGAAGCTGGTTCCTCCATCACTATAGTCACGAACTGATCTAGCTCCAATTCTTGGAGAATATTCATGACCCTGAGTTTCCAAACATTGTTTGAAGCTCCCTCTATCCTATCTTCAGGCCGAACAAAGATAGAAGAAGACATCTCGAACAGAAAAATTAGAACTGAGCTGGATAAAGCTTGAATCCTTGGACCTGTGTGGGCTCACGAACCAAAGAACTGAGCTTTGCTCACACGCTGAGCTCTGATACCATGTTAAAATTCAAGCATATTTATCCAAGACTTTTGCCATGACTCACAGAACTGTTTAATCTCCAAGTCTCCCTAGCTAGCTTCAGGGTGGTCACTTATGACCTCAGACCTTGGAGAATGCCTTCTGATGCTGATTTCAACAGGATGTACAATTTAGATTAGTCTAAATCACTAATTATAAAAATACACGTTATTAATCTAAATATAAGACTCTCTTTATGAATAAAGTGAATTACAAAATAGAATTAACTCCAAGTACCTTCGACACGTTCACACTGAACTTGTGCAGAAGTTCTTGTGCAAGCTACATTTTTCAACAAAAGTTGCTTTCCTGTCTTACAAATTGCTGAAATAGAGTTTACGTTCAACAAAAGTTGCTTTCCAGTCTTAAATATTTGTGAAATAGACTTTACATTGATACAACATAAAGCAGTCAGGGAAACATTCTAATGGGCTAAAGAGAAACTCTTCTCTGGCTATGATTGTTTTGTTTTGCATCATGGAAAGCTGCTCCTTTGCTCAAATAATTGATCTTAGCTTAGTACATGGATTCCCTCAATCGTAGTCCATAATTTGTCTTTTGCCAGAATGCTAAATGCTTTTTGAGAATTGAAGTACATGAAGTAGAACAAGTCTTTTTTTTATTTAAATTTTCTTTTGTAACTCCTTTGAATCAGGATGTGGTCAATAGGGAACATGTAGATCTAAAACCAGCTTGGAAGAGTCGACTGATTAACTAATTCATAAAGGAGTGGTATTTATCGACTTCATCAATGTTTTTCAGGCACACTATTGGTGGAGAACTCATTTTATTTTTTGCATTTTATCTTCTCCAGTTCTTTTAAGTAGTTGAACTTATGTTGACAGATATAACACCTCATTGGAGAGATATTTTTGGCTGGGTTTATGATTATTTTTGGAAAATAGTGCCTTCCTTTAGGTGATTTATACCACAAATTTGGATTGTTTTTTTGTTCTTATTCTTAGCCAAACTAGTGCACCTCAATTGGTGGCTATTCTGAGCAAGCTCTGGTGGTTATTCTTGGCAGATTTAGGTTTTATCTTTTAGTTGACTCATTCACCATGCTCTGGACATTCAAGTTTCAAATGCTTTTCTGGGAGATTCATTATCATGTTCATTATTTTTATTCCACGAGTCCACTCTAGGCACATCATATAGCTGGGAAGTTCTGGGTGCCCTTTCATAATAGATTTTCATGAACAAGATAGGTGGTTTCTCTAGGTTGACTTTCTTGTATTTGGGTATGGTTTAGACTGGCCAAAAACTGGATGTTATCTTCCATACACATTTAACATACCTTTAGGGTTTTGGAGGTGACCTTGCATGGCACTTGTTATAGGTTGTGTGATATCATTGAAGATTTTTTTGGTATGGATCCATTCTCATGTATAAGAGATGGAAATTTCATATAGACAGCTGGGTCAATGACTTTCAAGCTATCCCTCTTGTATTCTACTTCCATACTTCACTTTCTAGTTTCCTTTCATGTCAAATATTTGAGTTAGTTTGTGATCGAGTGTTGGCATTGCTTGCATTAGATAATATAGATAAGATAATTTTATTAATATCCAACAAATGACCATGAGAGTTGAGAGTAGGTCAATGGGATTGTCCTTTGTTTCTTAGACAATGCTAAAGCCATAAAATGCAAACCAACCATACATTAAATAATATATTGGCATTGTGTGCATTAGATAATGTAGATAAGATAATTTTATTAATATCCTAATCCAACAAATAACCACGAGAGTAGGTCAATGGGATTGTCCTTTGTTTCTTAGACAATGCTAAAGCCATAAAATGCAAACCAACCAAACATTTTCTGAATGACTCATTACTTCCCCTATCTTTCATGTGTTTGCAGGGAATGTTGAGTACCGTGTCACAAAAGAGAGTTTGATGGATCGACTTGAAACAGATATGAAATCGGCAGCACTTTCTATTCCTAAAAATTGCAGGTAATTATTTTCCTGAAACTTAGTTTCCGAAAGTCATGCTTTCTTTTATTTCTACTAATTAATCTGGTTAAAAACATTAGAAGTTATAGCTGTTAATATTTTATGCAAATATGTTACATGACTATCTATTTTCATTCATATTTTTAAATTAAACAGATCTGAGCATGTATATTTTCACAGTGATTATTCATTGTGATAGTATTTCTGGAATTTCGAGTAGATGCTCCACCCATTATCAAGGGATCAAAATGAAGTTGCAATATCAATTCATAAACTCAAACACATTGAAATTCCTGAAACACTATCACAAATTAAACAGATTTCAATCCCCTATGACTTATTTAGGAGCTTTTATGATTTAAAGTTTAAACACAATATGTTGATCCACACTATTGATAGAGAATAATCTTACAAAACCTCTAGTGAAGCTCAAAACATTTAATGATAGTTATGTTGGGAGGAAAACCAGTGTGATCCAACGAACCTGCTTCAACATATCAGTTGTAAGTAGATATCTTTAAACAGTATTTGCATAGAAGCCAACTTGCATTACTTTAAGGCAAACAATACATAGATACATAATCATGTGGGTACATTTGTTCGACTATATTGTTAAGGGATACAAGTAGAATTAGGACTAAGAAATAGAAAACAAATCAATGTTGCATAAAAACCCATCCCCAACCTTTAGGAATGCATCCAGTGCAAATCAATGTCTTTTGGGTCTTCGGTTGTTAGCTTTTGGGGTTATTCCAATCTCACCCAGTGCCTGTCCTTTGGAAGTTGACGATGCTTCATTGACATATGGATGGCTCAATTTGCATGGATGCTTGCCCATACTGAGGAGGTCGTCACCTTGATCAACATGATAACTAACCCATTGGGTGCACACAATGAGGGACTTTATTGCTCGATAGGGGAGGTACTTACCTAGGAGGAATGCACCTAACCTTATGAGCTTTGGACCATGTGATATACACCTTAGAGGTTGGACATGTTATCACACAATGTGTAGCTACCTATTAAAGGTATCCCATCCGGGACTATAGAGGTGAGGTAGCTAACCGGTGACACCGCAAAGGTCTCATCCACTACGGATGAAGGGTAGTTATCACACCGAACGGGCTCTTGTCTCTTTAGATCAATCTGAAGAATGACCAAGGGGGAGACTCTACTAGCCCAAAAGGGCTAACAAGCCTACTCAAGACATTCCTAAGGGTAATCAATGGATAGAAGAGAGAGATAATGAGTAAGGTAGTCTAGATCTAGGAAATAGATGTGGTATAGGAGTTAAAGTGAAGTTGGGAAGGTTTAGAGAATAGGGAAAATGACCCAACTTAGTAAGGAAAATACCACAATGAATTAAGCAAGGTAGATTTAGAAAGATCTAGCCACATACAAAAGAAACCTAAATGACACACTTAGGATTTTATGCAAAAGTAAATGAAGTGGACCCAAAATGGTAGATCAGGGCATGGAATGACTACAACAGGATGCTTGTAGGATAAATATGTGAAAATCAAGTGGGTTCAAGCATACCCAAATGATAGATTTGAAAAGATCTAGCCACACGAATGGAAATCCTAATAGGACCCACCTAGGGTTTATGCAAAAGTGGACACGGAGGACCCAAAAGAGTAGATCGGGAAAAGGAGTGACTAGATCGGGACACTTGAAGGATGGATCTATGAAAATCGAGTGGGTTCAAACATACCCAACTAATAGATTCGAAGATTTGGCCACCCACCCAAAGGGGGTGCCCCCACTTAGAGAGACTAGTGCTAGATCCCAGGGCAAATGGAGTCCGATTTACATGAAATTTAAGATCTAGGGTTTATTCAACAAACTCCAAGTGGGTTTTGATGGTCGTCATAAAAAATTCACCGGATCTATCAAATCACAAAACTAGGGTTTGAAGAAAGAGGGTTTTATGGTGAAAATTGGATTAAACGCAAGAAAAATAAAACAAATGCAAACGTACCTGGAAATACTTGCTACTAACCTTATGTGACGATGATGTTGCCTCTTCGATCAGTTACGAGCATTTTCTATGCCTCCCCAAGTGAAATCGCCAATCCCTCCAAAATGCCAAGCACTCCCTCCTCCTGCAAAAGAGATCTTCAGTGAGAATCAATTTGCAAAAAGATAGATGAAATGACGAAGAAAGATGAATCAAAGAGCATCAAGATGGCCGTAAGACACAATAAAGATACTCCCTGAACCAATGATGATTTGAGAGAATGCTATGGAGCTCCGTCACAATAGCTTCCTTCACTCAAGTGGATGGCAACCTACCCAGATTGCATCCTTCACCAAGTGGATGGCAACCTACAAAAAAATATTAGAAATACATAGATCCACAAGAATGCTAGAGAGAATAAGACTTTCCAATCTCCACACAAGATTTTCGACAAAGCTTCCAAGGGTTTTACAAAATATTTTATTATTCCAAGAGCTCAAGAGGCAAAAGTCCCTTCTACAAATGAGAGAGCATCTCAATATATAGATCTCTCAAGTACATAAAACCTAGATCCAAGAAGATCAAGGCTCATGATCATAAGATAACATCATCCTAATCTACAACTAAGATTAGTTGGATACATCTCACATGTATCAACTCACTAATAGAAGGGGGCACATCACTAGAAATGCCCAATAAGGGGGGTGCACCACATAAAATATGACTAATGACCACAAAGTAGCACATGGTGCAGCTAGGAGGTCATGTTATCCTTCACTAGCATGGCCATATGGCACAATAACAAGGTGTGGTGGAAAATAATATTAAGGAGTGATAAAGATCACTCGGGTATCTCCCTCAAAATACATCAAAACACCCTCAAACTGCATAAATCAAGGATGTGTGGGCCCCAACTGGAGTGAAGTTGATGCCGGATGATGAAGGTGACCCAAACACTGTGCCTCGGACCAATTTCATGCCATTCCTTTTCCTCAATTGCCCAAATCGATTTTCTCATTAGTGATTTTTATCATTAAAATGTTGCCTTGGGAACATAAAACAACAAATATCTCACAGGGGACCAAAAAATAAATCCAAATGATTGCACGGGTGGATCAGGAACCATGTTAGTATGGTACAATCCAGTGTTGCAAACATCGGCGCGGCAAAAAAATCGGCAGGGTCTAGGAAACATCGTTTCGGGATATCTCGGCAATATATTGGCAAACATCAGCAATAAATCGGCAAACTTAAAAAAATACAAAAATATTCAATTTCACCTTAAGAAAAAATCGGGAAAAAATCGACAATATCTTGGGATAAATCGAGAAAAAATCGGCAAAATCACTGGAAAATATCACTTTGAAAAAATCGGCAATATCTCAGGATAAATCGGAAAAAAATCGGGAAAATCTCGGGAAAAAATCGGCCCGATTTTTTGGGCGATTTTTTGAGAAAAAATCGCCGAGCTGAAAAACTCACGATTTCTCGGACATCGGCGATTTCTTGGCCAATGTTGGTAACACTGGTACAATTCCATAATAACACCCCAAGATTCCCTCTGGCACCCTAAGAGATCTCATTGTTCTCCACACTGTGTTTTATTTTCATTTTTCCCATGGTAAATCAGCTGCAAAAAGTCCAAGAGACTCATATATGTCATGTAACTGCCCGAAATTGAAAACTAGATGTGCCATTGGAATTAGAAAGTCCAAATCAACTAGGAATGAGTACTCATACACTATATGTCCATCACAAAGGTACATTAGAAACCTCATCCATGTCAGAACCATAATAATAATAAAGCCTGTAAATACTGATAATCATAAAAATAATACAATCCATCATAGCAAATCACCATTTGAAGCATGAATATGTCTAATGGACACTTGTAGACCATAAATAATCATCATCCTTAACCATCGGTCTATAACTCATCCTAGACCTTGCTCCTGGCTTGGTCAACACTGGGTTGACCAGGTCAAGACTGATCAAATGATGACCCAAGTGCTAAACTTTGATACTGCAAAGTACAAAATGGACATGCATGCTCAATTATCTATGCTAACAGTGAGATTCAAGTACAATTAGATTATGTTGGCAAGTATAAGCACAATACATATATAATAATCTAAATCAAAATGATTAGTTGCTTTAGACAAGAACCTTAGTGTATACTCATTTATAGATTTAGCCATTTTGCTAGTCAAGGGTGAAGGGAACTAAAACCAGGTAAGGCCAAGGGGATGACTTGATAACTCGACACTTAAACACCTGAGGTAAAGGACAGTGGGATCACACAACACATGAGTTGGACTAGGTGAACAATAGGGAATGGCAGTGTCTCACATATGGGTGGAATGATGAGAAGACTCCACTAGACTTTAAACAAGCAACCTTTTTTATACTTATTTGTACAACATTATTATACTAGCTAACCTCTAAAGGAAGGTGCCTTGGTAAGCTTTCTGGGCTTCCAGAAAATGACAAAGACATAACCTTCTGGGGCCAATCTCTCCCTGTTTCCCTATGGGGGTAAATGAGTCGTACATTATACAAAGAATGAGTGCTCATCCTCTAGCCATCAACTTTATTTCTTATTACTAACTTTCCAGCCTCCAAGACAGGTGCCCTAGAAATCCTTTTGGGCTTCCAGAAAATGACAAAGGCTCAGCCTTGAGGGGCTTGCCTCACCCTGATACCCTGTGGGGATAAATGATCCTTACACCATACAATGGATGAGTGCTCATCTCTTGGCAACTGACTAGTTTTAATTTTATTTGCAGTAGTGTCTAGAGACACTTTTATTTTGTTGGCAGGGCATCCATTTAGAATAACTTTAAGCTCTGATGCCTTAGTGTCGAAAAACACTTCTTTGGTAGGACTACTTGTGTTTAAGACCTAGAGGCAGACATTCCCTATGACAAGCATCACATAAACCAACACTGGGACACAATTTATACATGGAGACCTATTCCAACATAGAGGTGAAGGTGGGGGGAAATCTCTCGGTCAAAACAACTAGATCATTTATATTTTAGATTCCAAGTAAAACCAAGATAAATTATTGCCAACATTTAATCAATTTCAACAGAGTCTCACTACTAAAATAGGTAACAGGGCAACATCAAAATCCATATGCACAAACCATAATATCACTTGGGTCATATACCTGCATTGCATCTGACACCAATTTGAAGATCATCGAAACAACTGCTACTGCTACATATCATGGGCACTATAATAATCTCTGCTCTGGGTCATGGAAGAATGGCTAACTCAGTCATCGAATCTGGGGTCATGAGGCTCGGTCATGGCATAGAAATGGTCAATCTAGATACTCTGGATCTGCTGAAAGTGGGAGATCATCAACTAGTGGCTCATCATCTGCTGATCTCATAGTAAAGGACTTGCTCGAAGTACTGCTCAGGAACAAAATGTAGCCTAGCCACTATATATGTGACAACAGGACACTTGGGTTGACAAGTATACTTTATGGAGTTTGGTGATGGACTCAAACATATATGTTGGGGAGGAGCATTGGAGCTTAGTGACCACATTGGAACACATATGAGTAGCATTGGGAACATGAAAGGACACATGGAATAGAATTAGAGGAGGATTTCCTTGCAGGAAGACACTTGGATAGCGAACCCTCATGGAAGAGGGAGCATTGGACTAACTTCTTGTTGGAAAGTGCATCATCTTGGAGAAGGGGCATTGAACCCAAGGAGGATCATGCTTGGAGGAATTTCACTTTGGGGGTTGGTAAACCCTAGTTTGTTGCAGGTGCATCCTTCTATTGTAGAGCACTCCATGTGGAATTGCCTTGTTGGTTATTTGTGTTAGCCTCCCTCACCTACTCTCTATATAAAGGGAGGAGAGATCTCGTGTTCATTATCATCATTGCACTCTATTCTTTGTATTATCTTGGAAAAGTCTTGTAGGGAGCAAGCTGCTAGGGTTCATGAGGAAACTCTAGGATCATGATATTAGGGTTTGTGAGAAAATCTTAAGAGTAGACAAGGGTAGAGAGATGTCTTGGATGTTGTTGGAGAGAATGCTTGTGTGGTGTTTTTTCTCTTGTGATGCTAAGATTTGTGCCATGCATGTAAACTGTAGAGAAGAACACGACGTTGGTGATGATGATGGTTATTATGGCTCTTGTTGTAGTGCTAGGTTTTCTATCATAGTAGAAGACATGGATAATTGAGCTAACACCTTTTATGATTTTGGAGTCACATTCTTGTGGATGTGAGGCTAGGGAAAGGTCAAGGATAGACTAATTTGATGAATCTTGAGGTTGGTGTGATGGCTTACTTGGAAGAAGACTCAATTATTGTATCCTTGATGTTCCATGGAGGTCTTCATGCTTGTGTTGATGCAAGAGTTGAAGAACTAGGGTTTGAGGACTCAAACCCTAAAATGGACATGTAGATTTGGAGGTTAATGCTAGAGTTGTCTTTCAATGTACTTGTGTGATGCAACATGGATAGGGTTTGTAAACCCAAACAAGGACAATAGTGCTAGTGTTGAAAGCTTGTGTGATACAAGCTTGTTAAATGTGCCAAGGAGGACCTGTTGGTGTTGATGCTAGCATATAGAGGATCTTTTGGTGGAGTGACCAACTTTTGTTGGAAATGATTCCTCGCTAGGAGAGTTGGTGGCTAAAGTTTTCTTATGGCTTCTTTAGCTAGGGTTTGGAGAGCTTGGCTTGTAACATCTTTGTAATAAAGTTGTGGTATATACTTGTACTTTATTTTGCATATATATAAAGTTTCCATCCTTCTAAATATTGTGTACTATAAGATTTGATTTTCATCTTCTGTTATCTTCTTGACTGAGTAGATTTCAACCCTTGTTTTTCATGCTCATTTGACATATAACTGAATTGGTTAACTGATTCAACACATATACGGAAGATAAATGAACATGTTTTCTGCTATTATGATCAACTGTAATAAGACTCTGGATCTTTTACATGCCTCCAAAAGTGTGCCCTAAGGTATGTAGCATTGTGGTATTGAAGTGCATTCATGATATTATTCTCTAGGGTTGCCAGGTGAAATTGGGTTGAAGGGAAGTGAAATATTATTACTGTAATTTATTATTTCATATAAATCGTAATGCTGAATGTTCATAGGGACTAGATTCAAAGAACTTCAAGTAATTGAGGTAAAATTTTTAAAGTTGCATTAATGGCCCATTTCTCAAATTTTCTATGTTTTTACTATAGGGAAACTTGCTGTTTGGAGGGGATGACCTCGAGGAAATGGCAGACTTTTGTTGGAAATTCTGCATTCTTTGACTTTTAATCCAAAACGAAAAATCCACCTCAAAGCCTAGTGGTTTCCCGGATCTTACCCATAGAATTTTCAGTCTTAGGACTGTTGTAAATTAAAGTATGAAACAACAATGGAAAGATCACAATACTTTACTTCTAACAGACCCAAACTTTACGACAATGAAAGGAGAAAATATACCAAACAATGAGATTAGTTTCAACCCCAATGCTGATGTGGGCAAATTCTCTCTCTCTTCTCCCCAACGTAAAGTCCCAATGAGACCTCACATCATTTAAAATAGGGAACACATCTGGATTCTTGCCCAACAAATGCTACTATTTTATTATGGAAATGAAAATTTGTGAGATGCAAAATACAACAATGCTTCTGATTTATGTGCAGTCCATGCATTTCTACTCTGATTATCCTAGCTAGGANTATATATATATATATATATATATATATATGAACAGAAATGAAATGAAGAGAAATATATCATTAAATTACTGTCCAGACTTACATTCATTATATCGTCGGAAACATATCAGAAAAAGAAAAATAAGAATGCAAATTTTTGTACAGAAAAGTCTATAACAAAAATAACACATCCTTACAGCGATTCCAGCCTGTAAGCACTAGAAATAGTTCACGACCCATAATACTAGAGCCCAAGCTTCTCCTAAAAAGTTGGCCTTGAAGGCTTATTATTAAAATTTCATAAAAGAGTTTACAAAAGTTCCAGTAGAAAAAATCCCTTCTCTCTACGTCGATTACATTTTTAACCATTTTTACATAACTCCCTTCTGGACTCTTGAGCTTCGTCTTGGCAGTTTGTGACTATTGAGTTCCTTTCTTTTTTTTCTATTTAATTTAATTTTTTATTTTTACATAAGTTCGTTCTGTCTTTATCTGAAGTCATAGTTGACCATGTGCCTTATCATATATCTGGAGTCATAGTTGACCATATGCTTTCTCATATAGATATGATGCCCGTACTTGATGAGATGCTCAACATGTGCCTAAAAGTTAATTGCTCAAAAGCAACTTCATAAGATATACTAATTCCTTTGGCACGAGGCCATGCCGCTTTTTAGTGCACTGGGTTATGAATTAATCCAATTGATTTTTCTTGAGGGGTAGCGATGCATTCCTTCGGTATTTCCGTGGAGATTCTTGAGCTTATTCCTATAACAATCCTTTTATGCCTTATAGTTTCCTCCAAGTCCTTCAAAAGATCAGAGCTTGGCTGGGGTGACCTCGTTTCTCTGAGTGGATGCAAATGACACCATTCGGTGACCCTCTCAATAGTGAGGTGCAAGCGTTGACATTTACTCATTGAGTTTGTGATGTCTATTGCTAGGGACGCACTTATTGATTGGCAGTTTGATAGGGCTGCGTAGTTGCATTGTCTTTACCTCTCGCTCATTTAGGGAGGGTCCTCTGGTGCATCCTTCTCTTAAATTTTCCACTTCTTCAATTCGTCCATGCCCATTTGGACTCCATGCAGTATCACCCTTCTATCTTTGATATTGCCGAGGAAAATGAAGAATTGAGCAACATAATCATGAAGCTCTTGCAGATTGTTGTACATCAGCCTCTATACAGCGTTCAATTCATCTTGTCTTTCAAAAGCACATGCTTTGAACTCAATCATGCTGGTCATATTGGCTTTGTAATGTGCCAACTCTTCTTCCAGGTTGCTTGTTCTTCTTTTATAGTCTTCGATTTCCTTAATTACCCCAAAGGCATTCTTTAAGGGAGCAGTAGTTCTGGCCGCTTCGTCCTGTCAATTTCTTCACTCCCTTATAAATTATAGAGACAAACTGGACTATTGTCTACGTTTAATGCGGAATCTTCCTTTCTCCCTTCAGTCAGCGCCTTTTTTATTTAATGAATTATTTCTTAAATAATTAACGAAATTCTATATCCGTGAGTTTCCGATTCCGTATTTTGTATACTTGTTACTTGGTACTTTGACAGGTTTTCTTTATAAAAAATGCGATCCAAAGGGAAGATGAAAGGGTTATATAAACTGTAATATTTGGCATAGCCTTGCCACCTTCTGCATTATGCGGAATGGACCTATATAGTTAGCGTGCCCGCTGCCTACCTTCTGCATTTTGCTTTTTTGGATTTCAGACCAAATGTTTTACCGAATAGACCGTTCCATACTCTTTGCGTGATCTAACTTTGCCCTGTTTCTTAACTGTCAACTGGGTTGATTCTACGCTTTTACACGACCTCATTTATATCCCTCTCCCTATTATTCTTAGGTATTTTAAGAAAACATTGGAGAATTGGGCCTAAGAGAATGTATCCTTCCTTCTGTTAAATTTGGCATGTTTTAAGAGCACCTGAGTGGGTCTAATGGTTAAGACTATGTGTTATCTCCTTGGAGGTCACATGTTCAAAACCGGGGGTAGGGTTGCTCATTGGCCGTTGTGACAAGGCTGGAAGGGTAGGCGACCCTTGGGATAGAGGCTCACCCCGGTGGGCTTTGGGATGTCTCAGGCTTTGCTAAGTCACAAATTACTAGTATATCTGGCTTGTGGGCTGTTGGATATACTCTTGAAAGGTTGTTGTTCCCATGGTTAAAAAACTTTGGCATGTTTCGTACATAAGTCATTCAGTTTATAATGATTGTTTATAGTCGGTCTAAAGGGCCTTCTTTTCATTAATCAATCACTTTTTCTTAACAATCTATTCCTGCTATTCATATGTAACAGCAACAGACTAATACGAGAGCAGGCTTTCTTGGAACTATTTATACTAATATAGCTGGATGCTTGTATTTTTTAATCCCTGGACATTCTATTTCATAGTTCGGGTTGGCAAGCTGGAAAAATTTTATACAGTTCTTAGCTTATCTGTCGGATATTTCAAATTTAGCTTCCACCAACTAGAGCTGTTTTTTAATTTCCCCATCCTTGGGAACAACCTTGCCTTTTATCTCAGTCGTTTCACTAATATTTGCTTCAAGTGGAGCTGCTCAACCAGTCGAGTTATTAGAGTGAGTAATAAGCTCCACCAAACCTCATTCACCATACAGTGCAGGTGTTTAAAAATTCAATGAATCTAATTAGATGTATTGTAAGCAACCTCGTAGATTTTGCTACTGTCGAACTAGCCAACATGGTTGAACCATGTCTCACTCCATTTGTTGTATATGAAAGTGTTGATTTTTCCTTACCAACATCGAGAGCCATTCTCTTACGAGAATGGAGACATTTGGTCCGGGACCAGGATGTGGAACTAGTCTAGCACTAAAGGACTCAGCCTAGAGCTGAGTGGTCATTCTGTTGAATGAAGACATCTGGTCAAAGACCAGGATTTGGAACCAGTCCAGAACTGGGGGACTCAGACTAGCGCTGAGTGACCATTCAGTTGAATGGAGTGTTGACAAAATTGTCATTGATTCCAACAGGTGTGTGTCAGTGTGTCTTGGTGCCCCTTGAGGAGCCCCTGTGGGTTGAGTAAGTGCCAATGTCAAAGGAGACCTTTTTGACCTTGTTCAAGCCCAAATCTGAAGCCCTTGTAGCCCTTGGGACAATGGCAAAAGCCCTGAACACCCTGTAGAATGTTTAAGTACCCCTAAGTCATCTTATGGTTACCCAGTTGTTTTTTTAGGGTTTTCTAGTACCACAACCATGCCCTATTGCCCTAGATTTTGTCCTTGGTGGGTCGAAAAAATTGCAAGAGTCCAAATGACCCTTTCAGTGGTCATTTGCGTTTGATAAAGGGCATGATACCTTAGGAGAAGCCTAGGCACCCCCACACATTGATGGTCGTGTTGATAAAGCCTATGGCAACCTTGTTGACCTAACTAAAGTCCCTAAAACCCTTTACCTTTGATTCCTAAAAATTTACCCTATGCCTTGCCCTTAAAACACTAGTATTACCCCAACTTATACAAAGATGCCCTAACATTTAAAACCCTAATAAAACTTAATAAGTATTAAAAAGATAATTAATAATATTAGGTTGAATGTTTAAACATTTAAAAAAATCCTAGTCTCCACATTAAATCAAATTGCTAAAACCTATTGAAAATTAAATGACTTAACCCTCAAGTTTTTTGTTTAATATTTAACACCTAAATATTAAAACACCTAAATATTAAAACAAATACAAATTAATAAAACTATTTAGAAGCTTTTTTTAATAAATTATTAACCCTTTTATCCTTTTGCAGGTCGATCCTCTAATTTTAATTAAAAACTAAAAATAGCCTAACCTAGGTCGACCCCAACTTTTTACCTTCAACGTGTATAAATAAACCTTGTTCATCATTCATTTTAACCATCAAAATTTCGCTTGCCTCTGAGGTTTCTCGGGTTTAGGAGTAGGCATTCTCATGAGGTTATGACAATAGCAACAGATTGACCTTTTTTATTATTCATGGGGTTATTTTTTTTGACAGCAGACCCGAGTTCTTCCCATATAGACTGTGCAACAGTCTTTTTGGTTTATGAAGTCAACAAAAAAAAACAGCAGGCTATACATACCCGAATTTTTCCAGTGCTAAAATTTTCTTTGGGTATGATGTGATAGAAACTGACCTTCGCTGATATGACTGAAAGCTACTACAGACCCGAACTTTGTGCAGACCTTTTTGTTTTGGTTCTTGTTTACTATTGGGAGAAGTAGGAGCAGGTTGATCAAGGTCTTTTCGTAAGTCAACCTAGCAGCAGCATACAACTAGCATCCAAATTGTTTTGGGGTTCAAAACAGTCAACCTACATACCCGAATTTTTCTAGTGCTAAAATTTTCTTTGGGTATGATGTGATAGAAACTGACCTTCGCTGATATGACTGAAAGCTACTACAGACCCGAACTTTGTGCAGACCTTTTTGTTTTGGTTCTTGTTTACTATTGGGAGAAGTAGGAGCAGGTTGATCAAGGTCTTTTCGTAAGTCAACCTAGCAGCAACATACAACTAGCATCCAAATTGTTTTGGGGTTCAAAACAGTCAACCTTTTTGGGGATCTGAGTTTGTGTTCACTGCTGGCTTGCAGCTACAGACCCGAATTCTTGGGGATCTGAGTTTGTGTTCACTGCTGGCTTGCAGCTACAGACCCGAATTCTTCAGGGACATATTCCTCTGTGTCCTCCTGCAATGATCCAAATAAGTATGAGTTTATAACTCACTTCAGACCCTAGTATGCAAGGTGACAAAGCAAGTGTCTGCTGCCCTCATAGAACACCAGAGTTGACAAAGTGGGCAAATGTATTTTTGGTCATCTGCATAAGGTATGTTTGAACAAATAGATACAGTAAATGAATACAATATGTTGACACATATAATGATAAGTATACATGTGTACATGAGTTGAAATAGCATGTAAACAACATGTGAGTGTGAACATTTTGTACTCTGTATAGTAGTACGTAAAGTAGTGTGAACAGTGTTATGAAAGAGCATGTACAAACTAGTATGAAAGAGAGTGCATATTGTTAAAGTTGAATAGCAGTTTGTATGAACAATGTATAGTACTCAGCATACTGTTATCAATGAACAGTACTGAGTGTGCAGTGGTGTGTGAACAAGTTGAGTGTTCAGTAGTTAGTAGTGCACAATGGTGTGCATAGAAGTATACAGTGGAACAAACAGTAAAGTACAATACTGATGATGATATATACTATAATGATGCGATAACACATATCATGATGATGCACTCTATGATGATGTACACACTATATTGTTGATGCACAACCTATGATGATTTTTAGTATTAGAAGTGCCGAGATGTTTCAGTGATTGGTGTTGACAAGGAGTGTATGATAGCGATAGGTATACAGTGATGATTTAGCAGTGATCAGAGTGTAGAGGTTATCAGCAGCAGAGAGTACAGGGTTTGATATGTGACAGGTCCACAGGTTCTGTTAGTTTTTCAACATTAAGCTAGCATATGATTAGGATCTTTAAACTGAGAGAACAACAAGCACAGCAATCAAACACAAGAGACAATGAACACAATGTTTTTTCTCGGGGAAACCATAAATGGAGAAAAACCCCGCAACTTCCTCTGAGATAGAATCAGCACCAAAGTGAAACCCAAAAATAGTAAGACAATCTCCCAATAGCAGTAAGCTCTTTCCTCTTGCCTTAGTGTCTTTCTCTTCCTCAACTACGTGCTACACTTGAGTGTGTATAAGATGTGTGCTAAATAGAGAGTCTAGCTCTCTATTTATACTAATCCCGACATGACTAAAACCCTACTAGGGCCAACCTCACTAGGAGAGTCCAATAACCCTAGTGCCTCGGAACTGCGGGGACTTTAACCCTTAGACAATAGGAGAGTTACCCACAATGACTTGACATGACTTGTTTACATTATTGATTCTCCCTATCGGAACATCGGGGCATGAGATGACACAAGAACATCCTGGAATAAACATCAGGTTACAATAGATGAGAAATACAAGTGAATACATTCCGAAGTTACAATTACATTAACACTCCCTCTTAACTAGGAATGTATTCTCTCGACACAATTTTCATCACTGGTCTTCTTCTCTGGGTCTTCTCGTCATCTGCATCTTCAAGTCATCTTCGTCTCTGGATCTGAATCATCACTCGATCTGGATCATCATCACTAGATCTGGATCATCACTCGATCTGGATCATTTGTAGCATCATTCCTAGATCTGGATCATCCCTCGATCTGGATCATCTCTGGAGCATCATCTCTGGATCTGGATCTTCCCTCAATCTGGATCATCTCTGCTGGATCATCAATACTGAATCTTCACGGGTGCTATCTCATGATTCTTTTCATCATAGGAAGTTCTACAGAGCTAGCCCTTTTTCATGCTGGATGTAGGCCTAGCCACCATGTAGGTCTTTGCCCAGCACTTACATCTGATCATGTAGGAACTAACCTATAATCATATCAAAAAGGCATGCCCAACACTCACATCTGACCATGTGGGAACCAATCCCACAACCATGTCAGAAAGGCCCAGCACTCACATTTGACACATGCGAAGAACCAATCCAACATGCATGTTCAAAAAGGCTCAGCACTTATATTTGACAAATGCGAGGAACCAATCCAACATGCATGTTCAAAAAGGCTCTGCACTTACATCCAACACATGCGAGGAACCAATCTAGCATGCATGTTCGAAAAGGCTCTGCACTTACATCTGACACATGTGAGGAACCAATCCAACATGCATGTTCAGAAGGGCGTGCACTCACATCTGATCAAGTAGGAACCAATCCTATAGTCATATCAGAATGGCCCCCAGTCCCAAACTGAGCTACCTGGTAACTGACTAGGTGCCTCCATTTCTAGAATGGTAGTTGCCCTTACATATGTCCTACTCGACAGAATGGCTAGCACTCACATCTGACATGGGAGGAACCTAATCCTTTAACCATGACAGAATGGCTCAGCGCTTACATTTGACCTACTCGTCAGAATGGCTCTCTCAGTCCTGGACTGAGTGTTCCTGGTAACTGACCAGGTACCTCCATTCCAAGAATGACATTTACCACTCATATCTGACATGGAAGGAACTAAATCCTCTCACCATGACAGAATGGCTTAGCCCTTACATCTGACCATGGAAGGAACCAATCCTTTGACCATGTCAGAATGGCTATGGGACTCATCACTTTCCCTTGGAGGAAACCTCGATCTGGAGAACACCAAGCTTCTCCCTGAAGTACTCAAACTTCACCCTAGCCAATGGCTTCGCCAATACATCAGCTATCTGTTCCTCCGTCGCAACATACTGGAGCTTCACTGCTCCCCTCTGCACCATATCCCTGATATAGTGATACTTGATCTCAATATGCTTCGACTTGTCATGGAACACTGGATTCTCTAACAACTTCACGCAACTCTGGTTGTCACAATGTATACAAGTAGCATCCATCTGGAGATCAAAAAAATCATACAGTAGCTTCCACAGCCATACTGCCTCACAACTAGCTGAACAAGCTACGACATACTCTGCTTTAGCTGTACTCAGTGCCACACAGGATTGCTTCTTGCTAAACTAAGAGATCACACCTGATCACATATTGAAGAAACACCCTGAAGTGCTCTTCCTATCGATGGCAATGCCTGCCTAATCTGAATCAACATAACCCTCTAGGTTAATCTTCTGATTCGCCTTGTACTTGAGCCCATAATCAAGCCCATAATCAATTGTACCCCTCAGGTACCTCAAAATATGCTTTGCAGCAATCAAGTGAACATTTCTTGGATCTGTCAAGAACTGGCTCAATGTGTTCACAACAAAGCAAATGTCTGGTCTCGTGTTCGTCAGATACATCAAGGACCCAATCATCTGACAATACATCGTAGCATCAACCGTCTCTGATGAAGCATCGCTCAATAGCTTCAGGTTCGATGCCATAGGTGTGGCCATAGCCTTGCAGTCCATCATCCCATACCTCTTCAGGATCTCTACTGCATACTTCCCTTGTCCAAGGGAGATTCCATCTGCATTCTGCCACACCTCTATACCTAGAAAATAATGCATCATACCCAAGTCCTTCATTTCAAACTCGGCAGCAAGCTTTCTCTTCGTATCAGCAATCAACCCATCCATACCTGTTACAAACAGATCATCTACATGCAGTAGAAGCATCACTGGGTTGTCATCTTCAACCTTGTAGTAAAGGTTGGAATTTGCTTTACTCTTGGTACCCAAATTGGATAGAAAGCTGTCAATTCTGCCGTACCATGTCCTGGGTGCCTGTTTCAAACCGTACAGGGCTTTCTTCAGTCTACACACATGAGACTCCCTGTCATGTGTCTCAAAACCGAATGGCTGTTCTACATACACTTCCTCTTCCACTACACCATTTAAGAAAGCAGTCTTGACATCCATTTGGTGTATCTTCCATTTCATTACTGTAGCCAAAGCAAGTACTGATCTGATGGAAGTGTATCTGGCTACAGGAGCAAAGGTTTCTTCATAGTCTATTCCTTCCTTCTGTGAGAAGTCATGAGCCACAAATCTTGCCTTATATTTCTCTATGCTACCGTCCGCAGCATGCTTGATCTTGTAGATCCATTTGGAAGTTACAACCGACTTCCCTTTTGGTCTTGGGACAACATCTCAAACATCGTTCTTCATGATTGATTGATATTCTTCGATCATCGCATCCTTCCATTCTTTTCGTTCTGCCGCTTCTTCATAACTGGAAGGTTCTTCTCTGATAAAGTCACATAGTAAGGCTACATATCTGGAGCAAGATCTGGTTCTTTTTCTTTCTCTGTGATTTTCTTCTGGAGCCCCATATCTTTCTGCACCTTGGATAATTTCTCGTACCCAAGTAGGTTTCCTCTTGTGAGGATTCTTCTCCTGAGGTGGATCTACAGGTCTTTGTGGTTCTTTAAATTCTTGATCTTCTTCTTGAATTTCTTCATTCATGGTTGTATCATGAATTCTGAGAGCTTCGGATTCTTCAGGTTCTTCAGCAGGTCTTTTTCTGGATTTGTTGTAAGCTGTGTCTTCATCAAATGTTACATCCCTGCTGATGTCGATCTTCTTGTATCCTAGGAAGTATATTATGTAAGCCTTCGAGCTTTCAAAGTATCCCACAAATATACCCTTCTTTCCTGAAGAATCTAGTTTTGTTTTCTTCTCTTTTTGTATGTGTATGTACACTGGACAGTCGAATATTCTGAGATGGCTGACTTCTGGTTTCTTGCCGGAGAAGACTTCTTCAGGAGTCTTATTCTCAAGTACTTTGTGTGGAGTATGGTTTTGTACATACACCGCTGTTCTGGCTGTTTCTGCCCATAGATGCATAGGAAGATCCTGATCATGAAGCATTGCTCTTGCAGCTTCCATGATAGTTTTATTCTTCCTTTTTGCAACCCCATTCTGTTGTGGATTGTAAGGAGTGGACAACTCCCTTTTAATCCTTGATTCTTTGCATAAGTCTTTGAATTCATTTGATGTGAATTCTCCACCATTATCTGATCGAAAGGTCTTGATCTTCTTTTCTGTGTGGTTCTCGATCAAGGCTTTGAATTCCTTGAACTTGCTGAACACTTCATCTTTGTTCTTCGTGAAGTAAATCCATGTCTTCTTAGAAATGTCATCAATGAAAGAAACATAGTATACATACCCGCTTAGTGAACTTGATTACATTGGACCGCATACATCGAAGTGGATGATTCCAAGATTCCTTTTGCCTTGCTCTTGCTACTTTGAAATGTCTTCTTTGTATTCTTCCCTTTTGCACATCCTTTGCAAACCCCTTCATGTTTTGCTTGAATTTTTGGAAGACCTTCAACAGCTTTGCTTGCAAGTGGTAGTGCTTTGTAATGCACATTTGCAGGCCTTCTATGCCATAGTTCATTTGGCTCTGCTATGTCATGGACCATAGCTTGTTCTGAATGGCCCTTCAGCTTGTATAAACCTCCTTCTTGTTCTCCAATCACTATTGTATCGTCAATAGTCTTTCCTCTTGGCCACATGATAACTTGGCCATCTATAAATGCAACCCTCATGCCTTTTGCATCCAGTGCAGATATGGAGAGAAGGTTCTTCTTGAGTCCTGGTACAAATAGAACATCCTTGATTTTTATAGACTTTCCAGAGTCTAGCTTGTAGGAGGATTCACCCCTACCTTTTATTGGATATTGGTAGTCATCTCCTAGCTTCACCTTATGGGGTGAATTATGTTCAGATAGTTTCTCAAAGGATTCTTTGAAACTTGTCATGTGTTTGGAAGCCCCACTATCAATAAGCCAATCTTTGCTTCCATGAGTGACAGTTCCCGTGAGAGCGGAAATCAGAATATATTCATCCTCGCTTGAAGAGTCTTCACTTTCTTGCTTTACTCTCTTCCTTGGAGTATCATCATCCTCAGCAGTGTGAGAATGATGTTTTCTTTGGAGTTCTTGTTCTTCTTCTTGAATCCATTTTTATTCATGGGACAGTTTCTAGCAAAGTGTCCTATTTCATCACATGTATAACATCTGAGTTTAGATGAACCTTTCTGATGAGAATGCTTACCTTGGTGATGATGCTTTTCCCTTCTTCCTTTGCTTGAGTGTACTGTGAGAGCTTGATCTTCATTTCCCATCTTTTCTTCTCGAGCTGCTATCCGAGCCTCTTCTTGAGAGCATTCTTCCCACAGTCCGCTGAACTTGACCAACTTCTTCCTAGCACAGATTCCTTGGATGAAAGAATCCCATGACCTAGGGAGGCCATTCAATGTTGTCATCACAATTTCTGCATTCTCCACTTCTTCATCTACAGCTTTTAGTTGTTCTTTGATCTGGGAGACCCTTGTGAAGTATGATTGGATGGTCTCCTCATTTTGGATCTTGACATTCTTCAACTAGTTCCATAGAGTCATCTTCCGATTGATGTTCTTTCCTTCAAACAGTTTGGTTAGGGCATCAAACATGGCTTTAGGTGTCTTGAGGGAGGACACCTGTGGAATGAGGTGATCCTTGATAGAATCTGCAATGATCCTCTTTGCCATAACCAACTTCTTCTTGTGTAAGGCCTTGGCCTCATCTCCCTCTGGAACTGGAACCTCCTCCTGTATATAGGAGTCCAACTCATTTTCTTCCAGGACTAGGGAGATCCTATACTTCCAAGTTCGGAAGTTATCAGCTCCCTCAAGCTTTTCATCAAGCTTGGTATGATGAGACATCTTAACTGAGAACCTCAAATGGAAATACAAAAGATTTAGATCTTACCAGGTCAAGATGTTGGATTTGGATTTGAAGCTAAAATCCTGCAGTACTGGTTCAGGAGCAGATTAGGGTTTTGCTTTTCCCGGAGTTTTGTCCAACCAAATGCTTTGAAATTGATCCCTAACTTCGATTTTGGGGAGGAGATCAATCCAGGCCTGGGCTCACTGAAAAATTCCTCTTTTGTGAAAAGCCCTAATTTTTGGCAGTAGTGTCAGGTCCAAAACTGAAAAACCTCAGAATTGGATTCTGCTTCGACAGAAAGATGCGCCCTAGGGAGGAGAGTTGTTCCACCCTACTTTCGCTGAAAGTCTATGGAGAGAGATCCACAAAATAGGAAGCCTTAGTTCCCGTAGCTGCACAGTGTCTTCTTCTCAGGTTAGCTCTGATACCATGTTAGTTTTTCAACATTAAGCTAGCATATCATTAGGATATTTAAACTGAGAGAACAACAAGCACAGCAATCAAACACAAGAAACAATGAACACAGTGTTTTTCTTCGAGGAAACCATAAATGGAGAAAAACCCTGCAACTTCCTCTAAGATAGAATCAGCACCAAAGTGAAACCCAAAAACAGTAAGACAATCTCTTGACAGCAGTAAGCTCTTTCCTCTTGCCCTAGTGTCTTTCTCTTCCTCAAATATGCGCTACACTTGAGTGTGTATAAGATGTGTGCTAAATAGAGAGTCAAGCTCTCTATTTATACTAATCCCGACATGAATAAAACCCTACTAGGGTCGAGCTCACTAGGAGAGTCTAATAACCCTAGTGCCCCGGAACTGTGGGGACTTTAACCCTTAGACAATAGGAGGGTTACCCACAATTACTTGACATTACTTGTTTACATTATTGATTCTCCCGATCGGAACATCGAGGCATGCCATGACACAAGAACATCCCGGAATAAACATCGGCTTACAATAGATGAGAAATACAAGTGAATACATTCCGAAGTTACAATTACATTAACAGGTTCGACAATCTTTTTCTTCAGGGTGGCAGGACAGGGCAAGAAAAGGAGGTCGTAGCCTCCTTCCGGTTGAAGCTTGTTACCACCTAAGTTGTACTTAGTGGTTTTTATCAAGTGAGTTTGGTGAACCGGACAAGGATAACTTGTTCGGACTTCAAAAGACCTTTGGAAGTACTTCGAGAAGAGCTTGTTGTACTATATCACATGTTCATACTCCATGGGGGAATTGTAATAAATGTTCTAGCATGATAGTATCTGTAAAAGACTCGGTCTCTTAGACTTTATTTGTCAATTCGACAGCCCAGGGTGTTTTTTCCCTTCGTTATTATTGGTTGTTGAATAAACGACTGATAATTTCTGAGTTTTTCACTCCATACCTCCAAAGTTGGGGTGGTTGGCTTGGCATTTAGGCCTATTGAGGTTATTAGAGTCTATGTGTCAATGTATAAACATGCTAGGCATCATGGTCGAGTCATATGAACATGTTTAAGTTCCCCAAGGTTTTTTCAACTTTTTAATTTTTTTAATTTTTTCAATGTTTTTTATTAAAATTTAATTTTTCCAAAACTTAGGCTATTTTTTAATAGTTTAATTGGGAAAATTGATTTTGTAATAAAAGTGGGCCAAATAATTAGTTTCAGTCATGTAGGTGCTCATTTTCAAGCTAAGAGCACCATGTAAACCCATTGACCCACTATTTCCTAGTTTTGACTGATTTTATTGATTATTGATTATTTTAATTAATAAATTGATGAATAATGGAGCAAATCCAAAATCATAGATCAGTGGATTCTCAGTCGATTTGATTGAAATCAATCAGATCTGAAGCAGATTGACTGGATCTGACAACTCCTTGACTGAAGGAGGTGATCAAATCAGATCCAGAGTTGATCTTTAGCATCCTTTATGGGGAATTTCGCCCTCCCTCTCTCCTCAACACGTTTTGGCTCATCTAGATGAGTTTTGGTGGATGCTTCAGTCAACAGGTTGAGGTGTCAGTCACATCAGCTCTCCGATTGACAATTGCACTCAGTGAGACTCAGATCTGGCTCAGTTAGACACAGATCAGGCATTGATGGACTCTCCATCAGCATATTTGGTTTATCTCCTTGGGATTTGCGCCCCCCCTGGGCTAGATCTCCTGGTTTTTGTATATATCCAAGCATAGCAGCCTCTTCCAAGGGAGTTAGAGCTGGATTGAAGGGCTTTCCATTGTAATTGTGTATTGATCATCATTTGTTGAAATAAAGAGAAGCTTTGGAGGCTCAATTGTGGAGTACCTTTCATGTGTGGATTATCATTATCATGCTGCATTCGAGGTGAAACTGCTATTTTTTCAATTTTTTGCACTTAACTGTTGTCTTCCTGAATGGTTATTGAAATCATAGGGATAGATCATTGTAAGTAAGCTTACTTCTATTTTGCTGCATATGTTTGAATGAGCTAATACATGTATGCTAAATAAGATTATTTGCATGCTGTATCATCTACTTCTCATATGTATCTTCAGATTTAATGGTTCTGTTTGTAGGATTTGTTGTGTAGCTTACAGGTTTGTCGTGACTGGAAGATCTATGGTTCAGGTTTGATTCCATTGGTTTCCAACAGAGATTGCTAAGATCGTGCCCCTCGGTGCTTCACTACCAAGATTCCTTTGCAGATATGCTTCAACAACAAGCACTTATCTTCCCCTTTTCCTCCTTTAAAAATCTTAAATTTTCTTCAAACTGGTTACTATTAAGAACTCTTATTGCTCGGATTTGTCTCATTAAGAAAATTACACATAGATCTAGTTAGTAAGGTTCTTTCCTAAGTCTAGATCTTAGTTTTGTTTTGCATATAAAGTTACATTTTAAGAGATCTAGCTGAAATTACCATATTTTCGCAAACATTTTAATGAAAATTTGTAGCTTGCTTTTAAGGTAGTTTCCTTTGCTGTACGTTAAAATTTCATATTCTGCAATAAAAGTGCACATCTTATTGGCTGCCCAAAAGGCAAGCCAAGATCCCTGCTTTCCTTGGTTCTTGTTTTTTTACCCTTTTAACTAGTTTTCAGCTTACTTTTTTTTGGTTAAAAGTGAGCTGACCCAAAGGTACTTTCAGAGTGCTTTTGGGCATATTTCAGTCTAATATGCTTGCTGGTTTTTAGCAGGTTTGACAGAAAAGAAAGGAAGCTATTGTTCGGAAGTGGCCTCAGGAGCGTTCAAATCCCCCCAAGGGTCTCCCATTTGACTAAAACCTTTAATTTCCGCACTTTGTAAGCTCTTGATTTCACTCCGTGTTGCCGCCTAATTCACACTTTAAGACATAGGAAAGTCACAACCTGCTATGTGTGTCCTTGGGGGCAAGCGAGAGTTGGGGACCACTGTCACCACAGTCCACAACTCCTCCGTTTAGGCCAGATCCCAACAAAGCCAAGGGGGGAAGTCCCTACGGAAGACTAAGTTCCAGATTTATTAATTAATTACAAATTAATTAAAGGGATCTTTTATTAAGATTGAGGCTAAGGTTTTGAGTGATGACAGTCAAACCAATGCAAGATGCAATATTTAAATGACAGTCAATCCTTTTATTTATAACCAGTGCCTAAAGAATGGAGTCAGAGAATGCAACTTTCAATGTATGCAGTCTAAGTTAATTATCCCACAGGTTAAGTTGTCTAACAAATGAGATGAATAAACAAATAAATGATACAATAATCCATTAAGATATCTAAGCAATGTACAGATGATCTAAATTTATTAGTATAAACAAATCAAGTAAAATAGTTACAATTTAAACAAATATGAACCAGATTTACAAGTTATAGACAAGAGATAGCAGAAGGAAAATGCATTAAATGAAATTTATCAAACCAACAGTAAATGAAAAATGGAAAGACTTTTAAGTTGAATTACTTGAAGCAGTTAAACAAATGTTAAGCATTCACCACATAAACGATTGCAGAACTGAAAGTAAATGAAACTGAAAAGTAAATGAGACTGAAAGTAAAGTGTTGGAGTGCAATGCTGGAGTGGAAGTACGCTAAAATGAAAGAATGTTATAGAACCGGTTTTGCAATGTCTCTTGGTTTATTTTAGGTAGATTTTATTAAGGTTTTTCCTCTTGAAATTTAGTTTTCGAACCGGTGGTGTGACTACCCCAATCCAGTATTTCTCAAGTCAAAGAGGGAATGCTGTTGCGCTCAACAAAGTGGGAGCAAAGCCCACCCGTAGCTCACAGGTCAAACCCCAATGCCCTGGTGCTCAACAAGGGGGACATAGAATGCCTAGAGATCCCCCACGGTCTTCTACCCCAAGTCGCCTCCGAAGTCACTGTTTTTAATCAACAGGAAAAACAGCTAGATGGATGCCTATTAAACTAAGACTCTATCCCCTGTCGTATCTCGCGAGTACCCCGAAGGGTGATAACCGAGTAGAGGAACAGAAAATAGTGAAGTTGTTGTTGGTTAATTTTAGAGGGTAAATTTTAGTCTTGATGATTAGCATACAAGGTTAATTTTAAATTATCAACAAGATCAACCAAGCGGTATCCCTTATGGGATGTGCTGGTACTTGATCTTGCACTGAAAAATAAAGTGTGAAGATTGTAGCAGAAAAAGAAAGTTGTTTTAATTAAACTAAGCCCCCACTTCTCCTGCTTTTCATACCCAACTTGAAGTCCCTAAAGGGAGATGACAAGTGGGCAGAGGATACATCGGATTGGTGGGTTGTATGGTTACCCCTTTTTGACAGAAAATAAAATTAAACTACTTTGAAAGGGAAATGCTATTAGCTAAAACAATGCCTAACCGCACAACAATCTCTGTTACAGAGATGGTGGTCTGTAACGGAGATAGGTGGGAAACATAAGTAAAAGAGACTAAAATAACCTCACTTCAATCTCTGTTATAGAGATGGTGGTCTGTAACAGAGATAGGTGGGTAAACAGAAATAAAAGAGACTAAAATAACCTCACTTCAATCTCTGTTATAGAGATGGTGGTCTATAACAGAGATAGGTGAGTAAACAGAAATAAAACTAGTTATCTACTTCCTACTCTACTTCCTAGTCTATTTACATATAGATTACAAAATGCTTTATGAACTTTTGTAGAATACCCCAAGAGAACTTCTCATTGGGGTTTACAAATATCAGAAAAAAATAGAGAGGAGTGAGGGTTTGAACCCCTTTTGGAACCGATTGAAGGTTGAGGTATTTCTGGGCCAATTTGGGCAGCACCTCCCCTTCACCTGTGTAAAACCTGTCACAAACCAGCAAGCTTTACTTGCTGGAAATCACAGAAAACTCAAAGAAAAATTGTTAGAAAAATTAGTCCCAAAAATCCCCAAAAAAGGGCAAAAATCTGAGTGAAAAGATAACAGAAATATGATGTTTAGAGAGCTGAAAACTGAGTTTCCAGCCACCTAAATGATGTTAAAACAATAGATCTGAAGTATTGAACTAATATACTAAGGGTTGGGGCCTTAAAACCAAGGTTTTTATCACTATACAATGATAAAAACCGAGTTTTAAAACCCTCGTAAGCAAAAGTGCGAAAATAGAAAATAGAATTATAACCAATGGAGAAAGATGCTCCTTTGTTCTAGATCCCTGCAAATAAACTTATGAGAGCTGCAAAATGTAAGCAAAGAGATGAGCACCCAATAAATCTACCAAATACTTTGATAAATCCTATTGAAAACCCACAAATGGAAGCAGAAATACTTCTACTTGCAAATCTCTCCAAAAATACTTTGTGGAGAGCTATCTAAGCTAATACAAATGCAAATCAAATAAATGTATAAAGCAAGTTACTTCACAAAGGATGCATGAAATGTAGAAGAGAGACACCAAGAATTCCTCCAAAGATTTGTTGTATTAAGCCCAACTAGGGCAAGAACATTACAATAGCCAAAGAAGCTTGAGAGAATATGAGAGGAGAATATGGAGTAATTTCAGCAGCATAACAATAGCATGAGAGAAGTTGTGAAATGAGGGAGTGAGACCCCCATTATATAGTTGAGGAGCAACCCCAACCCCTTGAAGATCAACAGCCAAGATTAGATCTAGATCTAGATTAGATCTCCACCACTAGATCTAGGTATTTGACTTTGCACCCATCTCAACCATTCTACACCCTTAGATTACTTTTCAATCCATGACTTAGGTGCTTGATCCATGTCTTAATGCATCTACACCCTTAGATCTAGGGTTTGACCAAAACGCCCCCTTAAGATTGC
Source organism: Pseudotsuga menziesii (assembly GCA_001517045.1). Classification (NCBI taxonomy): domain Eukaryota; kingdom Viridiplantae; phylum Streptophyta; class Pinopsida; order Pinales; family Pinaceae; genus Pseudotsuga; species Pseudotsuga menziesii. The sequence goes on along the minus strand of LPNX010078997.1, from coordinate 385,715 downwards.
TTTTGTGGGCCCCCTAAGCTAAGGCGCTTCCTCCAAACTAGACGCCTTCCTCTATATGTAGCGCCTCCACCAATTGTAGCGCCCTCCTTTATGCATGTGACGCCCCTTTTTATTGCTAGCGCCCTTCATTTGGTGGCGCCTCCTTATTTGGCTAGCGCCCTCTATATCATGTTAGCGCCCCACTAAATATGACGCCTCCCCTTTTATGGCTAGCGCCTCCACTAAATAGCTAGCGCCTTCTTTTATGGTGACGCCCTCATATTTGGTGAGGGTTTAAACCCTTCCAACACTTACTTGGATCACCTCTTAACTAGGCTTTAGACTTTAGCCCTTTGCTCCAAATGAACATTTAACCTTTACTTAGGCTAAATATAATATTTCACCTTAGATTTAATTTTTTCGATTTAATTTTTAAATTTTTCCAATTTTTGACTTAGGAAAAATTAAAAATAACTTGAAAAAATCATATCTTGGCCATGGGGGAGTGGAAGAATTTGAAACGTTTCCTAGGCTTAACAACCCCCAAACAAAATTACCATGGCATTATTTGATTTTTTCCTTCAAAATCAAATAATATGAATTTTTGACTTAGGGAAATTAATTAATTCCCTAGGAAAAATAGACCTTGCTTAGTCAAAAATGGTCTATCTCCTCAACCCCTTATCAGAATGACATGGGACTTGAAGCAGTGGCTTAAGGGGTTTCATAACAATTTACCTTGCATTCATAGCCCCTATTACAAAATGCCAGTGCTTGAGCAATTACATTATTACATCAAAACTTAGTTAATTAACCACCAAGGGGTGAAATTAATTAACTAGAAAAAATAAATAAAAGTACAACAACACAACGAAACTCCGCAAGACTCTATACAAATGTCTAGCATGGTCATGAATAACATTTTGAAGCCTTAGCCACCTCATGGACTTGACTGTTAGAACGCCCGTCACCACTTTGGAGGATTTTGAGTAAAAAACCTAACCAATTAAAATCGTTTAAACAACAAGATTAATTGGAAAGGGAAAAAACACTCGATGAGGGGACTTCCCTAACAACCAGTTCCATGGTGTGGCATCCATATCATATGACCAATACTAGCACATAAAATTACATTAATTTTCCCACGCAGGGGAGCGGACATTTCGTTTTACAAAGGGGCAATTGCCCTGCAGAAGTGAACAATCCTCAGATTTTTCCAAGGTACAATTTGTACAATTATGTACATCTTCATGTACATGGAGTTGCCACCTAGTCGAAATAGGTGGGCAACATCTGGCTCCAACTAGGGGACATGTGTTCGATCATCGGAGAGCATATGAGAACTCCAGAATCCTGCAACCACAAATTTCTCACCAATAACCAACATAAGTCCTTAAGCAAAGACCAATAGATAAACAATATAAATAAATGAAATTGCTATACAAAATGAAATAGACATACAATTACTCACATCTATATGCATAAATGAATAAACCAATGAAATAATTCGAAACTTTAAAGAAATGCAAGGGAAAAAGGTTAGAGATACGTTACAAAGGGTGTCCCTTTGGACACCATGTTGACTCTATGTGTAATAAAATTTGAGCTGTTGACCATTCCTTGGAATGTTCAATGGCTCACCATCCAAGTGACTCAGGTTGAAAGAATTTGGACCTACAACTGATCTGATCACATAAGGGCCCAACCATAGGCTGTTAAATTTCCCATGCTTCCCTGGCTTTTCTCTGCCTTTGTCCCATAGGACAACTTTATCCCCTACTTTGAAGTCTCTCTGTCTAGCTAACTTGTCAAAGGCTCTCTTTGTCTTTACTTGACTTTTGAAGTTCTGATCATAAGCTTTTCTCCTTATTTCATCCAATTCTACTAACTGATTTATTCTGTTTTGAAGTGCAGACTCTTCTATGTCAAACTCTCGGAGCAACTGATACACTGGTAGGGTAAGGTGAACTGGCAGCTGTGCTTTTACACCATATACCAACTCAAAAGGACTCTTGCCTGTAGATGCTTTTTTTGTTATTCTATCAGCCCATAAAGCATGTTTTATTTTACTATCCCAAGACCTTTTGTTTTCCCCAACAATTTTCTTGACTATGGTCATTAGATTTTTGTTACTAGATTCTGCTTGTCCATTTCCTTGAGGATAATAATCTGATGCATGAGATAAAACTATGCCATACTTCAAACAAAATGTAGACATTTCTGTCGAACAAAAGGCTTTAGCATTATCTGTTACTATCTTTGAAGGCACTCCAAATCTTGTTATTATCCTATCTTCAAGAAAATCCATGATTACTTTTTCATTTGCAGATTTAGTGGGAATAGCCTCTACCCATTTAGTGAAGTAATCTGTAGCTGTTATAATCCATGAAAACCCATTACTTGAATTATCCTTAAACTTCCCTATAAAGTCTAAACCCCACTGCTGAAAAGGTGCTTCTACAACAACTGGCCGAAGGGGAAGGGCAGCTAACTTTTGTTTTCCAGTGAACAATTGACAAGGCTCACACTTCCTCACGAACTGATGCACATCTGAAAATATGGTGGGCCAATAATATCCAGCTCTAAGAATCTTATGGGTGGTGGTTCTAGCAGCAAAGTGACCACCAAAAAAACCATTATGAAAGTCATCCATTAGTTTTTTAGATTCATTCTCGTCCACACATCTAAGGATAATCCCATTTGGATTCCTCCATCCTAAACCATCTTTAACTAAGATATACTTGGATGCTTTGAGCCTTAAGGCTCTTCTCTTATGACCGACAAGATGACTTGGGCAAGTCAAGTTTTTAAGATAAAAAATAATATCAGAATACCATTCAACTTGCTCAAGCTTTAACAAATCCAGGGATGACTCTGGAATATCAATCTCACAAACCATATTTTGATCAACCAAACCTAAAGCCTTCTCATTACTTTCTATCAACATCTTAGCTAATCCTTGTCCTTTGATTAATTTAGTGGGCCTGATTTCTAAATCATATTCTTGAATTTTAGCAACCCATCTACTTCTTGGACCTAGGCCTTCTTCTTGAGTTAACACATCTTTAATTGCTGTAATAGGAACATACCCAATTACTTTGGCATACCCTATGAAAATCCTGAAATGCTTAAGAGATTTTACCAAGGCATAAGCCTGTTTTTCTATTATATGATACTTTAATTCTGAATCTCTTAAGATTTTGCTCATGTATGCTATGGGTTGTTCTTGACCTTAGTCATTTTTCTGTAATAAAACACCAGCAATGGTGTCCTCAGATGCAAAGGAGAAAAAAATGAATTCTTTAGTGTAATCTGTGCTGATTAATACGGGAGCTTGACCACATGCATCTTTTATTTTCTGGAAAGCTCTTTTTCCTGTTTCATCCCATTGAAACTTGACATCATTTCTAAGTAACTTATTCAAAGGCTTAGTTACTTTTACTAGATTAGGAATAAATCTCCTAAGGAAATTAATTGTACCAAAGAAGGATTGGAGGCCCTTCTTTGTATTAGGCAAGGGGAGTTTAGCAGTGGCTGCAACTCTTTCTGGATCTATTTTGACACCTTCTTTGCAAATTATGTGACCCAATAATTTCCCCTCAATAACCCCAAAAACTAACTTGGCTGGATTTAAAGAGATCCCAAATTCTCTGCATCTTTCAAAAACCTGTTTTAAATGCCCTACGTGACTTTTGCCATCCTAAAAAAAAACCGTTAGATCATCCTGATAAATTTCATTAATTTTCCCAATTAAACCTCTGAAAGCATAGTCCATTGCTCTTTGAAAAGTAGCTCTAGCATTGGATAAACCGAAAGGCATTCTTATATATTCAAAGGTTCCCCAAGGAGTTGTAAAAGTTGTTTTGTGCCTATCTTCTTCTCTGACTCTGACTTGGTTATAACTAGAAAAACCATCAAGCATTGAAATTATACCAGATCCTGTTACAC